>CM076680.1:90183656-90563656 GCA_038501925.1 Xenopus petersii | reverse complement strand
TAACAGAGACATAATAGAAGGGTTGTTCTTTTTTATTGAAAATTTCTGCTAAAACCATACTAGTCCCACCCATCTGTTCCACTTTGCGCTGCCTCCTTTTTCAGGCTATGCAGGGGAGCTGGCTGCACTCTACACTGTAGGATAGGAACCAATCAGCAGCTAGGCTGACCTGACAGGGAACTGAAGCCTGTCTTTGTTTGTGTGACTGCATGATTGTGATTGGTTGTCCCCCCTCCTACTGTGGCAGGGACCGTTAGGACATGCCCACCCATTTAGTTATTGGTCCTGGAAACTGGCTACCAGTGACCCCATTAGACAGCTGGATATAGGAAAGCAAATAATAAATTCATAAACTATAAAAAATGGAGACCTGTAATATACTAAAAGTTAAGTTAAAGGTAAACTACCTTTTAATATGTTTTACTGTACCATTAAAGACAGCGTTGAAAAAGTTCTAAATATGGGTTTAGGTGCTTATTCAGCTTTGTATTTTGTAGGCCTGATCATGGTGTTGGCAGGGGCATCAGAATTTGATCCACAGTACAATAAGGATGCTACAAGTCGGCCAGCTGATAATATACTTATACCGCAGGTAAAGGATTCAAATCTTCTTTTCTTTCGGTGCAAAGAAAAGTAAGTTATAAAGCAAGGATATTAATGGCCTCTTTTACTTTTCAAGCTAATAAGAGAGATTGGAAGCATCAATCTAAAAAAGAATGAACCTCCTCTGACTTGTCCGTACAGCCTCAAGACTAGAGTTCTGCTTCTGGCACACCTTTCAAGGATGCAGATTCCTGAAACATTAAAAGAAGGTAATGTGATTTTATTTTAAAACAGCAATGACTTGAATTACTTAACTGTGTAGTTTTACCAAATTCATGGGTATGAAGGCTAAAATGTACATCCTGATTTTATAGATCAGCAGTTTATGTTGAAGAAATGCTCTGCTTTACTCCAAGAAATGGTTAATGTAATTTGTCAGCTCATTATCATGGCTCGTAGTCGTGAAGGTAAGAACATTTATTTATTTATTTTTTAAATCAAACATTTTACACACACAACCAAAATCAATAGAAAAGAAGATATTGCTGACATGTATTTTTCTATATCTCAAGAAAGGGAGCTTAGGCCTCCTTCTTTGTCCTCATTGGAGAACTGCATGAAGCTCTCTCAGATGACTGTACAAGGACTTCAACAGTTTAAATCTCCTCTCCTGCAACTACCATTCATTGAAGAAGACCATTTGAGAAGAGTGTCCAACCATAAGAAGGTGCAGAACATTTTGTAAAACTTGTAGGAATTTAATTGAAGTTTTAAAATGGGGTCTCCACATTCTGGTACTTTCAATAGAATATTCTAAAACGAATGGTTGGTAGGATAAAATGATCATTTACCAGCTTGTGATTCATTACATCATATCAGTACTTTTAATGTCTTTTTTCCGTTATTAATATCAAGGTAATCACATTTCACAATTGGAAATACTCTTGTTTGTTGAATACTCTCATTTGTTGAACTGAGAAATGATTAGTCTTCTACTTATAACACAAGTCTATTTGTATAGCTGAAGAATGAGTCCATAAATTGCTGGTGCTCTATTTGGAACTTCAGCTGCTTTTTGAAGGAAAGTTTCTGCAAATCAAAAAATTACAAGGTGGTACTCACACAGCACTGTACTGTAGTATGTGCACTAGCAGACTGAGGGTCCAGAACTGTAGCTCAGATTTTTCTCAGGGAACTAAGATTACTTATGAATACTTGGTCTGTCAGCAGCTTTTATTGGTCCCTGTATGGCCGCCTTTAAGAAATGGCAAAAGCTTTTTTCAGGAAGTCGTGCATGTTTGTTTATTACATACTACAGTTCATCACAGAAATAATTTTTCCTGTGATCAACAGTTTAAAATCAAGTCCATTCGAGATCTTGTCAGCATGAAGGAGTCTGATCGCCGCACCCTTTTTAATTTCTTAGAGGACAATAGTTATGAAGAGTTATTGGCTGTGCTTGGCAGCTTTCCACACATTAATATGGAGATAAAGACTCATGGTACGTTTATTTACTAATTGGATTCTCTTTTCCTTTGTATAACTGGCCCTCACCCCAAAATTATTTGCAAATATATAGTATTTGTGTTTCCTTTTTTTTGTGTTCTTTGTCTGTATTTCTGGGTTTGTATTTTGTAGTAGAAGTCATTTTTCCAGGTCTGTCTATTAACTGGCTTTTGCTAGATTCTTTCAGCAGTCAGAACCAGAAGGGCAGCAAATATAAACAGTTGTACGTATACTGCTAATAGTATTTAATTGTACAAATATCCACTGAAAATATTTAGTGTATATTAGAAATTTACAGTGAATTACATTTTCTTTAATTACACAAAAATATTTTCTTCACATAAATTTACTATCTCAGTCATGTTTATTTCTCCATAAAATGTCCCCCATATTTGTAACCTCAGACTAAGAAAGTACAAAATAACTTATATTCCACTTTTTTTTTTTTTGTTGGTGTATAATTGATTGTTTTCTGTAGCTACTTTTTTGGTTTTTAACACTGATATATACATATCAATATGTCTTTATTAAACATTTCCTTGCTAGTTGCTTCTCTAAGAGCAGTTACAAGTGATATAAAACATGAATTGACTATTCAGTTTGTCATTTTCTACTATTTCCAAGAAGTGAAGCCTAATTATATAGTATTTACTACTATTTACTTCTAATCACTATATTGGCTTTTGTTTTGTTTCAGTGCTAGATGATGAGGATAGTCATAATATCACAGTGGGTTCTCTTGTCACTGTTTTAGTGGTATTGAAAAGACAGACTATGGCTGTAAGTATGGGCTATATGCTTTGTACCATTTATCTGTAATCAGTTGGTTTACATGAATTGTTATGTTTTATATTATGTAAAAAAATCTAATTAAGTGGGCATTTTCCCTTCAGTTTAAAGTGACTGGCTAACTCATAATCTGTTACAACATTTACCTGAATGTTTTGAGTACATACCCACACAATGTTTCCATGTGGACATTATACTCCTCCCTCTGACTTAAAGATGAATTGTTTATTGGAATGAATTACTTGTGATGTACACATTGTAGTTTAGTGATAAAAACTGTACCATAAACACCCTTTAAGGGAAAAATGCTTTTTAGTGCTATAGAGGATATTTATTTCTCCAACAGGTAATAATTGTAGCTGATGACTCTTTGTGGCTTAGGAAAGCTATATTTCATACATTGTATAAATTCTAGATAATGTGTATTACAGTTTTGTTTGCATATTGCTGAATAATGTACACATATGCTGATATTTTTTCTTTTTAAATATAGGAGGTGTTTGAGAAAGAACAATCAACTTGCTCTGCAGAAGATCAGCCTGTTGATGAAAATGTAAGAAATATGGCTGATACATAATCAATGTCTAGGGCATGGCAATAGAGTGAAAATGAGTGTGCAATTTAAGAATAAAGGGAAACTTCATGTTTGTTATTGAGAAATTGTATAACAACAAAAAGAAGTGAAAGAGCTGACCCATCCAACTTTATTGTGAAATTGGTTGTGATGTGCCATCTTTTCTCGAAGTATAATCCCTCTCTATGTACTATGTAAAGTGCTGATTCTGTAGTGCTCAAAGAACTAGATTGTTTTAATTCCAGATGGTCCAGATGCTTTAGATTTATCTCTTCAAGATGTTATATATAATTAATTGGATGAATGAATACCTTCATAGGCATACTCCCTTAATGTATTTACTAAGTAGGTAGACTCCTGTTATTGATTTGTTTTTTGTTTTTTTTTAAATCAATCCAGCAGGTGGAGAGTGGAAAAACGAAAAAGGGATGGCAACAAAAAAATAAAACTGCCAAAAAGTCTTCCAAATCGAAGAAAAAAAAACCACCAAAAAAGAAACCAGCAGCCCAACCTTTACCCCAGCAAAAGCAAATCAAACAAAAGCAAGCAAATGGAGCTGTTTTAAACGTCAGTGATTTCTGCTTAATCTCTTTACAAATTAGCATTTATTCATAATATTCATTTTTCTAAACATGAGTAGGAGATGAGGGAAAGGCTAACACACACCCCTCTTTCATTTTGAAATGTACTAGTGTCTCTGAAATAGCCCTCATGAGAATACATACCTGCACTCTGTGGCAAGCCATCATAGCTGCAGAGAGTTTTTGTTCAACTAGGACCCCCTGCATCTATAGAAGATTATTTTTTCAATATTGATTTGAAAAGTTCAAGTTCTGCAGTATTCTTTGTCATGGACATCCTCTCTATCTTCACTGCTTTCCTTCTATTGCATGCCATCTTGTCTACCTTTCTTTCTTAAAATATTTTTAAGGATGTCTCTGTAAAAGATGATGAAGAAGAGGGTTCTGATAAAGGCAGTGATTCTGAAGATGAAGATCAGAACAGGGACTCTCAAAGCGATGGAAGCGATAAAGATTCGGACAGAGAAACTGATGAGAAACATGGAAAAGATGATGAAGCTGTAAGCTCTGTTCCTATGATGTGTCTTCTATAAGTTAAAATTTTGGTTAATTAAAACTGTACCAGGCAGTTTTTTAAAAGTGTGGAATACCATTGCATGCAGTTTCTTGTTTAAGCCAACTTATTTTTTTTTTTTAGGTTTTTCTCGTTCCTGATGGTATTTAGCTTATATGTATTTAGGATTTTGGTGGCAAAACAAGATTTACATTTTGCTTAGTGGAAAAATCCAGATAATTGATCATTTACCGGTAGTATATGCAATTCATTGCTAGAAAGGCATGTAAACCTTTTTTCGACCCAACACTTTATTACTCGTGACCAGCTCTCTTATCAGGAGGTAACATAACTTGTGTGTCCAGTTCTGATCATGAAGCCTCCTTACGGTAACTGAAATGTTCGATAATCCATTTCTTTATGTGATTGCCCTTCAAAGATTTGTGTTACTGATGTATCAGGCACAGGGAATGCCTGGGACACTAAGACAATATGGTGGCACAGCACTCAAGGGAAATGTAAATGAAGTGCCTAACTACATGCCTCCACCCCAAGTGATTGTGCTGTTTCTTCTCTAACCACTACACAAATGTGATGCTGAATATAGCAGCTTCTGGCTGAGTAGCTTATTGATAAACCTTTCTATACAGGAATGGCAAGAGTTGCAACAAAGTATACAGCGTAAAGATCGAGCACTCCTGGAAACCAAATCAAAGATAACTCATCCAGTCTACAGTCTTTATTTTCCAGAGGTAAATGTTATATTCGCAAATTTTAAAATATTCTAAATATCCCAATTTATACCTCATGTAAACAGTTATAAACTTTCATCAAGCGTATTATTTATATATATATTATTATTTATAAGTCCATCCAGTGTATGCACTCTTACCAGATGTTCCAAACAATTTAGGGTGCGTGGGTCAATATTGTTCAGATAAGATAATCAAAGGACTCGCACTCCAATTCCTTTTTCGTGAATAAACGTGTTAATTTATTTTTAGTTGCATTTTTCCAACGTTTCGGCCCACATTAGTGCCTTTTTCAAGGATATATATAGCCTATAAATAATATATAGTTAACTTTTTTTTTTTTTTGTTAGGAAAAACAGGAGTGGTGGTGGATTTACATTGCAGATAGAAAAGACCAAACATTAATATCTATGCCCTATCATTTGTGTACACTTAAGGATCAAGAAGAGGTGAGGTGACTTGTTCTTTTCATTAAGTCTAACTGGATTTTTAATTGTCTGTTAATCTGAAACTTACAATTTTCTAGTTATTTTATACTGGTAATAATCATCAATAACGCTTGTTAGAAGATCAGTCCGCTTACTTGCTTTGGATCTCTACATATGAACTGATATACAGTTTGGATGTAAAAACAGCTTTTCATTTTCCTCACTACCCTTGCTGTAATAGAATACATTTCACAGAAGCCAATGGGAAATACACGTCACAGACCGCTGGCTCTTGTAGCTTTTTTGTTAAAGTGAGTGAGATGCAGACACAATGCCCAGCAAAAAAAATGTTCTGAAGGGGGAAAACTGTTTGCTTTTGTGTTTAGATTAAGAAATGCAAGAATGTATGTGCTACCCTTTTATAGATACATGATTATGTTAAGTTTTTATATGTTCATTTTGTTTTAGGTGGAGCTTAAGTTTCCAGCACCGAATAAACCAGGAAATTATCAATATACTGTGTTTTTAAGGTCAGATTCGTATATGGGTTTGGATCAGATAAAACCATTGAAGGTAATATATGTTATTATAACTTTATAAAATCTAAAATAAAAAATAAGTATCTTCAGACGTTTCACAAACTCTAGGCGATGGCTTTTGGAAGTTAAAGTGGTTGTTCACTTAACTTTTATTTGATGTAGGCTGTAATATTATATAATAATATATCAGACAATTTGCAGTTGGTTTTCATATTTTATTTGTGGTTTTTGAGTTATTTCTCTTTTTATTCTGCAGCTTTCCAGTTTGCTCTTTTTAGCAATCTGGTTGCTATGGGCCAAATTGGATAAGAGACTGAAATATGAACAGGAGAGTAATAAAAAATAGCAATAACAATACATTTGTAGCCTTACAGAACATTTGCTTTTTAGATGAAGTCAGTGACCTCAATTTGAAAGCTGGAAAGAGTCAGAAGAAAAAAGCAAATAATTCAAAAGCTATAAAAAAAAAAAAAAAGTCCTAATGAAAAGTTGCTTAAAATTGGCCATTCTATAATATACTAAAAGTTAAGTGTAAGGTGAACCACCCCATCAATGTTTTCATGGTTTGAACATAAAAATTGTAAAATAAAACAGGCTATAGCTTACAAATTGGAATATAAAATGTGACTAATTTTTGGTATGAAGAATTTGTATATATTATGTATGTAATATACAGCTGTAAACATTATGAACAGGAAATGCCTCTATTTACTATAAAAGAGAACTACCTAAAGCAAAAAATGCAATAATGATAATATGCCTAGTATTAGATAATCACATGGAAATGAGTCAAAAGGGTCATATAAACTGCAGAGCTCTCTGTTATTATAAGGGCTTGTAAAAGGATTTTTAAAACATAAATATTTTCTTAAGGACTGTTTAGGTTTCAATAAATATTTATATATTATTGCCAAATCAGTTAAAATAGCTTAACGGTACAAATACATATGAAACCGCCTAGACGTGTGCCTTTTGTTAGAATCATCACATCAAAAACCACAAAAAGAAAGGTTAATTTATTATCCAGGTGAAGACTAACAGTTGGAAAACAGTCTTTGATAGTCTTTAAATTGACTTAAATTTTTCCAAAGCACAAAACGTGGGGTAATTATTTTGCACATAATACATACATAATTTCCATGTATGTATTGTGTTCTTTACAGCTGGAGGTTCATGAAGCTAAACCAATCCCAGAAAATCATCCACAGTGGGACACCACTATAGAAGGGGATGATGATCAGGGAGACAGTGATGGCTTTGAAGAAAGCTATGATGAGGAAGATGATGAAGATGAGGATGATTAAACGGCAGTACTAAGAGACCTGGAAACGTTCATGGTTGTTGTCCTGATATCGGAGTTACTCCATCTTACAGAGCCACAGTGTAGACGTACCTGAGGACAATTATTTTAGCTACTGTACCTGTACCGAGTGCTTTGTGTAACATGCTTTTGGAGGTCAAACAAACCTTTGCCATTGGTACTAACCTGGAACGCCCGCTGGCCATGCAATCACTTTGGATAATGAGCGATGCATATATTCCATCTTAAAAACATTTTTAAAACCAATTCAATAAAACTGTCCATCTATGTGCAAAATGAAGAGTACAATGGAAGGCGTTGAATCCTAAACTAGCATCTTCTGAGCTCATTTTGAGTTTGATTAAAATTGTATGACTCATTTTCTATGATGTTGTTTCCTTTTAAACTGACATATTGCCTTTCAGTTGTTTACTTTTAGCTCCTTGAAGCATGAGGCATTTTTTTTCTTCTGCATTTTGTAAAACAAGTCACATTCCACTTCATTTTAAGAGTAATATTGTACCCCACAACTCAAGTGCTTGAACCTCTCCACCCTCTTTTATTTTCCCTTATGAAAAGAAACCTTTTATGAAATGACCCATGACTAGCACTAGCAAATCAATGCAAATGATTTGAATCAAAGGCTCTGAAAGCGGTGGGACCACAAGTAGCCGTATGTTTGTGGATTGAGACCTTTTAGGTTCACACTAAGAGCTAGACGTGCACTTTTGGATGTTTTAATGTAATTTAAAATAGAAGGGTCTGTTCTTTGTGGCTAGAAAAGGGGGCGAACATTGCACACAGCCATGAAATATATATTTTGTAATATTATTTATCTACACTACAATTTAGTCTTCAGAACAGTGCCAAGCTACTCTTCTTTTACCAATGTTTTGTATGCTTTGCAACATATGGAACAGTTAAGTTAGCTGATTTTGGCTTTCTGCAGATGAAACAATACAGGCTGAACAAAAAAAAACCCTCAAACTGAGAGCTGTGGCTTTGTGTATTCGACCTATGACAGAATCTGCGATATTCCTTATTCTAATGACTGTTTTGCATATGTAAGTGTTCTTTTTGTACCCTTCCAAACATCAGTAAAATGGGGAAAAAAAGCAAATTTTTTAACAATTGTACATACCAGGCATTTGAAGTTGCTATACAAAGACAGATGGACCTTGGGTGATTTTTGAGATTACAGAACACATTCATTACACTATAGTTCTCACTAAATGTAGAAATAAGTACAAAACAAGATTACCATGTATAGTGGGAACCTGTTGTTAACTGTGTAATGCTGAGGTGACAATTCTTCAGATATTTTTAAATTCCTTTAAGCCACTCAATGTAAAAAAAAAACAAAAAAAAACCATTTTTGAAAACGGGTCATCACTTTAAATACAAAATTACATTGATAAATTCTTTGTAATGCAATAGTTGCAAATAAACATCAGAAATCAGAATTGGTATCATGCATCTGTAAGTCGTCTTCCTTTACTTTATTTATTTAGAATGTGCTCCATTAATTAAAGAATTGATTTTATAAAATCAATTCTTTATTGATCTTTATCATTATGTATTTTATGGTTCGGTTTATATCAAATCATTTGTCGGCTTCCAAGATTCAGAACAACTATCGAACCTAGCGATAAATCTGCAGGGAATCCATCTGCTTTGCCATCCTAACTGTCTCTTTTCAACCTGTCAGAGTCTCTAATGCATGGGCGGCTTTTCACTAAGGCTATGGATGGCTAAGCCTTCCCAAACCTGGCTGATAAGAAAGATTCAAGAGGAGAGCAAAAAAAAAAGAGCTTCACATCCTTTTTCCTCCTCAATGTGTACTGTAGTGATGTGCGGGTTGAGAATTTCCCGACCCTAACCCGCCCGCCTGCTCCCTACCCGCACCGGACCCGCTGCTCCCCTTTATTTATAGGCCCGCGCCTGACCCACCCCGCAGTGACCTTACAAAAGGGGCAGAGCAGGCGGAAGTCTATAAATTCTGGCGCCGGAAGCCGGCAGTACTAGGTCGCGGATGAAGCAGGAGAAGAACTCCGCCCGCGACCCGTGCATTTTATCCAGGGTTCAGCCCGAACCCGCCCGCCTCGGGTCAGCCCGGACATCACTCGTGTACTGCAAGTCACGGTACAGCCTTAAGCTAGGCTGTTGGAAGAAATTTGAAGCTTCCTGCAGCCTAGCCAATCCCCTAGTGGCAGGACTGGGACTTGCACTTTGAGGGAGAAAAAGCTACATTTTAGTCTGTGAAAAGACAATGTTATGATACATGTAAAAGGTTTCATTTCTGGTGTCAGTATCTCTTTAAGGTAGGGATGCACCGAATCCAGGATTCAGGCGAATCCTTCTGCCTGGCTGAACCAAATCCTAATTTGCATATACAAATTAGGGGTAAGCGGGAAATCGCTTAACATTTTGTCACAACACAAGGAAGTAAAAAATGTTTTCCCCTTCTCGCCCCTAATTTGCATATGTGGATTCGGCCAAATCTTTCAAGAAGGATTCGGGGGTTCGGCCGAATCCAAAATAGTGGATTCGGTGCATCCCTACTTTAAGGGTTGTAATGTTTCATTCAATAACAGTGTTGTCCATACATTACATACTGTTTCTAAAAAAGCTACAGAAAAGTCTTACACACTGTGTGCAAAGTAATATTTTTATGCAGAAATATGGAACCGTGATATCCAGACTAATTTATTTGGAAGTACAGCATTAAGAGGGTTTAAAATGTTCCCAGTAAGTTTAGAGAGTCTGAAATACCCCGATTTTGTAAATATATAAAGCATTGCTTCAGTAGCACTGGCCACCCTAGTTCCAACAGGCCTGAAATTAAAGTGATCACCCCCATGGGCACCAGTGTTCATCAATTAGGGATGCAACGAATGCAGGATTCGGCCGAATCCTTCTGCCAGGCTGAACCGAATCCGAACCCTAATTTGCATATGCAAATTAGGGCGGGGAGGGAAATTACGTGCCTTTTTGTCAGAAAACAAGGAAGTAGAAATGTTTTCCCCTTCCCACCCCGAATTTGCATATGCAAATTAGGGTTCGGTATTCGGCCGAATCTTTCACAAAGGTTTCGGGGGTTTGGCCGAATCCAAAATAGTGGATTCGGTGCATCCCTAACATTAATTTCCAATTGCATGCTGCTTCCAAATGCAGACAAACATAGCAATATCACTAAAGGGTGAATTTTCGCCAGCAAACGATTCCTCGATACTCCGGGCCACTTCGTCCGGTGCAAATTGTTACCACTACGCTAATTCACTAAAATGTGAAGTTGCATTTCAGCAGCCGAAGTTTCGTCCGCACGAGCATTTCATAGCGATTTTCCTCTAGTGTTCAGTTCTGCCTAGCGAAACTTTGTTAGTACTCAATTTGAATAGACATCTTTATTAGAGATATTGGTGCAAACACTTGAAGTGGCCACTTATTATAACAAATGTCCAAGGAGGCATAATAAAGACAAAAGAGATCCTCTAATTCCCTAGACATGAGGCCACCCTAAAACAAATGTGCCTCAAATGGTTGGGTTAAAAATGTTAACACAAAAATCTTTTGAAGGCAATCCTGCTTTAAAATATGAAAAAAACTCCAGCGAAACTGCACTAGTGGCAGTCTCTTTACTTAGTGAATTGTCATCTACGCCTGTTCGTAAATTGCACATGTCCCTGCGATGGGATTTCTGGTGAATTTTTGCCCTTTAGTAAATCTGCCCCTACAGTATGTCTCCTACTCCACTGTACACATTGTACAAAAGGTAGTTTTCCACAATTCTTTGTTTTACCACAGGTATGGGACCTGTTATCCGGAATGCTTGGTACCTGGGGGTTTCCAGATAAGGGCTATTTCTGTAATTTGGATCTCAATACATTGTCTACTAAAAATCATTTAAACATAAACGCAATAGAATTGTTTTGCCTCCAATAAGGATTAATTATATCTTATTTGGGATGAAGTATAAGGTATTATCATACGATAATCTGTACGTGTATGACCCTCTTTAGTCCAGGGTGATTGGCTTTAAGGCCATGGGCCTCAGACTTCTTGTTAACATTATGTATGGTGGACACATGGTTCTATGTTATTTGTGTGTTTTGGGATGGACTTGTAGCCTTGAGATTGTATGTGCTTCTTTTTAGGGATGCACTCAATCCAGGATTCTGCCTTTTTCAGCAGGATTCGGCCGAATCCTTCTGCCCAGCCGAATCCTAATTTGCATATGCAAATTATGGTCGGGGAGGGAAATTGCGTGACTTTTTGTTACAAAACCAGGAAGTAAAAAAATGTTTTCCCCTTCCCACCCCTATTTTGCATATGCTAATTAAGATTCGGTTCTGTAGTTGGCAGAATCTTTTGCGAAGGTTTTGGGGGTTCGGCCGAATCCAGTATAGTGGATTTGGTGCTTTCCTAGCTTTTTTTACAAGTTTCTGTCTCATCTCCTCAGACATCTGATTTTTTTCTTGTTCAATGGGGAGCACACATTTAAAATTGAGTAGAACGAGAAACAAATGAAATTGGACGAATGTGGTTTCAAATATATAAAACATGGGACCTTAACTGTAGACCCACTTTTTCAACATAGATTCAATGGACTAATGCTTTGTCACCTTTTCCTACGGTCACTTACTACAGATGAATATTGGTATGAAAACTGGTATCCCTTGTGCAGTGTTTGCACACCTTTTTGGTATTACTTGCTCATGGGACAGTCCAATGTGCTTGCATTACACAGCCTTTTACTAATTAGGAAGAAGCCAAACATGTTTGACCGAACAGAGTCCGTGACTGACAGAATCCAGTCATTAAAATGCATTTCAATAGCTCAGTATGGAAATTATCAGCCTGCATCGTTTAGTGAAATGTACCCACAGCTGTCTATATGAATACTCACTGAACAGGTTACATCACTGCTGGGTACCCCACTCATTGCAAGCAGTAGATGGGACACTGCCTGAAGGCCAATTAGGGCAAGATTCAGGGGTTAAAGGGTTGCTGTGGGTGCATGCTTGAGCACTGCTTAGTGATGAGGGAAGCCAAACGAAATCTTTGGGGACACATGGAGCATCAGTGTCAGAGGGTTTCTGTTTCTGGCTTTAATATGTAATTGTTAGTGAGGCTGAACTAGATTAAAACATCAAGACTGTTCAGAGACCTTGCTAGATACTACAAGGAATTATCCTTGGGGGTTTTTACTCCAGGATCTGCCCAGGAAGGTGACATTGTTTTATGTTAGAACAAAAATTAACCATGAAATTGCCTGTACCTTATCACCTCATCAGTTAAACACGACACTGTCTCAGTCAGTTTACTGAGATTAAATTGATGCCTCCTCCTAGACATGGAGAGAACAGACAACTAATAGCTAATATAAATCCACGGTGACAAAGAAATGCTGTTTTTAATGTT
Organism: Xenopus petersii; assembly: GCA_038501925.1. Taxonomy (NCBI): domain Eukaryota; kingdom Metazoa; phylum Chordata; class Amphibia; order Anura; family Pipidae; genus Xenopus; species Xenopus petersii. The sequence continues at coordinate 90,550,730 of CM076680.1, read as the reverse complement.
TTTTTATTTAGTAGCTTTAAGGCACAGTTCTTCACATGGCTCTTCAGCCTGTGCCCATAGGTGGCACGAAACAAGTAAGGCTATTAAATATGATTGTTTGAGACAAAACAAGAAACTAGATTTGTTTTACACTACAAGAACTGTCATTGACCTCTCTACACTAACTGGGATCCAGATACTGTGCCAGCCTGCAATTTCTGCTGTGATTATTTTCTCCCCTTTGCTGAAGGTCTGGGACATGTGCAACTGGACCCAACGTCATTGGTGCTAAGCTTACACTCTACTCCTACACCCTGCTGGAATAAATTCACATATGCTTTAAAGGAAAACTCTTGCCAACATGCTAGGAAATCCCTACCTTTCTTATCTTTAGCAAAAATCTTTATTTTTTTATTTATAAGTCCTGCACTTGCACAATGCAGCGTTTCTCCTGGGTTGATGACACTACTAGTGATCATTGGTGGAAAATCATTTACAGTAATGTTTCATTCTCCTTCAAATACTTCTGCAAATAGCAAATTTAACTTTTGTTTTCCCTTTTTTTGTATAACAAAATGCCACATTTAAGCTTTCTGTTCTTTGAAAATAAAATATCCCAAACAAAAAAAATGTCAGCACAGGACAGGAGTTGCTGTTTGTTGGTCAAGGGTCTGAACACTTTTTGCATAGTGCTTTAGATAAACTTGATGCAAGAGCTTGTACTGAAGTCAGAATGCATATTATAACTACTTGCACCATTGCATCAGACTTTTTCTGGCAATCTGATGTGATGGTGCAAGTGGACACTTGATTAATTGCACTATTCAATTTTATATACAGGTATGGGACCTGTTATCCAGAATGCTCTGGACCTGGGGTTTTCCGGATAACGGATCTTTCCTTCATGCCTTAAGTCTACTAGAAATTCATTTAAATATTAAATAAACCCAAAAGGCTGGCTTTGCTTCCAATAAGGATTAATTATATCTTAGTTGGGATCAAGTACAAGCTACTGTTTTATTATTACAGAGAAAAAGGAAATCATTTTTAAAAATGTGGATTATTTGGATAAAATTGAGTCTATGGGAGACAGCCATTCCGTAATTCGGAGCTTTCTGGGTATCGGGTTTCCGAATAAGGGATCCTATACCTTTACTTACATTGATGCATGCAAATACTTATTTTATATATGAAAGGTTGTTCCAACTGTGCACCACTAGGGTAAACCAGTCCCTTTCTCTTTTACCTTTTCACTTCTTGTACTGGTATCGAGCTAAGGTAGATGGTTACACAATTGTACAAATTGTCATTATTATAGTAACTGAACATACGATTTGCTACAATGGGGAGTTCTTTTGAGTGACAAATATCAGGTCCAGATTGGGATTCAAATGACTTAACAGAGTCCCAAATAGACCCCCCCCCCCAACAGCCAAATAGATAGTGACTGTCTATGGCATCTTACACCAAGCCTTTTGGCATTCACCAGTCCAGCCTGCTAGTGCTGTATGGATTTCTGCTTTTGGTGGACTCAAAAACATACATATTCTAAATAATATCACAATTTTGGTATACACTAATGTGTTTACCTGCTTTCAGTGCTTCAGCATGCCTTATCTTTTCTGTCATCCCTGCCTCAAAGAAACGCCACACACAGAAAGTTAGTAAGTATCACTTCATAACATTTCCCGTGCTTTTGAAGAAAAGAAAGAGCAATTATGATGTGTTTGTACAATTGTGTGCACACAGCACTGAGTGAAAAAACCCTCCCTTCAAAGAAACCACTTAATATAGCGTTGGTGAATGGGGATAGGAGCAATGGTACAGAACTGCTCTGTGGTGTGATTGTGTCACTTACTATTTACTGTTATAGTAACAATCTGCATAACAAACCATTGTAATACATGAATGCATACTGCACAATTGAATGCATTTAATTATATACGAGGATTGAATGCATTTAATTATATACGAGGATTATAAAACGAGGACCAGAATACACAGTAAACTATATCAATATACAGATGTGGGTGTGGCTGGGGAATTTGTGAAAAGTTTCTGGGGTTTGTGACATCATCGGATGCGACCCTGACATCAACAGAAGTTACAGAAATGCCACCAAAACCATACTGCGCATGTGCACTTTGTTTCACCGATGTCACTGACGTGTTCTGCCCATGCGCACACTGGATTCTTGCCTGCAAATCGTTCGAAATCATCAAATTGCCATGAATTACCAAAAATCGGGAGAATGCATCAGAGTAACGGCAGGCCGGGGGACAGAGCGGAAAATCAGGCGAGTTGACAGCTCTGCCTTAGTCGGGATCAAGTACAAGGTACCATTTTATTACTACACCAAAGAAGGAAATCATTTTTAAAAATTTTAATTATTTCATTAAAATGGAATCTATGAGAGTTGGCCTTCCCGTAATTCAGAGCTTTCTGTTTAATGGGTTTCCGGATAACAGATCCCATACCTGTACTGATATGAAATTGCACATATCCATCTTTAAAGGTGAATAATCATTAAGATACAAAAATCAGCTCTAGTGGATGTTTAATAAACCTGTTTGTTATTTTATTATAAAAATACAAGGGGGGATTGTGGGAGCACTCCAAGGCTAAGTAAAAATGTGTTTAAACACATGGAAGTGCAACTGATTTGTCCAATTAATTAATGCACATTCCCTGGTCCCCTGTCTCATAAATAATTCAGTATTTATGCAAGTGCGTGTGTTTAGTTACAAAGTTATGACTATAAAATGGTAAGCCACCATACCACATCAAGGTAAACCCCTTATGGTGGTCCCAAACTATTTACCTCTGGTCATAATATAAAAAAGCTTGTGCCTCCCTGTATAGAAGCTTACCAATGTTATGATTATAACTTTGTAATTAAAAACCCCTGTTTTTGTAAACACATGCACTTGCATACATGCTGTATTATTTATGAGACAGGGGACCAGGGAATGTGCATTGATTAATTGGACAAATCAGTTGCACGTTCCATTGTGTTTAAACACATTTTTACTTAGCCTTTGAGTGCGCCCACAATCCCCCCTGTATTTTTATATTGTAGCCAGAAGCAGGCTATGCTTCCATGTGGTTTGTAGCACCTCCACACCTGCCCCTTCAACAAATGGTGGTCTCATGCCTTTAAAAATGGGCATTGTTTTGGGCAGTCTCTCTCTCTTAAAAGCCTCAAAACCTAGTGGCGGGGGAGGATCTAGCCCTCTGATTGAAGCCGATGCCAAGGTCAGGAGACACTTGTCCCAAGGAATGCCACTATGCAGGGAAGCGCAAGCCTTTTTATACTATGACAAGTGGTAAATAGTTAGGGACCACTGTATGGGGTTTACCTTAATGTGGTATGGTGGCTTACCAATTTTATGATCATAACTTTGTAACTAAAATCCTGTGTTTTTGTAAACACATGCATTTGCATATATACTGAATTATTTATGAGACAGGGGACCAGGGAAAGTGCATTGATTAATTGGACAAATCAACAGCACTTCCATTTTACTTAGCCTTGGAGTGCTCCCACAACCCCTCTTGTATTTGTGTTATTTTATTATACCAGTTTTAAGATGTAAAGTGGTATATTTATAAAAGGCAGAGTAAGTGTAGAGGAGTAAAAAAAGTAATTGGACAAATTAATTTCTAATACTTTGCTGGCAATGACAGCCTGAAGTATTCCAATATATTATATTAATGACAGCCTGAAGTCTTGAACTCATGAACATCACCAGATTCTGAATTTCCTCCTTTTTAATGCTCTGCCAGGCTTTTACTGCAGCAGCTGTTTGTTTGTGGGTCTTTCTGTCCGAAGTTTAGTCTTCAACAAGTGAAATGCATCAGTCGCGTAACTAGACTCCCATGGGCCCCGGTACAGAAATTTACAACTGGGCCCCCCCTAAAGTGATTATTCACATATGAGTTCACTTTTAGCATGATGTAGAGACAATTTGCAAATGGTTTATATTATTTGTGGTTTTAGAGTTATATTTTTATTCAGCAGCTCTCCAGTTTGACATTTCAAACTAAATATACAAATGAGTCATTAAAAAGTAGCAACAATAAATTTGTAGCTTTACAGAGCATTTGTTTTTAAATGGGGTCAATAACCTCAATTTGAAAGCTGGAAAGATGTAGAAGAGGAAGGAAAATAATTCCAAAACTATAAAAAAATAAATAACCAATTGAAAAGTTGCTTAGAATTTGCCATTTTATATCATACTAAAAGTTAATGTAAAAGTTACATATAAATATGACTTGTAACATTCAAAATTCACTGTATTATAGTGATATAAGGGATAATGTACCCCTACTGTAAATTAAAAGAATAAAAGTCACTGAGGGGTTCTGTGACCATATAAAGGCACAAGGCTGCAGGCTGGGTTATACAGGGAACTGTATTATTCATGTATTATAAGGGGTAATGTACCCCCTACAGTAAATGATAAGGATATTAGAAGTCACTGAGGGGTTGTTACCATATAAAGGCACAAGGCTGCAGGCTGTACTCATATAAAAAAATACTATTCAGGCCTGGTCATGCGCTAAACAATTAGGTAATAGAAACAGCAATGTAGCAAAAACATACAGCTAGTTGTAGTTAGGCTACTTAACCCATTTATTCACAGGCAATTGCAGTGACCTTTAGATCCTTGTTTTGGGTATATACAGTTCAAGCTGTTAAAAACTTACATTTACAAACCTTGAAACATTGGTCTCTTGGTTAGTGCAGCGCAGTTTGGCTTTGCATAAATAAATTCATGAATTACAATTTTATGTTGATGTTACATTGCCTGCCAAGTTCTCTGTGTGGATCTAAAGGATATAGTATGTGAGCTCAGAAAAAGAATAAAAAAATTATAAAATCTGAGAAACTGAGGTACCTGAACATGTTGCAGTGGGAAAGTAGGCATTCCAGACCAGACGATGGCAAGCCTGCATTGAAAAGAAGGTTTAACCCCCTCTGTACCTCAACACATGACTGCAGACAGATTACAAAAAACCTTCTGAAAGCATGGCAGATAATCCATACCTCCCAACATTTGAGAACAAGAAAGAGGGACAAAGAGATGTGCTGCAATTTTTTGGCCATGCCCATTTTATGACCACTCCTCCACAGGTCACACCCATTTCACGAAAACATGTCCCTTTTCTTTAATGAATACTAGTGTAAAAGGCTACCAGGTAGCCCCTATATCCTAATGGTTGTGCTTTCACCACCATGTGAGACCAACAGTAGCTGGCCAGTGGATTTGATTGACAGGAGTTACTGTCATTGAGAGGCTAAACTAGATGTTTCAGGGATATGGATGGATAAAGAGATTATAAAAAGAGGTATAGAAAGACATAACCGACATCTTTCCTTACTGAACAACTGGGTGCCATGCAGGCTGCAGCTAGTTCAAGTTGGAGCAGGCAACGTATTATGGCTGCCCATACTGCTCTCCTGACCTGCCTGACCCTTTTGTGCTTCAGCAACTTGGAATTTGAACTATTCTTCCTTCATATTGCCTGCACGTTGCTTTTCTCTGGTATGCTGTAAGATAATGTGCTCACCTTCCTCTCCTGTTGTGCTTTGAACGTCCCAGTCAACTGAGAAGCACAGCCAATGGGCATGCTGGGATCTTACATCTGCAACATGAAGAGCTGTGTACCGGCAAAGCAATTAGCATTCCGAGACTTTAACCTGCATTTTTACATGCTGGTCTGACACCTATGACTGGGATTAAAAAAAAAATAATTTGAAGATATTGTTCTAGAGCTGTGGGCCCTTAGGAAGTAGAATTGGCTCAAATGCACATGATTGCGCCACCAGTGAAGTCACACACAGCGTGCCACTGATGCTCAAGTATTTCCTTTTGATTCCTTTGCTGGGACACAGCTGGCCCCACAAAGGGTGCAGGGGCACAGACCCTGGTGAAGCCACACCCCTGGTAGTTCCACCACTGAAATGCATGCTCACTTGGGTTCAGATGAGGTGACTTGGCCATACAAGAATATTCCACTTTTTTGCTTTAATAAACTCCTGGGTTGCTTTGGCTGTATGTTTTGGGTCATTGTCCATCTATATTATGAAATGCCTCCCAATCAATTTGACTGCATTTAGCTGGTTTTGAGCTGACAGTATGTCTCTGAACACCTCAAAATTCATTCTGCTGCTTCTGTCCTGTGTCACATCATCAATAAACACTAGTGTCCCAGTGCCATTGGCAGCCATGCACATCTAAGCCATCACACTGCCTCCACCATGTTTTATAGACATATGTGGTATCTTTGGATCATGAGCTGTTCCATGCCTTCTCAATACTTTATTTTTGCCATTATTCTGGAAGTGGTTGATCTTGGTTCATCTGTCCAAAGAATGTTTTTCCAGAACTGTGCTGTCTTTTTTAGATTTTTTTAGCAAAGTCCAATCTAGCCTTTCTATTCTTGATTCTTATGAATGGCTTGCACCTTGCAGTGCAGTCTTCTCATTATGGTAGACTTGGATATGATACGCCAACCTCCTGGAGAGTGTTGTTCACTTGTTTGGCTGTTGTGAAGGGGTTTCTCTTCACCATGGAAATGATTCTGTGATCATCCACCACTGTTGTCTTCCGTGGAAATCCAGGTCTTTTTGCGTTGCTGAGTTTACCAGTGCTTTCTTTCTCAGGATGTACCAAACTGTAGATTTTGCCACTAATAATCTTAAGAATGGCTTGTTTCACCTGCATGGAGAGCTCCTTTGACCGCATGTTGTCTGTTCACAGCAAATTCTTCCACATATAAGCCCCCCCCCCTCAAATCAACTAAAGGGCTTTAATCTGCTTCTTTGATAGACATAACAAAGGAATTGCCCACACCTGCCCATGTAATAGCCTTTGAGGCAATTGTCCAATTGCTTTTGAGCCCCTGAAATGAAATGATTGTGTTAAAAAAGGCTTTAGTTCCTCACATTTGTATGCAATCTTTTTTTTTAACCACTGAATTAAAGCTGAAAGTCTGCAGTTCAACTGCATCTGAGTTGTTTCATTTAAACTTCATTGTGGTAATGTACAGAACCAAAATTAGAAAAAGTTGTCTCTGTCCAAATATTTATGGCCTTAACTGTATGTTGCAGTGTTAGAGAGCTACTACTTCCAGCATTCACCAAAATATTATCAAGAGCATGCTAGAAACTTAAATTTTGCAATGTAAGCGTTTCATTTTCACATTAAAGTGTACGCACAATGCACCGAAAGCTTTTCCCGCTTTCCCACCTGCCTGCATAAAAATCCAAACCATTAATATGAGTTCCAGGGGGACCACGGCCACCTTGGTCCGGCTGTTTCTAACAGCTGTGGCTAGTAGTGGTTTTTCATATCGCACAAAAATCTTGTATCTGTAATTTAATTTCAGCTTTCCATTTTCACAGCTAGATGGATAATTTAGATATGTTTACATCTCCTCTAAACACAAGACATGGAAATTGGATCTGATGACATTTATGCTGGTTGTGCTGCCAGTGTGTAGCATGTAGCAATGCTCTGTATACTTATATTTAATTAATTTTAAACTTGTCCCATTTGTTTTAATGCATAGTTCTAGCAGTATGTAAGATTACCACATTTTCTGGCCCTCTTATCTCAAGTTTTCTGTCTACCTATCAAAAACATTTATATTCATTAGCATTTTTACCAACTGGCCCAATAAAATAAATAACATAAATGGATAGTAAAAAAATTTATGGTGCAGATGTGTTCACTAGTATCATGTCTGGGTTTTAATGAAATACATTAAATCCTGCTTCTTACACACTAGGTTTTAAAGCACAGTCAGATTAGCCGTTTGCTAGATCCTCACTGCAGTCTGGTGTCCTCCCTGTGCTCTTCTGTTTGCTTATGCAACAAAAGCAGAAAGAAAGAAAAGCTGGTTCCACAAACCTTTCATACAGATAAAGGAAGCCCACTTTTTATAACAAGAACTGACAAAGATCCAACTTCTGAGTTTCTCATTTCCACAGAATAATCTAGAAGGGGGCCCCTACCTTTTTATAACTCAAGAACCACATGCAAATGTAAAAACAGTTGGGGAGTGTTCCGCTGTTTCTATACTACCAAAGGATATTTTCTTGAAATACTTTGCAAAATATCTGCTTGTTGCACCTGCCCTGAAACTGGTCAGCTACTTAAAGGATCCATTCCCTGTGCTTGGTTACTTGCCAGTGACTGTACAATTTGAATCAAATACTGCAAAATGTGACTTTTACATAGTGAATAAGGGCACTGCTATACTTGGAAGGATTTCTTTGCTGCATTAAACCTACAATTAGTTGATGGTCTCATTACTACAGCACCAGTGCCTGCCACACAGCCAGTGTCTAAAATTTCACCACAAAGCAACACAAAGCAAAGAAATTTGTACAAAAAGTTAAAATGGATGCCGATGTGGTAACTGCGATTCATATATTGTTACTTGTCAGAATTGTGACAAAACAGCTATCACACATTCACCACCACTTCAGCCAGTACCATTCCCTGATTCAGCATGGGAAAAACTTGCTATTGATATTGTCGGTCCTTTTGCAGATGCTCCTATAGACTGCAGATTTGCTATAACCTTTATAGACTATAACAGTAAATGGCCTGAAATTGCATTTGTTTCTCATATAACATCAGCTACAGTAATAACATTTCTGTCTACAGTCTTCAGCAGAGAAGGTAATCCAAAGGAATTAATATTAGACAACGGACCACAGTTTGTCTCATCTGAGTCGAATTCTTTCTGAGAGAGAGAGAAATATTGTGCATAGGAAATGTTCAGTGTATTACCCACAAGCAAATGGAGAAATCGAGCGATTCAACAGAATTCTGAAAGAAGCACTACAGACAGCAAATCTTACTGGGAAATCTTGGAAAGTATTTACAACAGAGTTCCTACATAACTACAGAGCAATGTACCATGCAACAACCCAATCATCTCCAGCTGAATTATTACATGGCAGACAGATGTGCACTAAGTTACATGTTGCAGACATCAAACGCCCACAAACTACTGTGCCTACAAAATCATCTACTGCTGACATTGTGAAATGTCAACAAGCCAAATGCAAGGCTTATACTGACAGAAAACGTGGTGCCAGAGAAGTACACTTTCAGCCTGGATCTTTAGTCAGAATTAAGAAACCAGGAATACTGAAACAAGGACAATCTAAATTTACTACACCACTTGAAGTGAGACGCCAGCGAGGACCATACACATATGAACTGTCTGATGGATGCATATGGAATGCAAGTCTTCTTGCTCCTGTTAGATATGACTTTGGAGAAGCTCCATTTGACGAAGGACATTTTTCTACTCCTGACGTCAACTACAATAGGCCTGAAGAAAGTGAACCTATAAGGCGTACTGAGAGAATCACACAATTACCTACATGGACCAAGGACTTTGTGATGTGAAGAATGTATAATATTGTTTTAAAATGCATACTGTTTAATTGTTGCTGTTTATTATAGCAACACTACATAGTTATGTATTTTTTCACATGTTGTTTTTATCAACATAAGACTTTAATTCTAACTACGGACACCTGTGACTTTTATGTCTGGGCAATTAACACATTGTTAATGATTGGACATTTGTTCACTAAGGGGAGGAGAGGGTGTGTTTAAAAGGTTACTTTGTATCTGTTGTGGTTACACTTGAGAAAGGGCAATAAAGACCCGAAACATGTAGTGTCTGACAGTCTATAAATCAGGGGTAGGGAACCTGCGGCTCTAGAGCCGCATGCGGCTCTTCAGCCTGCTTGCTGCGGCTCAGTCTTGCGCCTTTGCCTGTCAGGTCGTATTTACAGCCCTTGCACCTGCTGGTGGCTTCTTGAGTGCGCGACCGCGGTAAGCATACTCAAGAAGCCGCCAGCAGGTGCGAGGGCTGTATAGACGTCCCAGGAGTGGCAAGACTGAGCCACAGCAAGATGATTCTTCATGGTCCTTACCGCAGTCACACACTCAAGACAAGAGAGGGAAGATCAGCATGGAGCTTCAGAAACAGAAGTCACATTAAAGAGATGAGAACACTAGCATTTAATAGGGCTATTCAGTGTTTAATTTTTTTCAAAGTAGCCCTGCATATACACAATGCACTTCTTTTTGTTGTATTCTGTTGTTGTAACAGTTAAAATTAAAAAAAGGTTAAAAAAAGTTTATAAGCTGTGTTATGTTCTGCGGCTCCAGAATATATTTCTTTAGTGGGAGAGGGGCAAAATGGCTCTTTTGATCGTAAAGGTTGCTGACCCCTGCTATAAATAAACACTTTTCATAGTGTCTGACAGTCTATAAATAAACACTTTTCACAGTAGTAAATCTGCATTGAAGTGCTCTCCTCTTTCCTACCTATAATTCTGACTTTGGATGTGCGGTACATCTATTTATAAGAGGATTAAAGCATTCATCACAAGTGCGCTTGATTCATCTACCCCTTATAAGCTCGCGAGCCACTGGTTGGGGATCACTCTTCTAGAAGCTAATATATACCAGCTAGGTTTAAAAGCCCAACCATAGATTCATTTCACCTTCTATAACAATCATCTGTGCAGGGCAGTGCCTGCAAAACCAGAGAAGTCATATCATAAGAAGCCAACTTTGTCTAAAAAGACCAAAAGCAAATGATTGTAGGTTTTCCCTTAATCCATATGAGCTGCTTGAGGAACAACATCCCTAGATTTGAATACATATATTGGCATAACTATAGAGAAAGCAGATCATGCTGTCGCAGGGGACTAGGGGCCCAGACCACAGGGTCTGCTCCCTGTATAGTTGTATAAGTCACCTTCCCCAGTGGCTTGCCTATCTGAAAGCTTGCAGATAGCACGAGCTGGCAGGATGCAGGGGACGTTGGGGGGCAGAATTGGGGAGTTGCTGTAAATGTCATGCACTGCTGAGATTTTTCACAGGGGGGGTGTGCGCACAGTGTAGTTCCTTCAGGCTCCACTGCATATATATGTAACCCCTTTTTGGCCACCCCCCCTGGTGCCAAGGTTGTACATCACATAATTCTTACAGATGCAGGTCCTGTGTCCCCTTTGCTAGGTGAAAGGGTACTGGGAAAACTCCTCTCTGGCAGTGCCTCCACCTAATGGGATCCGGGAATACACCTGCGGGTGGCCCATTAGGAATAACATTCAATACACACTTTGCTTTTTTTTACATCAACTTTATATAAAGAAAGTGTAATTTAAAGGGTAAGTAAAATTACATTTACATCATACAATAATGACCCACTCCCCTGGGAACCTGTGGCAGTCCATTTCCTGGACCTCCATGCCAGGCAAGTCCCGCACTACTCCATTGGAAGAATCAGAGTCTCAGTCCCTTATCCCCAATGAGTACAATAGGTCCCAAGTAGCACTAGCAGCCCAAATACCTCTCCCTCCAGATTTAGTATTGGCTCCCTCGTGGCAGGCATAAACAAAGCCCATATCACAAATGGAAATGTGAGGAATCCTCTCTCTTTTTCTACCCTCCCCTGGGCACACCTTACCCATGGGATTCACTGAGACGGGTAGGCTCACCCAGAGCTGGAGCAGGCATCCAAAGCAATGAATCCATTCTATTAACATATGCAGCTTGTTTTATCCTCCAGACATAGCTCCCAGCACTGTCTATAGTGCGAGTACTTAAGATTTCCACTGCTGAACTACAACTCCCAACACTCTCTGTAGTGTGAGCATACAAACCAGCATTTCCAAGCTTGAAACCCGCATGGTGGAGCTTCCAGGCATTGGAGGATCCTGCCTCAGCCTTGGCAGGCCTATGGAACTCCACTTTAACCTACATTTTGCCAGTTTAGATTCACTTTCTCCTCAGTGAAATAACAGTCAGCTGCAAGACCAAAACTTAATGATAATGGCTGTCTGAGGACATGGCTCTCCCTTTTATAGTAAAGTGGCGCAGCAGCGACACCTTGTGGCTTCCTCTGGTATCTGCCATGCTGCTCCAGCACAAGGGCTCTAGCCCCTGGGAAACACCATAGCCAGGGCCGGATTTACATAGTGGGTGCCCCTAGGCCCACTGCCATTTGTTGCCCTTGTCACCTCCCCTTTATTCGTGCACATTTTCAGCATCTGGACCAGAGCAATGGGGATTTGCACATGGGAATTTAAAAAATGATTGATTTCCAGCACATCCCAAGTGTTTTTGAACCAATGTGGTTCAGAGATGTACTATATAAATCTCATTCAGAGATATGTTTAAATGGGAATGTTGGAGGGAATAGACCTGTGGGACAAACTGAGATTTTAGTGGAGATTTTATATAAATGCCTCTAAAGGGTGTTGGGGGGGTATATACTATACCTTTTCACCATTCATGTGAGAAATCTCATGATGAGATTCAAGTGCATTCCATCAATTCATCCCAGTTTCTATGTGTGTAGCACCCAAACATGACTACATTTACATAAATAATCAGCTGCAGAAAATCTGCCTTTTATGTACATATTTCAGAATTTAGGATTCACATTACATTTACAAATGTAAAATAATTATGCGACAGTAGAAAAACATTTATCTAATATATATATATATATATATCTAGATCTATATATATATATATATATATATATATATATATATATATATATATATTAAATGCATGCTTTTGAATGATTTTCTTCATGCTTGCTCAGTCAAGGCCCAAAGCGTAGTATGATCAGGACAAAGGGATGATGTTACTGTCTGGTTTCTATGGAAACAGGAAAAGTATGTAATTTAAACAGAAACGCACATAATATTGAAACTGGGTATTTTAGTCACATTCCTGTTTTTAAAATTGAAAAAGAGTCATTAAATGATGTTGCTTTTTTAATCTCCTTTTCTGAATATGAATTTACTGCACACACATATTTACTTGTACAGTCAGTTCCTTTCTTTTCACATGTACAGATATATTTATGTATAGAGACATCTTTTCCCTTACTGCAGCAAAGAGGAAGAGAGGCAGTACACAGGCCTCATTTTCTGCATGCAAAATGTGTGTGTTCTTTTAAAAGCCAGTGGTTGGCTGGTTTTCCGGACATGATGTGGTTGAAGCTGTCATCGTAATGGAAATTCATTGCTGTAGCTATGGTAAATCGAGTTTTCTGCCTGTGCTGAATGCATTAGTCTAATGAGATGTTTGCAGCTGGAGAGCTGAGCTGCTGGAGACTTTCAGTTTGCTAGCAGACAGGGAGAAGATGGCTTTTGCGAGGGTCTGTGTGCATGTGCTGGCAATCATCTGTCCTTCAAATCAAAACAACAGTGATCAGTAAGGAGACTGACAGCTGCTCTGCAAAGGCTAATAGGTAAGGGGGCTGCTGTTACCCGCTGGATTCTTCTGCTTCTTCCACTCATCGTTTCTATATGTATTTGTGTGTGTGTGCATTCATATATAGTTATAATAACATAAATCTGCATGTAGTCAATAATAGTGACTGAAAAGACACAGGTGGATGTGCTTGGATATAAGCCACATGACAAGACATTTATATATTTAAGTAGAATTGTTCTCTGTACAGTTCTAATCTGACTTTTTTGTTTTTTTATATAATCATATATACTGTATATTAATGCCGTTATGATTTCTATTAGTATTATTTCTACTGTGTGCTTAATATAGAAATAATCCTTTTGATTACCGCTTTATAGAGGGGAAATGCTCATATTTACTGTAATATTGCATGAAATACAATCTTTTTTCTACATGTTGCAAAAAAGCAGATATTTGTCAGTAGTGCATCTCTAGTTCTGAACCAGTAACACTTTGCCCATTAAGTGTCACTTGTCGTAAGCATCAGTCCAATAAGACTTAACAGTATTTCTGTCCCAGGAAGATTATCTCTTTACAAGCAAAGGCGTTTTATTGCAATTTTGTCTCTGCTACTGGAGACAGTTACTAGACTGCAAGTATATTGAAAATCTAGATAGAATTCAGATTGCTGTTTTGTATTTCCAACCTGTGCCTCTCCAGTTTTCCACTCAATTATATCTCCCAGAATCCCCCATGAGCCTTTGGGTTGGGGACTATAGATGCAGCTTATATGTCTGTTACATTTAAGTCTATAAAAGTGTGTTCATTAATTGGCACAAATAAGGTGCTGCAGAACAATGTGTGATCATTCTGATCTAAAGTGAGTAGCCCAAAAAAAAAATGATATAGTAGAATTGTATTAAAGAGACAGACGTCTGCAAAGCAGACACCACATATCTCATTGTTAGAGCTCATCATGAAACACTTTGCACTAGTGACATGATAAGTATATACCATGATAGAGACAGAAAGCTCTTGTTCATCAGACATCTGTGCAGTTCTGTGTATACTGCAGGCAAAGCAGACTATCACTTAATTACCAACAGGCCATCCTGTGTATCCAAATAAAGGCTGTATCAACATAACAAAATCTGCTGCTTCTCTAAAATTCCTATCTAGTATAGATGAACAAAATGTACAGCATGTTACATACTGCAAAAGCAATCCCATTAAAATATGTTAACATTTGATTTTATAATATATACAGCTGAAAATTCCTTTATTTTTTTTTTGTTTTTTTTATGTGTAATACAAAAAACGTTATATGATTTTTATCTATTGAAGAATTCTTAAATGTATAAAATATCTTATATATAAGACTGATTTTAATAAATGCCCTTGCCTGCATCAATTAACTGTGTGTCACACATGCAAGTAAAATAAACTGAATATGCAAACTCATGTCTGGTAGCCTAGCAACATAAACAGTCTAATGTGATCTTTCAACTAATGGACTTTAGACCTGAATGTATGGAGAAAAGAAAATGTCACAGGCTTATTCGGAGCAAAGTCATATTTTGCTTCATTGCTATAGCCAATGTAGCCTATATTTTTTTTAGCAATCTGTGATAATAATGTACATAACAAATGATACTGTACAAACTCATACTTACATGAAAATGATAGCATGGAAAAAGCTGATTTCCACAATTATGTGTTGTTGACCAAATAATAAAGCTGTAGCTGCAGCTGTAGATTTGCTACTGTGGAATCTGTAATTACGTAAGAGGATATAGCAGAGGACTTTTCCCATCAGTGGCAACAACAGATTCTAAGGGCAGTGGAAGCATTAGTTGTGTACCCACCAGCAGTCGGTGGTTTGGGGTCACTAAGCCATGGCTTTACTGTCTTGGTTTTGTGATGATGGGGAGCTTTTGATTGGCCCCAGGATCCAAAGTCTTCCAAACCTCTTATTGCCCATTTTAATATGCTTATTGAAGAGACTCTGCTTTTCGATTGGTCCACCTGCAGCCCCAGTATTCTTAATTCAGCAGTGATCACTCATGAAGATCGGGATTGGTATGGACACATATAATCATTTCCAGTCAACTCTCCCCCCAAACATACATACAGTGCAATAAGTATAACCATAAACAGTGATAGACTTACTAAAGGAATCATCTTTACTGTCATGCAAAAACATATATTGCAAAATATGTTTTGCATGACAAACAGTGAAACATAGTTTCCTCTTTGTCCTCTCAGTAGGCCTCCTGCTATAATTGGGCAATTGTTGAATTCAATTTCAGTAACCAATGGTTTTATAAAGTGGCACCACTACAAATTATTTTGTCTCACACTCCCCAATTAGCGGAGCCCAAGAAATTTTATGACACCATGACACAATTATTGTGGCCAGCATTGTTCTACTGAGCTTACAGGGACATCTGGCTGGGATTGATAATTACTGGCCCATTTAATAGGAAAGAATTATCATGTGGGCTCTGTTTGCATTTGTAGTATTAAATTAGATCCTAGATGCAAACAACTTTTTCTCTTTTGTTCAATGGTTCTAGACAAAAAACACAGTTGCCTAGCCCTTACTTCCATTACAATATGCAAAAATATCACTGAAGGTGAAAGTCCCTATATCTATATGATCTATTAATAACCTAGTAAGAAAGTCAATATTTCTGTCCTTGCCCTTGGACATAAAAAAGCTTTCATGTCAATAACAAATTATGGTTCAATAGATATGACCACTTTGACCTTCAATTTTTAAAAGAATAAAATGATTCATATTTCATATAATTAATCTACCTGATATGTAAACACAGATTAAAAAGGGCAGATACAGCTGCAGGCCAATTTAAAACTGCTATAAATGCTATCCTTCTCAGATTTTTAGTTTTTTGCAAAATGAATCCTCATTGTTGGCAGTTATACCTTAATGACACCTTTACCTTTTACCTGTTTAAAGGAGAAGGCAAGCTATGGAGGCATTTTATTGCCAATAGATTAGCTGCAATAGTACAAGCTAGAATGCTATATTTATTCTGTAGAATGTTTTACCATACCTGCGTAAAAAACTCTGGAAACTCTCTGTTTGCTTAAGATAGCAGCTGCAGTATTAGCTTGGTGTGACATCACTTCCTGCCTGAGTCTCTCCCTGCTCACGTATAGCTCTGGGCTCAGATTACAGCAGAGAAGGAGGGGGTGGGGAAGAGACACAAACTGAGCATGCTCACGCCCAGGGCAAGGAGGGTTAAGCTAAATGCAGGAAGTCTAATATAGAAGCCCATGTATACACACAATAGAAGGAAAGAAATGCAGTGTTTCTTTTGACAGAGGACTCAGAGTAGCACTACTTTGAGGGTTTCCTGGTATATTTAGATGGTCTTTTTTGTGAGATTGGTTTGTCTCTCAGTTTGAGTCAACCAGACAAAACCATAAAAGGATGCTTTGATTTAATGAACGTGGATTTCTGTCTCGTAGAGGAAATCTGGATATTGCAGTACAGGTATGGGATCTGTCCGTGGAAACCCATTAACCAAGAGCTCCGAATTACGGAAAGACCGTCTCCCATAGACTCCATTTTATCAATAAAATCCCAATTTTTTATATGATTTCCTTTTTCTCTGTATTAATAAAATAGTACTTTGTAAATAATAATTTAATAATTATTTAATTCATTTAATCCTTATTGAAAACAAAATCACCCTATTAGGTTTATTTAATGTTTACAGGATTTTCTAGTAGACTTAACATATGAAGATTCAAATAACAGAAAGATCTGTTATCCAAAAACCCCAGGTTTTGAGTATTCTGCATAACAGGTCCCATACCTGTATAACATTAGGGTAGGCCCAATCCATAATAAAGTTGTCATGAGTTATTACTATTATTATCCTTTGTTTCTTCAAATTCAATTTTCTTGGTATTATGCTCAAATTGCTTCTTCTGTTGACTATAGTGTAGTTTGGTGCCAAGCTCTATTAATAGAGATTACCTGCTCATGTGTTTTAAAAATCACAGTTTATAGATAATATTATTTATTGTTTCATCAGTAACTTCTAAATGTCTCTCATTTCTGTGTGTGACATTACAATTAATTCTCAGCATGGTATTTTAGGGCAGTATTAACTCCTTTCCCTTTCACATGCATCAAGATTATTATTTTTCCTTCCCAAGAAACTTGTGCATATCCTCATCCTATGTTGCATTAGCAATTACAGCCCTTTATTGGCATTCCCATCTTTCCTCTTTCATTCATTAATTTTTTACCTTCACTGCCACAAACTTTAATGCCTTTCCAGTAACCAATTAAAATATGTGCTTTTTTTAACCTTAAAGTGCCACTTGTAAGCCACTCTATTTGGCTCAATTATCATTCATTCATACATTGCTGGGCACAATAATAAGCTGAGAGTTAGGGCTAATAAGAAGACATCAGCTGTGCTCTGCTATAGGCACTAGGGAGTCTGGCATTAAACACCTCCCTTAAAGGAAAACTTTACACCAAAAATAGATAGTTAAGCAAGAGTTTATATCCTTTTAAGCGTCCTATCTTAACTTGAACCACCATTTTGTAATGGTCTGTGTGCTGCCTCAGCGATCACTTGACCAAAAATAATGCAGCTCCATTTGCAACAGGAAGAAGTGTGGAAGCAGAAGGCAGAACTTTGACTGTTAATTGGCTCATGTGACCTAACTGGGCGCCCGAGGCAACCTGCCCAACTTCTTAGCCCCTCTTTGGGGTATGCGCTACGCAAAGCCGGATTTACATAGCAGGCACCCATAGGCCCACTGCTGTTCATCTCCTCCATCCCCTCCCCTTCCTTTGTGCACATGCTCAAATTGTCAGCATTGGGTCTGGAGTACTGGGGATTGGTGCACAGGAAATCTTAAAAAAAAGATTGTATCTCCTCTGAATCCCCAGTGCTTCCAAACAAATATGGGTGTGGTTGGGTGGCATGCCACCACCTAAAATTCTGCTGCCCTAGGCCCGGGCCTTTGTGGCCTTTCCACAAATCCGGGCCTGGCACTGTGCAGGCAGAGCGGGGGCACACAAACTCACAAGAGAGGACAGTAATATCTGATAAGTGGCAGTGAGGAGACGAGGGCTCAGAGAAGGGGTAGGCAAAGGTAGAGGTATGTGCCAGGCACCCCCCTTTGTTTCACCCAAAGAACGTGCTTCTTCCTACCCCTAATTCTGGTCCTGGTTTGTTTGTAATCCATTGCTTGTAAAATTGTGATTTACACTGTCTTTTAGCACGTGACACTTAATATCGCTTCACTTCCATCCCTCCTACCATTTCACTTTATTCAAAGCTTGCGAATCATTTTGTCTGAGTCCCTTTGAAGCTCAAATGAAATAATTCATAATCTCTTGATGTTTCAGTTTCATCATCAGTTTTTATTAAAAAACATGATTCTTCTGATGAGACTACAGTGTCTCATGGAGTCCACAGAGATGGAAATGGTTAAGGCTTTGTGTTTTTATTTCCTATATGGTTCTCCTGCTATTCTTAGGGCAATATTTATATATAAAAAGCAGTTCAAAAATACAATTATCTGTTTTTTAAACTGCATTTTTTTTATAACAGTGAGAAGTACAGTATCTGTGTAATAAAATGTAATTATTATTGGCCATATACACCAAACATTGACATATTAATGTCGAGGTACATTGTGTAAAATCTACACTAGGAGGGTTACTAATTAAAATGTGACAGCAATTTTGTGGAAAATAGATACATTTTTTATCTCAGAATGTTTTTGACATCTTAATATATCCCGTTAATTTTGAGTTAGACCAACTAGGGGTGGTGTAAAATTGGGTTAAATGCAGAATACAATGCAAAATACAGTGTATAATGCTGCAAATAAAGACAAATAAGGATTGTATTCACTTATTTTTCCTTGTATGTTCTACCATCGGCCCCTTGGGAACGTTTGGTTCAATACAGTGAAAGCCAGTTCTGGACATATCTATAAATCACAAGTGCTGATACTAATTACAATCTTCTCTTGTTAGCTACTCAGACAAGCCTGTGTTTTGTGAGATATATTTGTGCATTTACTTCTGGAAGTTACCTATGCTGTGCTAGACCATTTTGGACCACCTGTGCATTTTTTTGCAGGATCTGTATCTGACCAAAACCCACAATGCTTAGCAAAACCATATCCAAAACCCCACATTTCTGTAATTTGAAAGCTCTAAATAACAAAAGGAGACACCTTTTCTCGATTTTACTAAATTTAAATATGAAGGTTTCTGGATTAGGTTCAGATTATGTTTGGAATATGGCTACTCAGGAATCAGTATTTGAAATAAAATAATATTAAATATGGATTCTGTGTATTCTCAAGAATAAAGTAAAATAAGGAATCTTAAAGCAGCTGATTCCTACGGAGCTTTTTAGTGATAAAATGTGTACTCTTTGGATCGCTATGAATAATCTACTGTACGTTTGCATGCAGATT
Organism: Xenopus petersii; assembly: GCA_038501925.1. Lineage (NCBI taxonomy): Eukaryota > Metazoa > Chordata > Amphibia > Anura > Pipidae > Xenopus > Xenopus petersii. Next base: position 90,531,006 of record CM076680.1, on the reverse strand, counting down.
TACTGTAATTAGGCACGTGTCAGAGATATAGCTGAAATGTATATTAATATTTTCAGTATGTGGCATATCTTTTTACACAGTGCAAATCTACAAAGAAATAACGATACTGTGTTTATACAGAGACCAACAAAGAGAGAGAGAGCGAGAGAGAGAGAGAGAGATAGACATGCCCACATAGTAAAGGAAATACACACTCACAGGTCTTATCTTGGTCAGAAAGTTCTTTTAACCACAATAACAACCTGTGACTGCACATTTGCTACAAGACATGTGCATAATTCACTCTTTGATTCTAGATAGCTAATTTGTTGAAAAGCTATTGTATCATTTGGTGAGCCAGTTGTGCAGCAGGGCATAACTCACATTTGGTTCTTATCAATTCAAATCAGTGTTATGAAAAGAGCTTTCAGTGATTTATGACTATTTAGAATGTTGTCAGTAATTTATAATTATTAGCATGTTTGGGGTGTACCATTTTCTTAAAAGGAGGACATAGAACAAGTCAGACAAGAACAAGTATGCCTACATGCCTTCCCTAGTTTCCCCTCATGAATATAATGCTGGCAAATGGGCTAAAAGTCCCGAGCCAGGGTACAAATGTCCAAGAAAATTAACCCTCATGTTTTTTCCATACTTATATTTTTCCATTTAATATGCAGGGCCCTCTTCCTTCTGTATTGATTTGTATGTTTGATGTAAACACTGTACATTGTACAGCACTGCAGAATATGTTGGCGCTTGATAAATACATTGCCATCATAATTATATATAGTCAGTGGGGCTGCTGCACACACTGGAAAAAGTTAATGCCGTGGTGCTAACAGTGGTATCATATAGACATTTATAAAAATGCTGTTGCACTCTAGGGACTTATGCAGTAAAAAGGTTTATTAGAATCGACGTTTTGACCCTCAGTGGGATCTTTATCAAGAGATTTCTTTGAGTTCAATGCTGTCTGTGCAATCCTTTATGCCAGGTTCTATTGATTGTAACAGACCAAGGGTCCTTCGCATTGATCAGCTGAATCCAACTGTAATGGACCACAATGCTGAGCACATTGCAATAGGCTTGGCCAACCTAGATCATTCACCTATATCTATCTATCTATCTATTATCTATCTATCTATCTATCTATCTATCTATCTATCTATCTATCTATCTATCTATCTATCTATCTATCTATCTATCTATCTATCTATCTATTTATCTATCTATCTATCTATCTATCTATCTATCTATCTATCTATCTATCTATCTATCTATCTATCTATCATGCACGTCTCCCCCTAACAAAACCTGTTTTTGGTTTCTTTTCACTTCTTTTCAATCTGCTTTTTTCATATGATTATTTTGACAATTTAGAACTTGATAGTTTTCCAGTGTGTATTGAAATCGGCTGTGTCATATGTCATAAGGTATTGACTAAATTCATTGACATACAAAACAAAAAAAAGGTTATAAAAGTATAAAAGTGTTATTTTAGGTGAAAGTGAAATAGAATTTTGGAACCTTTGTCTAAGATCTCGGTGAACTGCTTGTCTACAGCACAGGATGTGAATCTATAAATAACATGCTTTCCTGTAAGGTGAGGTTGTCTTAGAATGGAACACAAGACATGATCTTTATAACAATTTCTTAGTCAATTTTTGTGTTCAGTGGGGGAAGGACTGTCAGCAAAGAGCACCTTACAAGAAATACCTATTTTATTCACTGGATTTTCTAAAGCTAGAGTTAATTTTGTAGCTCTTTTCTATTAGAGAACCAGGATACTAAACCAAAATAACTCTTTTACGTACCACATTTATAATAACTTTAAAGTTTCTCAGTACCATTTTACTTATTTAGGTACTTTAATTTATGTAGTTTGCTAAAATTTTAAATGACAGATGTGTAGAACGTTATTATATATCAGCTAAAGGCACACCCATTCTCTTTCATTTTTAATACCTATTATTTTTAATTACCTTTACAAATTTAATACCTTTAAAAAATATGTCTCCTTTTCGGTAACCCCTGGCATAGCACAAACATGCTTAAAACCGAAATGTCTCAAAATGAATGCAAAAATTGCTTTTCTATTGATGGTTTATTAAGTAAACCCTAATATCATAGGCACCACCAGTCAATTCAGTTGCTACAATTTTTACCTTGGACTGGCACTACCCTTTGGGGAAAAAGCAGCCCTGCTCCAGACATCTTTCTGTAACAGCAACGTGTGATCTTACCCTAATCTTACGCTATTTTTCATAGGCATAAAGGTTGAGCTATAATGCGTACCAAGCATCAATCTGCTTGGACCCCCCATATATCACAGCCTGCATAGGATTTGCTGTGTGCCAAGTGGGAACTGGTGGAGTATCTTTCTCAGTAATCTAAATGCACAATGTCAAGGACACAATTATGTAAAACCTTGGTTTGTTGATTTGTTATTAAGCTCCCCAAGGCTTTCCTCAGCAGTTCATCAATAGAGTGTCCTTCCTATTCAGTCAATTATTGTGAAACATCAAGGATCTTTAAGTAGCATAAAAACATGGAAACAATAAGAACAGCTCCATGTACTGCAGATTTACCTTGCCCAACATCACGGAATCTGCTTGTAAAGTATGCTTAAATTTCAGATGATTCTCAGATGATTCTCATTCCTAAAGCTTTCTACAACTTCTATCCAATTATGCATGCAGTACAATGGAATGTAATTTGGCTTCTGAATTTTTTAAATGCTCTAATGGATGAAAGTTGCTCTTATACACCTCCATTTGCACATTACCTTTCTACCTCATTTAAGTTGAATTTCAGGGCATTATTACTTAAACTGAAAATGGAACAATACAACATTCTGCATGGTGGTGATTGCTTAAAGTGATTCTCTTTTTTCCATCCTGGTGCTTTAAGTTTCTTGTTTACTTTTAGTTAACTGCACTGTATATTGCCATGAGATTTATAGGATTATAATTTAAGTTTTAATATATACTGCAGTACAGTATATTTGGAATAGATCCCCAAGAGAACAAACTTATAACAAGCTAATAAGATTTTGGTTTCTGATAAATGACCAATGGGCATTTGCAGCTAGCTAATCTTTGCATGAATAATACATAGCTTTTATACAATTATCTAAAATGAGGTTGCCAAATAATTATTGCCTGAGAAAAGCCAGAAGAGATGTGTGCAAAATGTGAAGCAAGCACTGTGCATGCTATCAGTATATACAGCTTCAATAGCGATGGGCACTGACTGATTAAAGGGAAGATATAAACCCTTTTTGACATGAGCTCATTCAGTTGGGTTTATGTAGAAAAGGTGCATGAACACTCTGAACTTCCAGAAATAAATATAAATGCATTTCTTAACACAAACATACCTGATTCCACAGATTGAAAGTATACTACAGTATGTTACACTGACAAACCAATTTCCAACATTACAGTGGTAATGCAACCCCTCCTTCACCTTGTTCCATTGTGATGTGATTGAAGTCCCTCTGCTTTCTATAGTGGGTGGTGCACAGCTTCTCTGGTAATCAGAGGGATTTTAAAACCCAGAATCCCAGTTCCCAATGGAACAAGGTGTGGTGTGGTTTCATTACACTGCCAGCTTAAAGGGCACCTGTCAACTTAAATTGCCTCCCGCATCAAAGGGACAGGCTAATAGAGCTCACACTCCTGTTGGGGGAAACAATATATGTTTTTTAAATTGCCCCTGCTTGTCACAGGTTGCCTGCCCAGGTGCAGGCGGCATGTTGGGACACATGCATGCACATAATGACCGAGTGCCAAAATTAGCATTCACGTGATGTCAGATTCAGAGGCTTCTACGTTAGAAACTCATTATGCGCATGCATGCTATGCAACATGGCTGATCGCACCGGGAGCTCTTTACCAGTGCAGCCAGTGTAGTGCAGGCAGGGGCATTTTTTTGAAAAAGAAAACTATTGTTTCCTCCAACCAGAGTGCAAACTCTATAAACCCACACCTCTGGTGGGGGAAACTATTTTAGTGTGACCCTTTAAGGGGGGAGGGGCGAACAGGTCAGAGACTATCTTGGTTTCCTTTCAGCCTGTGAAATCAAGCATGTATGTGTTAAAAATAGATATAAATTAATTTGTGAAAGTTCAGGCAGTGTTTATGCATCATTTCTACATAATGTATAAGCTAATATAAAAAAGGGGGTGTATTCTCCCTTGCAATTTGTGCTATTTAAAGTACATTTTGTAGTGCATATGTATTTTATATAAAATTCCACTGAATGCAATATATGAGGTGGCTCTTTGTTTAGGTGTTAGATAAAAGGCAGCATAGCTAATAGCAACCTTGCTGCAACAAATAGAATTGAAATGTTAATTCAAAGGTTTAATTTTGATTTTATAACACACTTAGGGGCACATTTACCATCGAATAGGCCTAAATTCAACTTCGATTTCGCCACCTTAAACCTGCTGAATTGCTATGTTAGCCTATGGGGACCTCCTAGAATCCATAGCCAACATTTGGCTACATTTTTAGAAGTCAAAGTAAAATCGTTTGTTCGATCGATTAAATAGTTCGAACCGATTTTACTTTGGCGAATATGGTCAAATTCGATAAAAAAAAACCTTCGACTTCGAATATCGAAGTAATGCAATTCGATGGTCGAATTTCAAAGTTTTTTACACTTCGAAATTCGACCCTTGATAAATCTGCCCCTGGGTGTTCTGACATTGCCAGACAGGAAAGTCATAGAAATGCTCATTTTTGCATTCCCAAGATTCCCATTGCAAGTGTTTGTCATAGACAACATGACAGCAGCAGTCAAAACTTCCATGTATCATGGAAGTTTTCAATATTCTCTTGGGGACTTTAGAAATTCTTGCACAAAGACAAAATTAATGTTAATACAAATAGTACAATACATTTACTGTAATTGTGTTTCACTTTTCTTTATTGCAGGGCTGTCCCTGTTTTTGCTGCAGATATAATGCAAGCTTAGCACAAACTTTTACAGTCCTACATTCCTGTATTCCTTATGTATCTGCCTTTATCTCCACATGTACTCCCCCCTAGTCCTTATGCTCAGCTTGATCATACAGTTACCCCATGAGCTGAGTCTCTGAAATGGTCTTCCATTAGAAAAGTTCCCATACTTACTTTGTCTTCAAACCTCGTTTATAAAAGAAATTTTAATAATCTTCCTCTGCAACATTATACCCCGACTTATGCAAGAGTTCCCCTCTGTCTCCTTTTCCCCATACATTGTAAGCTCTTAGGTGCTGGGACTTAATATCTACTATGCATAGACTCCTGGCACTTAGAAATGTATTCTCACAGCTTCATTTATAATAACTATATCTTTGTTTGTATTCATACCTTGTAAAGCACTGCATGCATACTGTACAGTATGTGGTGCTATATAAGTGATACAGTGCAATGCAATCTGAATTAGATAATAATAGCAGTAGTATTCTATTGTACAGTTTTTGACTCCTCTTATTTACTAAAGTAATGTCTCACTGCAGAAGTACATTGTACTATGGATGCAATTGCAAATACTTTACCTAGGTTATCAGTGCTTTTAAGCTTATTCAGTGTTTTTGTTTTGGAATAGCACACAATAGGGGCCAAATTATATTAAGCGATAAGAGCTAAGACTGGAAAACATCTAATAGCCTAGAATGACTTGTCTAATATTGTTTGGTCCAAATAAAGTACACTTCCTAAATGTTGCTTTACTTCTTTTTCCCTTGCCCATATTCAATGAAACCATTATTGTCTCTGCATTTGGGATGAAAAGCTCCCTAAGGCTTCTATGTGGCCAATTCTATTCTCTTCATCCAGGAAAACTTTAACAGATCACACCTTATTGATTTGACCCTAAAGGCAAAGCTTTGCTGCTGTGATGAGTTATACTTATGCATGTAGAAACTGGATTCCTAATGGTTAAGGCTTAATTGCCTACTAATGCATAAGCAGATACTATGTCTGCACCCTAATTATACACAAAGCTCTGACATGTGTTGAAGCATGGCCACCAACTCAGCAGTGTGTCAGACAAAGCCATTTGTTTGAAATACTAGTCGCTATATATAATTTTTAAAACAAACCATTATTAGAACACTATGTCCGAGCCAACTAATCAGAACTTTAAAAACACAACAGCAATTATATTTAAACTCTAGAGGGAATAGGTTTCCAATTTGTACAGTTTTGCTAACATTTTCATTAGTATTATTTTCCATGATGCAGTTTTTAATGCGCCTGCATTATTTCTAAATGTCCCGGCCATCATTGTTAGTGGGGAGAAATTGTATTGTGATTAAGAGAGTATAATGATTTTTCTTCATTGCTTCTTAATGTGACATGAATAATTAGTGTTTTATTGATGTGCAATCAGTGCAATTGATTGAATAGCTGCATCTTTATTGGGAAAAAAACTCACCTTGTAAAGTAGCTCTTGCTTGCAATGAAATAGATCCTATATTTGATTTATATTTTTTCACTAAAGTTTTATACAGCTTATTGTTAAATATGCTGGCAAATAGGCAAAGTAGTATGAACAGAAACCTTTATATCGTTGTACAGCAGAGTCTGGCTGCTACTGACATTATTTGCTCAGGAGGTTCTTTTGTAGTAGGAACAGGGCAGACAATGGAGGGAATTCACAAAAGTGGAGATGGAGGTTTGTGAATTTGGTGGGAAATCCAACATTTTTATCTCCACTTTATTTTTTCTCAATATCACCACATTTGTGAATTCCCCACATAGTGTTACTGCAGATGAGTTAAAAACTAAGTGCAAGGCAACATCCAATCTGGTCAGAAAATGTATGCCGTTTAGAGTAACCACTTTGATGCCAGCACATTTTTCTTTCTTCATTCACATTAAGGAGAATAAAAGGTATAATCATTGGGGGTGCCAAACGTGCAGACGATTAATATTCTCGGCACATTGTATATTTCCTGGGACAGGTTTCAAAACAAAATATAATTACTTATAAATCCAGAATATGTTTTCATTAAAAAATAATTTGGCTGTATGCCACCACCCTTCTCATATAGGTTATTGTTTAATTTGTATTTACAATGTTTAAAAGGATTGTTCCATTATTAGAAGATTAATTTGCAGAGCGGGAAGCTGGTCAAAGCTGAGGAGTTACGGCAGACATTGCCTGGAGCAATAAGAGACCTTTTCTAAAGATAAAGGTTTCCCTTGATCACTGTGCAATTAATGTCATAAGACGCTAGAGATCATTTAGTGAAAAAAATGTGTCTGCTGCAAATACAGGCAAACAAAAACACTAGACTGAATTTTATCTATGGCAGTGTTAATGTATTTCTTTGCATGCCTTTGAACCTAAAAACTGTAACGTGGTATTGTCAAGCATTTAAATTTCTGTGTGCAGGGGCTTTTTACATGTCAGCTTGAAATGCTTGTAAATCCAATTACCTCCTCAGCCAGGTGCTCGTGTGATATACTGTATTTAGTTGAATCTAATTGTTTTAGTAGAAAGCGAAGTGTATTCATTTATGTATTTAGTTTCTTGGAATTGTAGCTGACATTTATAAAGCAAATAAAGAATAAAAGCAAAAAAATGAAAATAAATTTGCTAAAAAAGTGATTATATAAATCTACTCCATCCAAAGAAATGCCATAACTTACTTTCGACGTTGCTTAAATAATGCCAAATGCATAGAGACCTTTACAATCAACTGCAAATATATAATAATGATTTGTTGACTTTTACATTAATATTCCTTTTTAATGTCTTAAACATCACATTGTTGTTTTAATTATAATGTGGAAGTCTTAAAAATATTTCTGCTTTCCTTTTATTTGTGACAATGAAATTAGTTCATAACTTTGTTAATGTTTAGTTAAATATTTAAACATACAAATGGCTTCAATAGATGAAACAGTGTCTACAAAAGGGCAATTTAGCTAATCAGGGTACAAGATTTAAGGTTGTCAATATTTGTATTGCAAAATTGGAGTATGATAGCTTTATATAAATATATGCTGTTTCTTATATATCAGTTTTTTAATGTTTTGATTAAGATATGGTCAACAGACTGAATGTCACTAAGTTTGCATTTATAGCATTTAGTAGCTTTATTGCCAGAACAAATAAAGTATATGGCAATGGATATCTTTGCCTTGTGCTTTGTTTCAGTGGTATTGGGTTTAAAAGAAAACTTGGATGTTTGATTTAGGCCTTGGGGATATTGTATAAATTGGATATGCGGACTAAAAGAGATTTAGTAAATGTACAGTATATCAAATATGTATATATTTAGGAAATTCCATAAGACCAAATCAAATGATTTTTCAAGGTCCTGGGAGAAATGCAACAATGGGTTGTCCATCCTAGATCTGAGAACCTAGATCCACCTACATGTATTATAAGTTAGTTGCCTATAGCAGAATGAAAATGACCCAGCCTTGCTCAATTTATTTATTCATAAAAAATGTTTATCCTCTTAAAATGATGGTGTAATATTGTTATGGGACCAAAGGTAGCTCATATCAGAATCCGACCCACAGAACAAATATACTCACAAAATGATCTTGCATAATCTTCTTTTAAAAAATCTTTAAAAATGCCTCACAGTCATTACTGACAACCTTTTTGGAATAATATTGTACGTGGCGCTGCACCATTATCTTGCATCTGGTTCCACTAATCCTTACTGCTGCCCTGGTCAGTGGCATGTGCAACAGAGCAAAATCAAGACTGAAAGTAAAAGTCTTTGACCTATGACAGAGCAAAGAGGAGCAATGGCCAAGTGAAGTGGGTCAAGAACTTTTATCAATTTTGGATACATCTGCCCTGGAGTGTTTGGATACCTTCATTAGAGCTGATTGTAAAAGGGATATTGAGTGATTTAAGACTTTTATAAGTCTAATAATAAATTGGAATTTTTTTTTTTAAATGTGAGTCTGCTTTGATGTATCCAATCACTGCTATTAACCTTGCAGTCAGAGTGCTACTTGGAAATAAAACTTTTGTGAGTTCCAGTAATCAGACCATTTATTTATGTGACATAAATGGAATGAAATCATACCAAGGTTTCCATCTACAACATAGCAATGACCTTTAAAATTTGAAGCACATTGTATAACACAGTGCCCAAATTGAGGTGGATTTTTTGTTAGATTTTTAATGGTACTTTCACTGATGAAAATACATCTACAGCTGGAAGACTGCCAGATAGTAATGAGTAAATGATATGGTGACTATTGTACTTAAATTTCTTCTACATTGTTAACTTATCTCTTTTTATGCTAGCTCTGCCTTGGCTAATACACCAGAAAATATCTGAAACCTTTTAAGAGGACATCCCTGTAAATTACACACAAGCATACATTATATTTCAACTCAATTGTATTTTGCATCCAGTACACTGACCACCACATCCTCTATTTACCTTTGTATTATTATTTCACCTTCAGAGTTTTCTTGTACCCAGGGATTTTGATGTTTTTCAGAATGCCTGAAAAACTCATCTCACGCCTCTCCTATTGATGCTCTTTGCAAAGTTTCAGCACAGCTTATAGTCTGGTTACCAAGGAAACCGCTTCAGCAACCTCATTCCATTGAACACAGACACACGCAGCCTATCCTCTGACTTCTGAGCTGTTACCAGTGCAGGAACCTTGGGCTAATTGATTCACCTACATTGCTTATTGATCCACCTGCGGAGCTTACTGATCCATCTTTGCTACTGGTTTATCCACAAGTGTTCCTTTGTAGATACCCAGAAGGCTTTTTATTGTTTGTGGGAAAACAGTATTTTAAAGCACAACGGTACATGAAGATTTTACAGGTCTGTCCTCTTAATAACCTCCCAACATAATCACACTCCTAACGTGAAGGCTGCAGCTTGACTTATTAACAATAATATGATTAACATCATAATATAAATTCTTTCAATTCAACCATGATCCGTATCTTTTCAGCTCAAACATAACTGCATGCGTACTAGGTGCTTAAGACTGCATTTAGTATGTTAACATAACCTTAAGGGCACCTATCATAAAAAAATTGATATGCATACTGATCCTATGTCACACACATATACATAATGGTTGACATGGACTATTCGCTCATTATGCACATGCATGTGCCCCAAGGCCATCCACACCATCAGATCTCTCCCAATATGAGTAACATAGCACTCACTAGGGTATTTCTTGCATAAATGCTTGTTTCCCCCACTGGAGAGCAGGTACTATTAGCCGACATGCTGGCTTTAAACTATTGACTTCCTTTTTCAAGTCGTATGCCCTCATTCACATAACCTACAACCCAGACTGCAATGCCCATAGTTCTTCACTGCCAACCTGGGAATTTTCTATTTATTCCCCAGTCACAGCCTTCCAATCGCTCCCCCTGCCTATCCCAGGCCTGTCTCCTATATATCTACTGTAAAACAATCGAATACTAAACCTATGAGATCTTTAAAGCTGCAAAAATCAGTAAAATATTCCCTGGTCTGCATCTAATATACTGCATGAAGATTTGTGCTTGAGATAGAACTGATGTTAATATACCTTTTAAGATTTATTTTGTGTCAACAATACAAAATAAGTAAATAAATATGCAGAAAAAATATGTATGAAAATATATATGCAAAATCCTCAAGGAATACTTTAGAAAAAGCATACATCCATCATGATGAATATTGATCCTAAATGAATATTGATCTTATAATAAGATAACTCTCCTGTTTATTGTTCCTCTTGGAAGTCACTGGACAGCCATCATTTAGTTTAAAGATCATTTTCATGATGGATAATCAACTTGGCTGATGTTTCATAAACTCAATATGATAATATAATATAATAAAAATAAAAAACATAATATAATAAAAATAGAGGCATGCCTCCAAGTCATTTTAAGGGCTCTAATTTGCATGAAAAATTGTAATGTGAATGTATCATTAATATAATAATGCAACCTTATAAAGATCAAAGATTATATGTGACACCTCATTTGCACGCAATACATAGAACTATGGGTAATGAACAGTGGTTTTCAGTTGCAAATTCATTGTAGATAGAAATATAGAAATTTTTTCATACTCACCGTAATTTCTATTTCCAAGTCACTTCCATGGCAGCATTCACCAACATGGGTTAATCCCGCCTATCAGGTCACTGGACAGGAAAGTGTTAACGATCGGTTTAAATACCTTGCTCCTCCCAGCAATCCTCGTCTAGTAATAAGCTCCAGAAGAAGGGAGGGAAGTTGGTGAATGCTGCCATGGAAGTGACTTGGAAATAGAAATTACGGTGAGTATGAAAAAATTTCTATATTTCCCAAGTCACCCATGGCAGACAATTCACCAACATGGGATTTCCCCAAGCTTAAAGAAGGGAGGGACCATTATCGATCAACCAAAAAACTTTTATTTAGCGTGAACAACAGATTGCAAAATCTTTCTTCCAAACTTTGCATCTTGAGACAACATCACATTCAGTCTGTAATGGCGAATGAAGGTACAGGAAGACGTCCACCTAGCAGCCTTGCAGATGAGGTCTGGCGGGGCCCTGGCTTCCGCCGCCCAGGAAGTAGCCATGGCTCTTGTAGAGTGAGCCCTCAGGTCCTTAGGAATCTCATTGCCTGTCAACCGATAAGCTAGAGCAATGCAGGAGACAATCCAGCGGCCAATCGTAGATTTTGTTGGTGCCATACCCTTTCTAGGGCCCCTCGGAATCAGGAATAACTTGTCAGATTTTCGCCAATCCTTCGTTCGCGTCAGATAATGCGAAACGGCCCTCACCAGGTCCAAAGTATGCCATTCTCGCTCCTTGTTAGACTTTGGAGACGGGCAGAAGGAAGGTAGTGTAACTTCCAAATCGGCATGAAATTGGGAGATTACTTTTGGAAGAAACTCGAAAGATGGTCTCATAATTACTTTGTCCGGATAGACAACTGTGTCTGGCTCTTTTGCTGACAAAGCAGAAATCTCTCCAACCCTGCAAGCTGAGGTAATAGCGACCAGAAACAGGACTTTCAACGTCGCATGCCAGTCCGAGGCTTTCCGCAAAGGCTCAAAAGGCGAAGACATTAAAGCTCGTAAGACAATCGTAAGGTCCCAAGGTGGAACTCTGGATTTCTTGAAAGGACACACCCTTGTCATTGCGTTGAAGAACCGGTTAACCAGAGGCTCCTCCGCCCAGGAATGACCACACAATGCAGATAATGTGGAGACTTGACCTCGCAGAGTGCTTGTGCTAAGTTTTCTCTGGAAACCCACAAACAGGAACTGAATCACCTGTTGGACAGTAGGATCTTTTGGGTCAAACTTGTGTTGTACTGCAAATTCTGCGAAACACTTCCAGACCCTGTAATATTGAGCCGAGGTAGAAGCCCTCCGAGCATTCAATAAGAAATTCACCAGATCGTCCTGGAAACCATATTCTGCTAGCCTCTGCCTTTCAATTTCCATGCCGTCAGTGACAGGGAATCCACTCCCTCGTAGACCACTGGGCCCTGGGATAACAAATCCGGCTGAAGAGGCAGTCTCAGAGGTGGCTCTACTGCCAAACTCTGCAGGAGCGGAAACCAAGGGCGTCTCGGCCAATACGGAATTATGGCTATGACCAAGGCTTTTTCGACATCCACCTTTTTCAACACCCTCCAAATCATTGGAAAGGGCGGAAAGACATAACCAAATATCCTGCTCCAATCCTGGAGGAGTGCATCCACTGCTTCTGCCAGAGGACATGGTACCCTGGAGAAGAACCTGCTGCACTTGTGGTTTTTGTCCGTGGCCGTAAGATCGATTTCTGGCCTTCCGAACCTTTGTACTACGCCTTGAAAGGTTAGCAGACATAAACTCCATTCTCCTGGTTGCAAGATGTTGCGACTGAGAAAGTCTGCCTCCGTATTCTGACTGCCTGGAATATGTAAGGCTGTCAGCCCTTCTAGATTTTCCTCTGCCCACGTCATTATTGGGGCCAGTTCTTTTAGCAGTCGGGCGCTTCTGGTGCCGCCTTGCTTCTGCACATAAGACACTGTTGTAACATTGTCTGACTGAATCTTTACCCAGGCATGTAGAATTTTCTCTGAAAAGGCCAGCAACGCCTCCTTCACGGCCCGTAGTTCCAGAATGTTTGAGGGGACACCCTGCAGGTTCCAATGACCTTGAACACTGCGGCCTTCGAGTACTGCACCCCAGCCTCTCTCTGAAGCGTCTGTCGTGATCACCACATACGGGGGGTTTACAAGGACCATCCCCTGAGTCAGGTTTCCTACAACCAGCCACCAACTTAAACTGTCTCGGGCGTCCTCTGAAACTACAATTCGTGAATTTAGTTTCAACTGTCTTGAAGCATTCTCCCTCAGGAAGAATTGTTGGAGAGGCCTCATGTGCCACCTGGCCCACTTCACCATCTGGATCGTAGATGCCATGAGACCTAGGACCGACATGCATGACCTTACTGAGACTCTTTGTTGTTCTTTGAACTGTCTTATTTGTCTCAATATATGCTGTATCTTTTCTTGAGGAAGTGAAACTATTCCTTCCTGCGTATCCAGGTGTGCACCCAAGAAGACCATCCTTTGTGATGGAAGTAAGCTGCTCTTCTCCCAGTTTATTACCCAACCGAACTGTTGGAGTACTAGGATTGTTCTGTCCCTGAATTTCAGAGCTTCCTCTCTTGATGAAGCCACCAACAGAATATCGTCCAGGTAATGAAATATAGGCACGCCTTCTACTCTTAGAAAAGCCACAACCGTGACCAGGACCTTCGTAAATGTTCTTGGGGACGTTGAGAGGCCAAAGGGAAGGCAGGTAAACTGGACATGTTGACCTCTGAAAGCAAACCGAAGATACTTCCGGTGTGTCTTGTGCACTGGTACATGGAAATATGCGTCTTTCAAGTCCAGATTTATTAGCCATGACTGTGGCGGAACTGCTTGTAGGATGGACGTCAGTGATTCCATTTTGAACCGCCTGCAGTTGACAAACTGATTCAAAGGGCGCAAATCCAGTACCGGTCTGAATGCCCCCGAGGCCTTCCGGACTAGAAAGAGCTTCGAATAGAAACCTAAGCCCTGTTGGGACTTCGGAACCCATTCCACTGCCCCTGAGCTCAGGAGTTGATCTACATACTCCTGTAACACTTGGTCCGAACCTGGTACCTGCGGGACTGAAGACATCTTGAACACATTGCGAGACGGCACCCTGTGGAATTCCAACTGATATCCTTCCTGAATCACCCTCAGGACCCATTGGTCTCTGATTTTTGAGGCCCAGACTGCATAAAAGGATGTTAGACGTGCCCCCACTCTGCTGGTCTGAGCCGGCCTGATCTCATTGCTTCTTCTCTGTATGGCTTGAGCTGAAAGTAGAACTTCTCCTATTGGGAGGCCTACTTTCTCCCCTTGTGGGCTTCCAATTCGTCTGTCTTCCGGCAGTCCTTCCATATCTAGGCTGTCTTGAACCTCGAAAGGACCTGTTAATGGGGGAACTAGGCCTACCCCCTTGACGCCTGAATCTCTTTTCCTGCGGCAAAAATACACTCTTGCCCCCGGAAGCTTTCTTGATGATGGAATCGAGTTTCTCACCGAAGAGCATCTCTCCCTCAAACGGCAACTGACATAAATTCACCTTAGAGGCTGAATCCGCCATCCATGGCTTCAGCCATAAAGCCCTTCTTGAGGACACCGAAAGTGCCATAGTTCTTGAAGCTAGATGTACCAGATCTAGAGAGGTATCTGTCATGAAGTCCACCGCTAGCTTCAATTCAGACAACATTTCACGTAACCCAGATCTTTTGACATTAGAAGAAATGGCATCTTCCAGGTTATTCAACCACACCTTCATAGCTCTTGATGTGGAGGTCATAGCTACTGCCGGTCTACAAGTTGCTCCTGCCGCTATAAACGTCTTCTTGAGATTGGTTTCAATCCGTTTCTCCATTGGATCACGGAAAGCTGCTGCATCATCCACTGGCAGCGTCGTCTTTCTTGCCAACCTTACCACTGCAGCATCGACTTTAGGCGGATTGTCCCACAATTTAGAGAAAGACTCCTCTACCGGATACTTTTTTGCAAACTTCCCCTGGATAACAAACTTTTTCTCCGTTCTCTTCCATTCAGAGCTGATGATTTCCTTAATTGAATCATGCACCGGGAAAGTTACCTGTCTTTTCCTGACCGATGGGAAGAATTTATCTGCTGAACTAGACTTAGGTAGCTCTTCCGAAAGACATAGTGTCTTCCTTACTGCCTTTACCAGATTCTCTATCGCTGTAGGATCAAATGCAATCTCTTCCTCAGAAAACACTTCCCCCTCCTCTGAGAGTTCTGAATGTGCATCCCCAGGAGAATACAATTCTTCATCTGACACATCCGATAGAGACTCATATGGCAAATCTCTGACCCTCTTAGCTTTCCTCTGTACCCCAGAGGTAGAAGCAGTAGCCTCTTGCATGCCTTGTACTACAGCTTGCTTAATGATGGAGACCAGAGCATCCAATTGTGGGGCTCCTGAAGGCTGAGGGTCTGCAGACGCTACTGGATCCGTAGCTGAAGCCGCTTTCCTTGAGAGAGTAGGCTCCCCTTTCTGCAATTCAGTTGACACATGTAGGCTGAAATGGAAAAGACAACCATCAGCCACTAATTATCGTTCTCTCTCATTACATCCATATATCCACAGCCAGCTTACCTAGGACCTTTGGGCTGAGATCCTTTTCCAGAGCCAGGCTGATCCATAGTAACCTGTAATACATTATTCCATAAGCATCAATTCAGTTACAAACGCAAGATTTCACTGGAAAGGCACTCACAATCTGAAGCCGAGTGAACCAACGCTCTCCAACTTCCAGCGAAGTGTACTATCACATCCAGCCAAAACGCCAGCCTTGCACACACTGCCAGCGTCTTCTTATTGCGTCACTTCCTGACGCCGTTTCCCCGCGCGTCACTTCCGGGCGCGCGACTTTCGTGTGCGCCATATCCGGCGCGCATCCATTTCCGGGTGCGCGTCCATTTCCGGGCGCGCGTCTTCTTTGAACGCGCGTCTTCCGCGTGCGTCACTTCCGGAACGCGTCACTCCATTCGCGTCAAGTCAGGCGTGCGTCCGTCCGTACTCGACGCGCGTCCGCGTCAGTATTGGCGCGTGTGCTCTCCACATGGAACAAACACTTTACACAGCCTCGAATCCATCTGAAACGGCTGATCCTCTGGACTGCTTCATCCTCCTCTCTACCCTTAGGAGGGAATTCTTACAGCAGCTCCAGCACACAACCCTGCCCAACGGGTTCTTCTCACCACAACCCATATAGGGTGCACTTGGAGGCATCAGAGGGGAGAGAGAGAGAGAGAGAGAGACCCACTCTGGTATGGTAAGCTTAGCAGCCTTTAGCCATCTGTAGCAGCCTGTAGCAGTCTGTAGCAGCCTGTCGTGACCTGGACAGGAAAAAAGACGAGGATTGCTGGGAGGAGCAAGGTATTTAAACCGATCGTTAACACTTTCCTGTCCAGTGACCTGATAGGCGGGATTAACCCATGTTGGTGAATTGTCTGCCATGGGTGACTTGGGAAATATACTTCCTTTCTTCTTACTATCAAGTACTACTATTACTTTGTGAGGAATTTTTTTGGAACTAGGGACCCGAAGTGAACTGGCTGTTACTCCAGACTAATCCAAAGGAAGCAGTGTTGTTTCACCCTGCCAGATATCTAAATGCCTTTCCTCCTGTCTCTTTTCCCTGCTAACCAGCTATGATTCAGACATTAGCCCTCTTATGGTGCTTTATAAGCCTGTCTCCTCCAGTAAACTGTGCTGGATTATATAGTCTATTGCAAGGACCAAACCTTCCAAATATCATGTTTGATTATCCTGTCCAAGTAAGTTCCTGCCCTTATTTCAGCATTGTCTGACTCTCTGTTTGATCCTAGGTCAACTATATGGACTTTGATTGTTTGTTTGTTTTGCCCTGACCCTGTGCCTGTTACGGAGTGAGTTTTGATTGTTGCCTGCCCAGACCAATTGCCCGTTGTTCAGAATGGTTTTCTGTCTGTTCCTGTTTTTTCAGTTTTCCTTAGTTTATTAAATTTCTTTATATATCTTTATAAATAAGCAGTTATTGTTATACAGTATGTTTTCAGTATCTGTTCTATTATTATGAATTGCAGATAAATTAAAATACCCCCTTCCTTCCCATAAAAAGGTAATTGTAACGATCCAGTGGCTCACTTGGTAAGTGCACCGACTGTGCACTTAAAGTCCAGCAACCCCAGTCGCAAGTGTTCAAATCCCAGATGGTCCTTACAGTAATAACTTATTGTAGCCATTGACATTGTGGGAAAAAAGTTATCATTATAATCTTGTGCATGCAAGCAGCATGCACAAGAATATAGATACCAAACATGCATATGGGGATTTGAAAGTGAACATTGTATTAAGATACTTGGACCCATGTATTAACACTGGGAAAATTCTACACCTGGGCAGAAGCCCATGGCAACTAGTCAAATGGTTGCTTTATAAACAGTGCACTGCTCCGAGATTAATCCAATCAGTTCCATACTATAATAATGTACTGTGTTCTGTAAAAGGAGAATAATAAAACCTATTTAGTTAAAAACGATTGATACATTCACTGCTGTTCAGTGCTTTGTTTGCAAAAGCCATGGGTTCCCTTTAAAAAAAATTATTTTATTAGTACATTTAGGAGGGTTAGAAATTAAATGCTAAGAGGTATTCTAGGGCTGTTACACTTTTTGGTGCAATATTTTTCATTTATTGATGTTATTTTGCAAATTCTTAACTAATTGGCAAAGCTGCATATTGAATACAGGTATAGAATCGTTATTGGGAAACCCATTATCCAGAAAGCTTCGAAATTACAGGAAGGACCATCTCCCACAGATTCCAATATAAGTAAATAATTCTAATTTTAAAAAATGATTTCCTTTTTCACTGTAATAATAAAATAGTACCTTGCACTTTATCATAACTAAGCTGCATTAATCCACATTGGTGGCAAAACAATCCTGTTGGGTTAATTTCATGTTTAAATGATTTTTAGCAGATGTAAGTTTTGGTGATCCAATGGAAAGCCCCAGGTCCTAAGCATTCTGGATAATAGATCCTATACCTGAATCTGTAAAAGAAAATATTGTAAATGTAAAGCCCTCTCATTCAATTACTATCATAATTATTACTATAATAACACTGAACATGAAGATTTTTCCCATAGTCTCAGTGCAGTCCAGTAACTGCTAGATTAGCTTCTACCTGGGAAAAGTAGTCTGAAATATCAGTACCAGCAACACAGCAACTGTTACTCTAGATATAATGCTTATTTCTGAGTTCTAAAGCTGCATTAGGAAAACATGGTGATAAGAATAATCCTCTGCTAAGCGCTGACTGTATGGAACCTGCCTAATCTTACTATTGTATGTAAACTCTTCTGTTCAGGAGAACTGAATAGAGTTTCACAATAGTTTGCATGCCTGCCACTACGTTTGGTGTTTGTTAAGGTGGCCATAGACGTAACAATTACGATCTTTCTTGGAAAAAATCTTTCCAAGAAAAATCATTCATTTTAATACACATGTGTAGAGCTGAATCGTCAGATATACAGATAGAAACAATAGAATTCTACCTGTATCTGAAGATTCAGCACTAATAATGGCCGATGTTTGGGTGCATTAAAAGGTTCCTGATCAAAATTTTTTGTCCAGCCCGATCTATGAGCCGACTCGGTTTCCTACAGCTTTAGTTGTAAAGTCAACAATTCTGTAGGGAACCGCAAAATACAGACCACTGGTACAATACTTCAGTCAAGTAAATTAAAGTGCATTTGTGCCAGTGTTATTGCCTAATTTCCATAAAAGTGTATGTGCAAATCTTTTCCATACAAACTGTTTGTATACTTTAAGGAAATGAAGCAATAATACTATATATATGCACTTTAATTTACTTGATTAAAGTATTGCACCAGAAGTTTGTCTTTTGCGCTTCCCTACAGATAGACAAAAAGAAACAAAATCAACAAAAATTGCACATTCTAGAGTTTTGATGGGATACTATTGATGCATGATTTTTTGTTGTTAGTGTTCCCATGTATTTTATGCCTATTTAGTGAGTAGGTTTCTGCTATAAATACAGTAATTTGCACTGTTGAGGTTTATTTTCCTCTGCCTTCCCTTAGAGTACATATTTCCACAGTTCTCTGAATGATTGATGTTTAATTTCCTAAAGCTAAAGCTGGATGTCTATTCAGTCTACTAGTAAAGCAGCAGCCATTGACTGTGTTCTGTGTCAAAAGAGGAGCTGGTTCATATAGGCAGTATGTAACAATTCTGAGTTAAAGCTAGGATATTCACCATACCCCAACTTCTGTGTTTAGAAGGTAAATAATTGTGTAATGAAAAACAGGATATACAGTATACCCATCTACCTTTATGAAATGGCAATACACATCATTGCCATCTTATACTTTTTTATGTCAGCACCACAGATTCTGCTTTTGCAGAACATAAAAGGTTATACTCTTCGTTTTAAAAAATGGTAAACATTACAATTTTCTTTCAGATGCAAGTGCACACCTACTTTTTTGCTCATGTGTGGTTAGGGTTGCATAGAAAAGCAAAAGTTTTTTATATAGACCCTAGCCTTTCTGCATATCTCACTAGGTGACCAAAATGGGGTTGCTGTTGCAATTAGAATGGGTTTTTCTCATCTAGCGGGTTAGTTAAAAGGAGAATGTGGGAAATGTCAAATCACAAAGTCTTTGTGGAAAGCTGGCAAATTGTAAAAGCTTACAGCCTGCTGAAGAAGAACAGAGATCAATAACGTACGCTGTTATAACCCCTTTTTGATCTTCATGTAGTATTACATTATTTAAGCCTGCTATTTCCTCCCAGTAGGACTGTTCTTACTCTGAACTGAACTGACCACATGCAGATTTTATAAAGTTAACAACAGGCTATGAAAGGCTTTCATCTGTTTACAGAGCTACCTGCAAATTCTTCGTCTAGTTATAACAGTTGGAAAATGATGAATGTATTAAAGGATGAACATGTCTCTTTACTTCATTTTGGATGAAGCATAGGTCAGATAACGAGAAAGTAACTTAGTAGGCATTGCCATAGATTTTCTAAGTTTTTCTTGGTATGTGGACAAAAAACCAATGTAGGGAGGAAAGACTTAACCAACCAAAACCCTTATAGGTAAATGTGATATCTGCAGCAAAGGGACTGATGTATTTTTTAATAGACAATGCTATATTGCACTACCCTTCCTATAAATAAAATTATACTGCAATAACATCTTTCACTAAACCAAAACATACACAAAAAGTGATATGACAAGCAAAATACAAATAAATGTGGATTATCATCATTACAAGTGTTCTTATGTGTATAAACACTGAAAACATAATGGCAGAATATTTTTTGATCCCTTATGGCTAACTATTTTTCATAAAAGCATACTACTGACTTCAGTAGATGAGATCACAGTAGGTAAGATGTGCCGAAAATGAATGAGTGGAAGAAACACAAAACTGGGTTGCGGGGAATAATTTGACAATAAAAGAAGATGATAAGAAACTGAAATACTTCACTCTATGGAAGTAAATTTTAGATTTTAACAAATGCATATAGGGGGCACAATTAATAAGGGTCGAAGTGAATTCGAATTGAATATTCGAATTGAAAAACTTTGAATTTCAAAGTAATTTTTGGGTGCTTCGACCATCGAATAGGCCAAATTCGAATTTGACTTTGATTCAAAGTGAAAATGCTTCGACTATTCGACCATTCGATAATTGAAGTACTGTCTCTTTAAAAAACTTCAACACTTTGCCACCTTAAACCTGCCGAATTGCTATGTTAGCCTATGGGGACCTCCTAGAACATATAGCCAACATTTGGCTAAGATTTTAGAAGTCGAAGTGACAATTAAATTGTTCGATTCGTTTGATTCGAAGTACTATCGTAGTACGATCGTACAATGTTAAAAATCCTACGAATTCGACTTTGAATGTCGAACTAGCCTATTCGATGGTCGAATTTCGAACTGTTTTGCACTTCGAAATTCGACCCGTGATAAATCTGCCCCTAGGTGTTTTTCTTGTGTCTGGTCCACATGATTCAAAGTTACACACTACTTGTGCTCAATCTGTACTAATGATTAAAGATCTAGGATTAATGAGTTATCTTTGTATATTAACTGAAATAATAGAGGTTTCTCTAATGCTACCCTTCTGCCCTGTATTGTACAGGAATGCTAATATATTATGTGATTCTTCACTGTCATCAAACATCTGAAAAAAAAATGAAAACAATGATGAGATTCGGTAAATATTACAGTTCTGGTTGAGTAGTTAGTGTTTTCCACAGAATGTTGCTGTTAGATAAGAGAAAGGTGTCATTGCCAACTTCACTATGAATAAATGAAGGCTCTTGTGATGAAAAGAGAGACAGTACTTGGTTACTGATTGGTATGAGAGATTAAGGTTTTTTTTAACGCCATGGGATGCTATCCATAATGAACCAGTAACAGAGAGTAAGCATATAACAAAATATTTTTTTTCTTAATACCATGTCCAGGTTCTGTGTTCTCTACAACTAAGTGAGTGATTATATTAAAAGATGCAGTCTCCAAGAATACCTGGCAGAAAACGAGGAAGACCTCCACTTCATTCAAACCCTTTGAAGATGGCTGTCCATAATCTCTACATTGGTTCAGCTGGATCTATTCCAACTGTAAAAATTCCAAAGAAAAGAGGCAGAAAGCCAGGTTTTAAGGTAATCTTTTCCAATACTTTTCTTAGCACAAATATGTTTAAAGAACAGTTTAGTTTGTTTCTCTTACTAAAGAGGTAGAACTAGTAAAAAGAGGTGTCTGTTCTTCCCTTGTACATTTGCGTCTATAATTTATAGCAGAAAGGAATAATTTAAGGCAGTCTGCAGTACAGTTATTTATCCACGACTTTCATTATGACATATTTGGTAATAAATATTATGTTCATACCAAAATGTTTAACTATGTTGTATGTTTCATATAATTTCAAAAGAAACTCGTTTTATATATTTTTCATTCCTGGGAGTAACTTTTTCCGTGCACAACTTCATAATAAATGATTGGCTGGAAATATTCCAATCAGTCCAATTGTTTCTGCATTAGGCAAATGACTGGAAAGAATTTAACTGATGGGATTTTTATGTGCAAATTTTACAGAATCAGCAGTCGGGTCACTGAAAGAGCACCATTAAAGGAATTGTTCAGTGTAAAAATAAAAACTAGGTAAACAGGCTGTGCAAAATAAAAAATGTTTCTAATATAGTTAGCCAAAAATGTAATGTATAAAGGCTGGAGTGACTGGATGTCTAACATAATAGCCAGAACACTACCGTATATACTCGAGTATAAGCCGTCCCGAGTATAAACCGAGGTACCTAATTTTACCTCCAAAAACTGGGAAAGCTTATTGACTTTAGTATAAGCCGAGGGTGAGAAATGCAGCAGCTTCTGGTAAGTTTCAATCTTGTTTTTGGATGACTATTCTTAGGCGCCGACTACTATTCTAAGCGCCGGCAAATATTCTTAGGTGCCGGCGAATATTCTAAGGCGCCGGCGAATATTCTAAGGCACCGGCGAATATTCTTAGGCGCCGGCTACTATTCTAAGGCGCCGGCAAATATTCTTAGGAGCCGGCTACTATTCTAAGGCGCCGGCGAATATTCTTAGGCGCCGGCGATGTTTTTGCGCTTGACCCGAGTATAAGCCGTGGTAGAGTTTTTCAGCATATTTTGGGGGCTGAAAAACTCGGCTTATACTCGAGTATATACGGTACTTCCTGCTTTTCAGATCTCTTGGTTTCCACTGATTGGTTACCAGGCAGTAACCAATGACTTGAGGGGGGCATATGGCACATAACTGTTGCTATTGAATCTGAGCTAAAGGCTAATGATTGATTGCAAAAACAATTATGTCCTATGTGGGCCCCCTTAAAGTCACTGACTAACTTAAAGTTATTGGGGCAAATTCACTAAGCGCCGAAGCACCTAACGCTAGTGTGAATTCGCTAGTGTTGGGCATTTTCGTTACTTTGCAAATTCCTAGCGGACACTGGCGTAACTTCGCTAGTGTTACTTCGCACCCGTACGCCTGGCGAGTTTGCGCAATGGACGGAACTACGCAAATTCACTAACGCGCGCATTGTTCTGAATGCTACCTTTTACTCCAGACTTCCTTCGCCACCTCAGACCAGGCAAAGCGCAATAGAGTAGATAGGGATTGCTTCAAAAAAAGTTAAAATTTTTTCTAAGTCCCAAAAAACGCTGGTGTTTTTTTCTTTATTATGGGTGATAGGTTGAAAAAAATCGAAAAAACTTTTGGGGCTTCCCTCCTTCCCCCCTACATTTCCTAACTCATGGCAACTTAACTATACAGTGGGCACATGTGTAGGGCAAAATAAAAATTGTATTTGATGTTTTGAAGGTTTCCCAGGCTTGTGTAATGCTGCTACAAATACTTCCATTGAAATTTAAATTTGGCGCCGTATGCAAATTAACCATCACTAGCGTAACTTCGCTTTGCTTAGTGAATTAATGCTGGCACAACTTCGAAACCTTACGCTACCCCTGAGCGCAACGAATTTGCTGCGAAGCGCGGCGAAGCAGACGCCAGCGCAACTACGATTTTTAATGAATGCCCCACATAGAGCTGAAAAGTAGGAAGTATTGTTCTGGCTATTATGTTAGACATCCACTCACTCCAACCTTTATAGAGTACATTTTTGGCTAACTAACTATATTAGAAACATTTTTTATTTTGCACAGCCTATTTATTTACCTAGTTTTTATTTTTACACTGAACTGTTCCTTTTAAATTTACTGCATTCAAAAATAAACACATTCAGATAAATTGAAGACCCCTCTAAAAATAAGAGTTGTGATTTAATGTGTCTGTAAATAAAACAAATATATTTGTTGCTTCAGCATTATTAACATTTTCTATTAAATATGACATTCTATAACATTGCTCCTTTTATAAAGGTAGTTGAACGTTGTATGTCAGTTGTGGATAGAGAACTAAAACTGGATTGTGGTTGCTGGGTATCTGACTAGAGATGATACAACTCAATGTACATGCTGTGACAGGTCATTGTCACAATGGGAGCTCAAATAAAGTGAGCACATAGAAGGACTAAATCAGTTTAATCAACAATCTTGGTTGTGTTTTGGCAACAAGGCTAGTTCTAACACTGAATTTGCTAGGTCTTACAGACAGCACTTTAAAACTCTTAGATTACTTTTGTTTAAGAGCATCTGTCTTCATACATTTTTTTAACTATAGCTGTCATTTACAATTCTCAAAAAAGTGCCGCTTAGTGCTCATTCAGGGAAATGCTCATGTGAATGACTGCACCATGCACCTTGCTCAATGTGAGATGCAGAGCACAGTCTCAGAGAGTCAGCCCTGTCCCTATCACTTTCCATAGGGTAGGTATCTCATAATGCAAGTAATATCCAACAAAAGATCTGCAAACATTAAATAAACCAAATAGGCTGGTTTGCCTTCAATAAGGTTTAGTTATATAAAGTACAAGGTTCTGTTTTATTATTACAGAGAAAAAGGAAATCAGTTTTAAAAATTTGGATTATTTGGATAAAATGGAGTCTATGGGAGATGACCTTTCCCTAATTTGGAACTTTCTAGATAAAGGGTTACCATATAACGGATCACATACCTGTACTTTTATCCTTTCCAGCACTGCTCATAACTGTGCTAATGCAATGCAATTTAGTTACTGTGCTTGACCAAAAGGCACCATAACAATCAAACATAGGCTTTCCTGATCCAGCCATCAATTTACAGCTTTAAAAGTACAACCTACTCTTACTTTATTAGATCTAGAAAATCCTACCTTTATTCATTAGATCTGTGTCATCATCTTCAAATTTAACTCATACCATTGCAACTGGTGTTATAGTTCCTTCTATGTTATAATTTGGTATATACATACAGTAACGTGTGGATACAGATTATGATATAAAGTACCACTGAATAAGTACAGTATAATAAATGTCATTTTGATTGCGTTCAGAGCCTACATACTGAGAACCCCATATATGTTACTCTGTAAATGTTCAAGCTGGGTTATTTTCTCAATGTGAAATAGTATGAATAGACTCAGTTGTCAGTGTGGGAAGAGTAATCTCACACAATTTTTATAATATACTGCCAAAATGAACAGTGGCATAATTATAACATTTTTTACAGCATATTTATATTTCTAGAAAAACAAGGCTTTATGGACTCTGTGGAGAAAGCATTTCATTTTGCTTTTACTGCATGTGATTATAAAATGCACAAATCCTACCTATATATCAACTTGATTGAAGTGAAATGACTAGGAACCTTGGGCCTATTTTTCAGTGCCTGCATGCACAATGTAGTGTAAATGTAGTTTCTGTTCAGGTTCAAGTATGGCACAGCTTTATTTTTTTAATATATGATTATAGTTTTTGTGAAATTTTTTTTAAATAATATAGCATTCTTTCCAGTTGGGAGGATGTTTTCCAAACACAGATGACCACTAAAAATGGGAATCATCCTTCATGATCAAGTCCATTTTATAGCACACTATTTGATCTAGTTTTTATGTCAACTGCTGTTTTCGGACGAAGAAAAAATCGTTCGATTCGAACGATTTTACAAAAAAATACTTTGACTACTCAAAACTTAGACAAAACTTATAGGAGGTCCCCCATAGGTTAAACAGCAATTCGGCAGGTTTAAGGTGGCGGAGTGTCGAAGTCGACGTTTTTTAAAGAGACAGTACTTCGATTTTCGAATTTGAAGTTTGTTCAATTCAAATCGAATTTTGGCCTATTCGATGGTAGAAGTACCCAAAAATTACTTCGAAATTCTAAGTTTTTGAATTCGAAAATTCACTCGACCCATAGTAAATGGGCCCCTTAATGTTTTGCACTTTCATAAGCACAAGACATTATTATTATTATCATTATTATGAATGAGATTACTGATTAGCATGGATTTACTGTCATTAAACAAAAGACTTCACGTCGGTAAGTGATGAACAGCTAGAATCCTTATCACTGTGTATATATATATATATATATATATATATATATATATATATATATATATATATATATATACTAATGCTTTTGCAGCTAATATACCGTAAAGCAGATAAAGATCTTCTCTGATGGGAAGAGCAGACACATCTAGGCATAGTGCAAACTATATATTTATAACAATGTGAAAACCAACTACAATAATTTGTGATTAAGTGGCAACTTACAAGATAACTTTGCTGAAATTGATGAACAAATTTTATGACAGTCTTTTCTTGAAAACTCAGATCCTAAGAATTGCATATTATATTGCAAATTTCATGTTCATAAGATTTCAACACATTTTGCAGTTTATATTGGTTTATATTTTTAGGTGGAAACTCCATCAAATTATGATCTGACATTTTTTCAATGCAAGTAGTAGATTTCTATTGCTTTTCTACTTCTGCTTCCTTGGCTTAATTCTTAGTATTTCAACCGAGCCTGTCTTTTAAATTTCTCTAGTCTTATCATTTGGATCAGGTTGTCCTCTTTTGGTTTGTTTTTTTGCCTTATTAGGCAAGTAGGTGGTAAAATGGAAATTACCCATTCATTTGCTTCTACACATGTAGATATTCATAATGGAATCCTGATGGTGAGGACTGATGATTAAGGAGACCCTACTAATGACCAGGGGTTCACTTGCTATAGATGCCTGTGCTTCTTCCTACCTCGTGATTAATGTAATAAAGAGGTCAATAATTCAGTTAGGACTGGGCATGTGTGAGAGGTTGAAGAGATTTCCTGTGTTGTCTGTAGTTTTGTGCAGAACTTTTGCTGTTATTTAGCAGGTGAGATATACTTTAGATCTCCATTGCCTGGATTGTGTCTAGTAATCTTGTTTTATGAACAAAACCAGTATTATCCGCATATTGGCAGAGAAGCTTTGATGGCTTTAGAATGTACATTCCCATGAATAACACAGTACACCTTGAAATCACAAAGGAATATGACTTTTTTACGCTTATATTAGCGGAGATGAGAAATTTTCCATTTCTCAGTTATATATATTATTGCTAATGTGCAGACAAGTATTGCTAAATCACACCCAGGGGCGCACCGCCAATGAGGCGAGCTGAGCCGCTTGCCTCAGGCGGCAGCGCCTGAAAGGATTCCAGGGGCGGCAAAAAGCTGCTCCTGCACCTTTAAGAGCCGAATTTCTGGTTTTTGAATTGCGCACTCCGCAATAGTGTTTCTGCCTCCCCTCCCGACACAAGTTGGTGAGGGGGGGGCGGCATTGCAGGAGCCGTCTCAGGCGGCTCCTTAGTCAGAATCGGCGCTGATCACACCTACTGTATATTTGTGTATAATCAATGGCCGCTGTTAGGGTAGGTATGTAGTCTTTACCTATGTGCAAGGGGCAGGGGGCAAGACTATATATCATTTATGTATAACATTGCCTACGGTGCTGCTTTAGTATACATTGAAGTAAAGTTTAATTGTTTTCCTTTCCTTTTCCTTAATTTTTGAACTTAGACTGAACTCATAGTTCATATAAACATCAGGACAAGAACAGGACAAAAAGGTGCTGGAGGCAATTTTAGTCTTGTTGTGGCTGAACTATGCCCAAACATGTTGTGCTCAAGTATCTACTTGTATAAAAAAGATTTTTATAGAAAAGTTGTCTCAGTGCTAAGCCCATAGCCAGTAAATATAAAAGCAATATATTTGACTTTACTCCCACTCCTTGTGGCTTTCTATTTGTAAACTGGCTTTAATTTAGTATTAAAAAAATAAAAGAAATCCAAAACAAAATATATATATAGCTTATACAGTATGAATAGATAACAATACATAATACAATAAAACAGGCATACAATCTACAGTATTATCTAGAATGCTTGGGGCCTGGCATAAGGAATCTTTCGGTAATTGGATCACCATACCTTAAGTCTGCTAAAAATTATTTAAACATGACACAAACCCAATAGGATTTTTGCCATCAATACATATGTATTTAGATTAGTTACCACCTATAAAATGCACTGTTTTATTGTTACAGAGAAAAAAAAATCATTTTTAAAAATAGAATAAAAATGAACTCAAAACTGTAATTCAGAGATCTTTGGATAGCGAGTTTTCTCATATGTCTAGTAACAATTGCACTTGGCTTTGTGCTCCTAGCTTGATCCTTTTTTGTTATTCTTGCCTCTGATTTGTATTTTTTTAAACATTATCCATCTGCCCAGGTCTTTACAGCTCAGGGAATTTCAGTGTGTTCACTTGATTCGTTTTGTAAATTGTTTCTCTTTTTATTACACCCACTCTGATAAGTCTCTTAACAATTTTTTTTGGAAATGTCACAGATTATTCACACAGTTTATTAGGACTCTTCATAAGTAGAGGAACCATGATGCTCTCAATGATTTCATTACCATGGTGACAAAGTTTAATTTCTAATATCAACATTGGCTCACCGAGGCCTGATCTCCAGGCTACTAAATATTATTCTTGTTTTCTCCCTGAACACTTAGTCTCACTTAACTGTAATAATTAATCAACATGTCAGCAAAATGATTCAAATTCAATACATATGTCATTTATAAATTACTTTTTGCTAAATTATTTTGTAAATTACAATTCTTTGTCCATATATGTATTGTCCTGCTTTCCTAGAACAGACATAATTAAGGAGAAATGTAATATGTTGCTTTATATCCCTAGGTTTCCAATTAAACCCCAGAACATTCAGAGAATGGCACAGCAGTAGCATTCTGCTATTCCAAGTCTTAGGCTATTTGTACATGTTATTTCAAATCTTTCACAGATACTCCATTCTCAAATATTTTGTTGAAAGGGACAAACTGTGAGCATAAAAGACCATGCAATGGTTTTTGAAAGTGTGTAACTACAGTATGCATTTATACAGCAGGGAATCAATTGCATAAAGTTAAGGCTGTTTTTGTTTAGATTAGAAGAAATCCATTAAAATGCAGCATGTATCCGGTGTTCAGTTATTTTATATGTCTAAAACCTGTGATTAGGGCTGGTTGGAGATTCTAAAGTATAATATTTAGAAGTATTTTCCTTCTCTCTTGGCCATCCATTTGCCAATGGAGGTGTTTGTGCAGCAGGATATCCAGTTCACATTGAATTTTGATCTATATCACCCAGGGGCTTTGAGGATGTGGAACACATCAATGCCTGGAAGTGAATTTCTGTTATATATATTGGTTGTGCAGGCTGATCAAAAGGCACCATACACATGAAGATAAGCTGCTGATGGGCCAAGTTGGCAGCATTTATTGGACTCTGTATGGCCATCTTTATTTAGGTATCAAACAGAGACAGTACTCATACGATAAAACAATGTGTTTCAAAAGACAACAGGGCAAAAACTCATTGACCCTGGGCAGCTCAGGTGATCCTAATGGTGAATACTCTCAGCTCTCAGAGATTAAGAACAGGGCTCTGATACATCATTCTATGTTTTTTGGAAAAAGTACTGTGTACATGCCCAATACTTGAATTCAAACTCTTCTTTCTACTGTCAGTCTATCTCTTTGCCCTGATTACCAAAATTTTTTTGGATTTCACAAATCAAACACACATGTCTCACTTGACGGTGGCCTGCACTATTTTATCCATTGGTTATATGTTTTGTATGTAGAAGCCTTAATAAATATTATTAATATTTTTAATATTGTTGCAAATGAGTAAAGATTAACTCAGGCTTGAAGAGTTATTCACCACATAAGGCTGCTAAAACCCTTTTAGGATAAAACACAAGTGCCTACGGTGGTAAATGAAATACAAGAAA
Organism: Xenopus petersii; assembly: GCA_038501925.1. NCBI lineage: Eukaryota > Metazoa > Chordata > Amphibia > Anura > Pipidae > Xenopus > Xenopus petersii. The sequence continues at coordinate 90,501,158 of CM076680.1, read as the reverse complement.
CCTAATATTGAATTGTCTGACCATAACTTGTTTGGAGTTTGGCTTGGGTTTCAGCTAATACTGATGCAGTTTTGATCACCTTCATTTTAATATAGGGGAAACTATCCACCGATAAGGAAGTGATAGGAACAAGCAATCCTGTACAGAGCAATGGTGACCTTAATCATTTGGTTCATGGCTACATGAGTAGATCGCTTTCACTTGGCAATCCATTAGTGGGACCAGAGAGCCTACAATCTGCCATTTTGAGCCAAAGGCTGAATCAGTGATTGGCAAGTGTAGCTAAAAGTCATGTGTGGTTACCTTTACTTCCTTCTTCCTTCAGACTATATTGTTAACTACATTCTAGCCTTAATCTTGATACTCTTTCCTCTCCTATGTTAACTTTTTATGAATAAAGTTTTCCTCTAGGTTTAGCTAAGCATGTATTTACATAAGGCCTTCCTAAAAACCAATATATGAAAATCAGCATAACGGGGAACCATTAACATTTCTAAATCACTCCGCTTTCATGTAGTCCAAATAGTGATTACAGTGACAAATATTCAATATGAATTATATTTCTAGACACTGGCTAGATGATATGCAGAAGAGGATAATCACGTAAAACGAGTAATAGGGGTCAGAGTACTTTGACTAAATTTATCTCCTTGCTTTTATGTTCTATTTCGAAAATAACAATAAGTATTTCATTATTTGCCATATATGTTTGTAGTAACTTAACTTTTATGTAACACACTGGATTCGTTTTGAAAATACTCGTATTTTCTTTATGTGCAACACACAATTCATCTTGAGACAGAGTTGAATTACCTTCAGAGTAATTCATTCTGAATTCTTCCATTTGAAATATTCACTGCTTAAAAAATTAACATCCAAGTACCAAACATTAAGCAGTTTAATTTAATTTAATTTAATTTAAAAATGCAGTTTCTCTATCTTGACATATATTGAATCCTTTGCTTATTAAAATCAAATGATGCAACTCTGCCCATGAAAAAGATACATGCTATTAACTCCGTTATTATTTCTTCATATATCCAAGTAATGAAAATTCATGGCAAAGCTTTTAAAAATGAGTGGAAACAGTAATTATATGAAAACCCTAGTGCATAGGTTCCCAGTCTTTGGGACTGCAACCTCCCTACCCAGGAAGCCTGAGGCAGGTGTTGACTCCTATCATGGAGGCAAGTGAGGTGAATGTTAATTTGCTGTCAGCCAGATGGCCAATTCTGGCTTATTTTGGTTTATTCTGGTTTATTTTGAAAATACAACAGGATTATTGATCTGAAAAAGTTTCATGCTTCTGTAAAGTTTTTATGATGTGGGGGCCTAGCAAATGTTGGTCATCAAAGGAGAAGCCTAAACCCAGAAAGTGTAGAAACCACTGTTCTGGTTCAATAAAGGCTTCAATGAGAGTGAAAATTGCATTTGTAAATCCATGAAAGGGACTTGATACAAAGAAAAAAAAAACATGTAAATAATAGATCAGCACAAATAGAAACAAGTTGTAAAGACTAAAAGGGTGGTGTATCTACTCGGGAACTGATAGCATTGTTCTCATTGTTTTTAGTATATGAGGGCTCCTGTTCCACTGTTCAACTTACCTGATGAAGGGTCCATAGCAAAGTCGAAACGTTGTTTCTCTCTGCATGCCCTCACAATAAATCTTCAAGCATTGCATCTTCGGAGTGTGAGTATCTGGTTTTTATTTAGGGTACACCAGCCTTTTGTCTTTACATGGATTTTTTTCATCTAGATCTATGGAATGTGATGTACATTTGAAGCTCAGCCTTTGCAGTTTCATAAAAACAATACCTTTAATATTATCATTTGGGCTCACAATCAAATTAAAGAAGTTTTAACATAATTTCAATCACATATACAGATTGGAGACTTCGATTGTACAGACTTTGTGTACGACCACAAGTGCAAGTGCATTTTTTCTAAGATAGAATCAAATATTAGTGTCCTGATGCCATTTGTTAAAGTGACTTGAGTCTAAATATGCTCCTTGCACTTCTGTATAGTTGTGTTAAGCTCTATTGTGTCCATCCAGTTTGCTCCGAGGAATTGTGCCCAAGTGTAGTTATTGATGATGGGGATCCTGGAGCTGACAGGAATTCCATGGTTCCTACAGTAAGTTGCATCAAAAACACATTAAAGTGACAGCTTGCAACCTACTCACAAAAAATTGCACAAGCAATTGTGTTTGTTTTGCAATTGTGGTGGATGCAATTCACTGGAAAGTATGTAACTGTGGGTAAAAACATGAAGATTTCAATCTGAAAATTGCACATGCACACTGCACTGTGTTTGTAAATGAGTCTTCAGATTTATAGACCTATTACCTATTGTGGTTTAGGTTGACACATCCTATGTTTTTTAGAAAAAGTACTAGAAATTTTAAGATCAAAATTGCTAAATTTCAACATAGCCATGAACTTTCACTTCAGCTGCAGTTGATGACTGGCTATCCTATCTATATTCACATACTTACATTCCCAGTGGTTGGATTCAAACTCTAATTTATTCAACTGCCAGTTTAGCATTATACTGCAATCAAATCTCTTTTGGCCCTGGCTATCAAAATTTGTTTTGGATTCTCGTCATTGCCTTAGATTCCAGGAATCAGACACTCATGTCTCACTAGATGGTGGCCTGCACCATTTTAACCATTGCTTATATGTTGTGTATGTTCAAGCCTTACAAAATTCAGATACAGTATTAATAGGGAAATGAGTAAAGTTTAACTCATGTGACAATATCAATTCATTAAACTACTTAGAAGAAAAAGGGTTTTTGTTGTTCAATAAACAGAAAAATAAAGAAAAAAAAAGAAAAAAAAGAAAAAGGGTTTGTGCATATTATAATTGCAGGTAAAATTGCTGTACCGTGTTAGCCAGCAAAAATGTTACAGGTCAATCCTTTTATAATAAAAAAAATAACAAAAATGGTATAAAGGTGATGCCTTTATTGGCTAACTAATATAATCATAGCAAGCTGTCAGAACATTTTAGTTCCTTTTTCAAACTGATTACACTGAAGCTGTGGTGTTCTCTGGTATATATACAACATTCAGCTCATAGGTCTAATGACACATTAGAGGAATACAGCATCCATGGTCACTACAACTGTTCTTCTTCCAATGTGGTGTACTTAATACAATGCACTAAATGCATAATAGGGGGACTATATATAGGAGAGACTGGGCAAAGTCTGAGAAAGAGAAATACACACCACCGATTCACTATAACCAATAAAAAACTGGACACACCAATAGGAAATCATTTCAATAGCCCTCATCACTCCATAAAGGGTTTATGAATTTTGGTTCTTAAGGGCAATTTTAAAACAGATAATGAAAGAAAATTGTGGGAATACAAATTAATGGAAACTTTTAATTCTCTGAAGAATGGACTAAACCTGGGCCTTGGATTAATGGCTAATTGTGTGGACTAAGAAAGGACAGCACCAGGTCAGAAATACTAACATGTCTGGATATGGACTAAGAGATCATATGGAATTCCTTTGATTCTACACTCCAATAATTCATCCCTAATATATACTCTCTTTGACCCTCATTATCTTGTACCTTATCTGCTTGTCTCTTGCAGATCCCCTCGTAAATGACTTTGACACCTCACACATAGTTTGATATTCCTTTTTGTTGGCCATTTGACCTATGAGCTGAATGTTGTATATATACCAGAGAACACCACAGCTTCAGTGTAATCTGCTTGAAAAAGGAACTAAAGTGTTCTGAAAGCTTGCTATGATTATATTAGTTAGCCAATAAAGGTATCACCATTATACCACGTTTGTTATTTTTTTTATTTCAAAAGGGTTGACCTGTGCATATTATAAATGTTTGTGTATTTTGTTTTTACAAGTTTGCCCTAGCTGCATGTCATTTGTGAATAATTAATCCACTATGAATATGACTTTTTGGAACTCATGATCATGGAGCTGTAAAATTGTCTCGTTATTAGTTTTTGTGTTTTACAACTGTAAAGTATCCTTTTAAATATCTGTCCATTCCTGTTGGCAATATTCCATCTTGATGAATTCTCTACAAACCTCCAGTTTTCCTTTGTTTGAGAAAGGCCAATTACATTTTAATTCAAAACCCTTTAAAATTGTCACAGTTTCTAGGACTGAAGTATTTGTCAACTAGAACCAACTATTTTATGTTGCTTTAAGTGGAACTAAGAATGTGACTAAATATCTTCTCCTTGTCTCACACCTGCACAAAGGAATCCAACAAACTATCTTTCATTTGCATGATTTCATACTGTTTAGAGCAAATATACCCATTATAAACCTTACAAACAGTGATGACTTCTAGGAAGTTTGTGTTTGCATTTTAATAAAATTTTTATGTTGTAAATATGCACTGTAGTACAAAAAGACACTTTGCAACAGCAATGCCCTGGATTGTTAGCACAACATTATACTGTATTGTAGTGGTGTATTACTGTAGCCTAAATTGGGTATATTATGTCTAATTGCAAAGGTGGGCTATGCAAATACACAGACATACATTTTTTGTATTTATCCGTGGTTTTTACACTACTATCTCTTACAAAAGAAAACTGCATGTGTATTCTAGTAAAGAACAACTAGTCAATAATAAACACGTTGCATTATTTTTGGGTCATGAAGCTGAGTTGTGACCCCCCCTTATATTAATAATGGTGTTAAGAAACACTATTCTAATGCAAGAAATCATAATATTTAAGAGACTCGTCAACTAGTCTTGCTGAACTGCTACTGAGAATTATGAAGAGGTAAACTAAATCAACAAAGTTATTTAATAGAAGTATATGCTCTAAAGAATGTGTAGATGCGTTATATGATAATTTGAGTAATACTTAACTGTTGCACATTGTTGTAGGTATTGACAGTACCTTGTACATACACAGGCACTGTAGTTACTTACATGAGTAGAGATCTGTAAAATCTTGAAAGCATTATTAATGAAGTAAAGATTGTTAAATCACTGTAGTCTGTTGAGTAAATGTGTTCCTTTGTTTTATTTGGCACAGTACATTTTATGTCATTGCATTCTAAAACACTGACATTGATGTATCTCTTCCATTTTTCACGCTCTCTTGGCAGCTAATAATGTTGGAATGTTAACTTCTGTTTTACAGCTGAAGTCTCGTGTTGTTATGACCCCATTAGCAATTTCTCCTCCTCGCAGCACTCCAGAGCCCGATATTAGCTCTATTCCCCAGGATGCAGCTACTGTGCCCAACTCTGCTGTTCCCCAGGCTCTTACAGGTATCCCCTCACAATTCATACATTCAAAGGCTTGAAAACCCATCCGACAGGAAAAAGACATTTTAACTAATATATCAAATGTTGCAGTTGTAAATACCTTTTGCAGTGAAGCTGTTGTCTTTGCTTCATAGACAGAATGTGAACTTGTATGTGTTAGAAATTGTTATTATGTTGTGAAGTAGCAGCATCTTTATCTAACTAGATATTTTGCTTATGCCATGATTTAACCCTGTTGGGCTATACAGAAACTTTAAAGGAGAAGGAAAGTCTTCTTCCACTTGGAGGTGCCAAATGTTAGGCACCCCCAAGTGATTGTATATACTTACCTGAAACTCCAGGCCGGTGCTCCTATCAGGAGAAAACTGCACTGACCCGGGGTTATACCATTGAGCACCATGGAGCGATCCTCTGCCGGCTTCTTCTTTTTAGTTAAAGTTCAGCTCTTCGCTCTACTGCGCATGTGCAGCCACGAGAAAATGAAGAAGCTGGAAGAGGATTGCTTTGTGGTTTTTGTTGGAATAACCCAGTGCCGGTGCAGTTTTCTGCTGAGAGGAGCACCGGTCTTGGGTTTCAGGTAAGTATATACAATCACTTGGGGGTGCCTAATTGGCACCCCCAAGTGGAAGAAGACTTTCCTTCACCTTTAAAGAACACTTTTCACAAGGGTCTCAAAGTACCATGTCAATAATTAAAAAATATAATAATATTTTTTTTATTGCTGAATGACTCTTTGAAATGTCACAGGCAATCAAACTGTACCTTAATCTACTGGTTTTATTACTCAACAAATCTGCTTGATTAGCTTGCATAAATAATGATATCTTAATTAACAAGCTATTGCAACAAAGGCTTCTAAAAATATTACATTCATTTCTTCTTATTGTTTGGTAATTTTTTTTAACTCTTTCTTTTGGGACTTTCAGTTTGCATATATGTGAACAAGCAAGCCAACACAGGACCTTATCTGGATAGAAAAAAGGTTCAGCAACTGCCTGATCATTTCGGGCCAGAGAGGCCTTCTGTGGTTTTACAGCAAGCAGTTCAAGCCTGCATTGACAGCGCTCATCAGCAAAAAAGTGTCTTCTCCCTGGTGAAGCAAGGCTATGGAGGGGAAATGGTATCAGGTAACCAGAGTTCATTGCTACATCACCCCTATAAAACACTGGCGAATAGCAGATACACAGTTATCAACTACAAATACATTTACATTTTCTTGTTGTTTATTTATTCACTCTTATTCTTTTCTTCCTTTAATAAATAATCTATTTTTTTAATACTTACCATGCATTTTTAAAGGCACAATAAACATAATTTTTTCCCATAGGTTTTTCCTTGCTTCTAAAATAGTGATTACACTGTAAATATTTTTAATCTGGTGACTTGTAGAATTTGAGAGCAGAGAACTGTCTAATGAATAGATTCATTAGATAACCCTCCAGGTTGCATTCTCCTATATTGTTTTTTATTTAAAAGATAGTTAAGTAAACAGCTGTATTCTTATAGCAGTATATATTTTCTTACAGTTTAATTTAATTAGGGTACATTCTCCTACGGTTGAAGTGGTATGTCATGAATATATTGCCTTGCAAAAATTTTGACTGGGACTTTTGTATAGGTGTGTTTTAAAGCAACATTCAAACCCTACTACTGACAGCACTTATATAATCAGTGTGAAGTAAACCATGAAAATAACAAATAATTGTACCAAGCAAGTCTTCTTATAGATTGCAGCATTTCCATTTACTAGGCAACATTAACCAAACTTTTGAGATAAGACTGCTTCTGGCTGCATTTTTAGAGTGTATCTATAACAAATATAAACCAAAGTATTTATTTGGTGAATAGTAACATATGTAAAAACTCATTTTATGCTTGATTAAATATAAATGCACCTATAATGGTTACACGGATATGGGTCCAGGAATAGACTGCACTATATTTACAGTAACAACCAAAATATAGAATAAAATTTAAGATATGCATATCAAAAGACACAGACAATTTAAAAATAACAAAATAAACATAAAATAATCAGCAGAGAGCGTTATGCACAAAGGAAAGTCAGATAAAAAACTAACTGAATCATCTGTCGTCTATTCTGTAATCTATAGTTCTTTCTTGCTTACATCTTTTGCTGCCCATTTACAAGCAGTCTGCTGGGGTGTCAGTAAGGACGTCTGAATGATGTCAAGACAAAGAATCTTCTTTGTCCGTCGCTTTTGTGTAGGTGTAATTTCCATCATGATCTAAATATGACAAGCAAGCTCCTGAAATGTATAATGTAGGCTTTTAACACTGCACATTTTCATTTCTCAATGTTTTAATTGTAAAAGATTTAATGACTATAATTAATTTTTAATGCTCAAATAAGATATTCACAAAATATTCACGGCTTAATATAATGAATATAACCAATGAGTATCTTAAAATATTTCACAGGTTCTCTCTCTTATAATCTCAAATTAAGGAGATGATAAGTAATTGAAAAATATTGAATTCATTTAGCCAGTGTGCCATTTTTGTTGCTAAATAGTTCAATGAATTAATCATAAGGACTTGCAAATGATTATAAAATAATTGCATAGCATTATAAATGCCCCAAGGCAATGAGCATGAATGTAAAACTGTAGAATGGCATTGGTTGTGGAGGTTCAAGCTTCAGGTAGTAAGATACATGAGGCTCTCCCAGCGTTTGAGGACCAAAAAAGTATAGAACCCCTTAAGTGATAAAAGTAGTTGGTCTGATATTATATGCAGAGGTCTGACTGTTGTCAGAAAATAATTGTGAAGCCTAAAAAAAAGAAAAGAACCCCGCCTATAACCAACAGGATTTTAAAGTAATCCCAATTTTAGGTGTGTCACCCACACCTTATTAATTATCATTACGTATATTTATTAATTCCTGGTATCGTGTGTTGGTCTCGTTTTAATCGTTTTAATATAGCATAGAAATTGGTTAAGTTATACTGTATTTGTTTTCTTGTCCAATACCGATAAGGTAACACACCTTTTCTCTTTTTACACTCTCCCAACTTTTGTATTCTCAAATTCACAGCAGAGCAAAATTATATCTTCATGCAACATATAATCAGATAATGGTTCATTATATCAAACCACAAATAATTGTGTAGGTTACATTTGGTGTTATGAGGAAAGCAATAATGCAGTTTTGGACTGTGTACCCTAAGTGAAAAGACTAACCATTTTTCTAAGCTTACAACTAGTAGTTTAACAGTTTGAAATCGCTATTCTAAGTAGTAAGAAAAATCGCAGTTTTGTTTTTTGATGGACTGCAATATATAGCAACATAATCATATATCATATATTGAATGAAATGAATATACAGTAGTTATATAACATTAGTTCCTATGAAAAAAAAACTGTGAAGCAGTTTGGACTGTTTGTCCTAAATTGAAAAAAAAAAAAAACCATATAGCTAACTATTAGTAGCTGAGCTATAAGGGGTTGAAACTTTTAGTCTGGGCATTTAGAATTAATTTGTTCAAAGTTCTGCAGGATATTGTTAAATGATATACTGAAAGACATTAACATAATTAAAGTGGCATTTTACTTATATAATTTATTACATGTTTTGCAGTTTCCAAAAAGGAGAAGTGGGATAATGTAGCATTGGTAGTGGAAATTCTTACCAGAGTATTCTTTTGCATCTGTTATTAGGTTTGGAAAGCTGAGGACTGCAATGGAAACTTTTATTTATGGTACCCTCCCTTTTGATAAGATTCACTGTACATACTTGCTAGAAACTAACCCTTTAAATGAACAGACACTAAAAAAAGCCAAAAGGAGTCTGTATAGTTCAAGCAAAGATGATACTTAGTCAAGTTTAACGGCTTCATTATCTGCCGAAAAAAGCAGTATATTTTAATATGGTACATAGTATATAACCTGCACATTTTATAGTGTAATTAAAGTACGGAAGCATCAGACACCAGACTTACTGTGCACTTTAAATGTTTATTATAACTTGGGTGAGTTCTACAAATTATATTGCATACACTTCTGAGCAGTTGTCTCTAAAGGATAAAAACAGATGTATATATAAAAAAAAAAAAAAAAGATGCAGACATATAACGTGTATAGAACAGCTCCAAATATTGGTTGGTAGATTAATGTTAGCAACTACAGTATTTCTTATCAAACATTGTATTGTATAGGGATGTAGCGAACGTCGGAAAAAAAGTTCGCAAACATATTCGCGAACTTGCGTCAAAAATGCGAACGGTTCGCGAACGTCGCGAACCCCATAGACTTCAATGGGAAGGCGAATTTTAAAAGCTAAAAAAGACATTTCTGGCCAGAAAAATGATTTTAAAGTTGTTTAAAGGGTGCAACGACCTGGACAGTGGCATGCCAGAGGGGGATCAAGGGCAAAAATGTATCTGAAAAATACATTGTTGACACAGCGCTGCGTTTTGTGCTGTAAAGGGCAGAAATCACACTACATTTCTAAACCTGTGTAATAAAATGCTTTAAAACGTCCGGCGTCCGGATGCCAATCAAGTCGTGTAAAGGTTACAGCCTGTTCACACGCAAAGACGAAACGCGGCGCTTACTGCAACGCAAAAGAACGCAAAGAGCTTTAATGAATGATACCGTCAAGTGAGCAAATAATAGTTGTTAATTACTAGTTGAGCTTGTCACCTCCAGGATGTTCGTCCTGTTGGTGGCAATATTTCTGTAGTGGTGTGTTTAGCAGTCACCGTGCTTGTGCACACGTGCACGGTCAGGCAGAGGTAATTCAATGTACAGTGAAGCGAACCAAAAAACACTGATTCTGCAGTGTGGGCCCAGTTTTGGTCTACTTTACTGATCACCTGCGGTGACCATAAAAGATGCGATTTTGCCACTGTTGCAGAACCCTGAAAAATTAGGCATGTGTACTTTCCTGAAAAATTATGTTTTTTTTGTCGCAGTCACTGAAGCACAGAGGCCAGAAACAATATGCCATATAAATGCTGAAAATATTCATTTTTTTTTTGTCGCAGCCACTGCAGCACAGAGGCCAGAAAAAATATGCCATATAAATGCTAACAATATAATTTTTTTTTGTCGCAGCCACTGCAGCACAGAGGCCAGAAAAAATATGCCATATAAATGCTGAAAAAAATTATTTTTTTTTGTCACAGCCACTGAAGCACAGAGGCCAGAAACAATATGCCATATAAATGCTGAAAATATTCATTTTTTTTGTCGCAGCCACTGCAGCACAGAGGCCAGAAAAAATATGCCATATAAATGCTAACAATATTCCTTTTTTTTGTCGCAGCCACTGAAGCACAGAGGCCAGAAACAATATGCCATATAAATGCTGAAAATATTCATTTTTTTTTTGTCACAGCCACTGAAGCACAGAGGCCAGAAAAAATATGCCATATAAATGCTGAAAATATTCCTTTTTTTTTGTCACAGCCACTGAAGCACAGAGGCCAGAAAAAATATGCCATATAAATGCTGAAAAATTTTATTTTTTTTTGTCACAGCCACTGAAGCACAGAGGCCAGAAACAATATGCCATATAAATGCTGAAAATATTCATTTTTTCTTTGTCACAGCCACTGAAGCACAGAGGCCAGAAACAATATGCCATATAAATGCTGAAAATATTCATTTTTTTTTTTTGTCACAGCCACTGAAGCACAGAGGCCAGAAAAAATATGCCATATAAATGCTGAAAATATTCCTTTTTTTTGTCACAGCCACTGAAGCACAGAGGCCAGAAACAATATGCCATATAAATGCTGAAAATATTCATTTTTTTTTGTCGCAGCCACTGCAGCACAGAGGCCAAAAACAATATGCCATATAAATGCTGAAAATATTCATTTTTTTTTTGTCACAGCCACTGAAGCACAGAGGCCAGAAAAAATATGCCATATAAATGCTGAAAATATTCCTTTTTTTTGTCACAGCCACTGAAGCACAGAGGCCAGAAAAAATATGCCATATAAATGCTGAAAAAATTTATTTTTTTTTGTCACAGCCACTGAAGCACAGAGGCCAGAAAAAATATGCCATATAAATGCTGAAAATATTCCTTTTTTTTGTCACAGCCACTGAAGCACAGAGGCCAGAAACAATATGCCATATAAATGCTGAAAATATTCATTTTTTTTTGTCACAGCCACTGAAGCACAGAGGCCAGAAAAAATATGCCATATAAATGCTGAAAATATTCCTTTTTTTTGTCACAGCCACTGAAGCACAGAGGCCAGAAAAACTCAGGATTTACCTGGATTCAAATTAAACCAGTAGGGTTTGCACCCTAGTTTATAACGGTGGTGGAGGGAGGAGGACGCTAAAGGACAGCTGTGTGTGGAGTCATGAGGCGTGCAGAGAAGGACAGCTGCATGGGGAGTCAGAATCAGAAACTCAGAACAAGTCTTCCGGCGTGCAGTAACCCTCCGAGATCCACCCCTCATTCATTTTAATAAAGGTCAGGTAATCCACACTTTTGTGACCTAGGCGAGTTCTCTTCTCAGTTACAATCCCTCCTGCTGCACTGAAGGTCCTTTCTGAGAGGACACTTGAGGCGGGGCAAGACAAGAGGTTCATGGCAAATTGTGACAGCTCTGGCCACAGATCAGGCCTGCGCACCCAGTAGTCCAGGGGTTCATCGCTCCTAAGAGTGTCGATATCTGCAGTTAATCCCAGGTAGTCCGTAAACCTGACGGTCGAGGCGTTCTTTGAGGGTGGATCCAGAAGGGTTCTGGCGCTGCCTTGGACTGAAAAACATTTGCATGTCTGACGTTACAGAGTGGCCAGAGTGCTTTGTCCTTGCAGGTGCGCTTGTGGCAGGATTACTGGCACCTCTGCCCCTGGAATGTTGATGAGTTCCTGAAGTGACATCACCCTTAAAAGCATTGTACAACATGTTTTGCAGGCTGGTTTGTAAATGCAGCATCCTTTCGGACTTGTGGTACGTTGGTAACATTTCTGCCACTTTATGCTTGTACCGAGGGTCTAGTAGCGTTGCCACCCAGTACAGGTCCTTCTCCTTAAGCCTCTTGATACGGGCGTCCTTCAACAGGCATGACAGCATGAAAGACCCCATTCTCACAAGGTTGGATGCAGAGCTATCCATCTCCGCTTCCTCGTTATCAAGGACTGCATCATCCACGGTCTCCTCCCCCCAGCCACGTACAAGACCAGGGGTCCCCAAAAGGTCACCACTAGCCCCCTGGGAAGCCTGCTCCTGTTGGTCCTCCTCCTCCACAAAGCCACCTTCCTCCTCTGACTCCACTTCTGACACCTCTCCCTGCGTTGCAGCAGGTGCCTGGCTTCGTTCTGGTGATTCCGACCAGAAATCGTGCGCTTCCTGCTCCTCGTCACGCTGGTCTACAGCCTCATCTGTCACTCGTCGCACGGCACGCTCCAGGAAGAAAGCAAAGGGTATTAGGTCGCTGATGGTGCCTTCGGTGCGACTGACCATATTTGTAACCTCTTCAAAAGGGCGCATGAGCCTGCAGGCATCGCGCATAAGCACCCAGTAACGGGGTAAAAAAATCCCCAGCTCTGCAGATCCAGTCCTACCACCCAGTTCAAACAGGTATTCGTTGACGGCTCTTTGTTGTTGCAGCAGACGTTCCAACATGAGGAGCGTTGAATTCCACCGAGTCTGGCTGTCGCAAATCAAACGCCTGACTGGCATGTTGTACCGCTGCTGAATGTCAGCAAGGCGTGCCATGGCTGTGTAGGACCGTCTGAAATGGGCCGACACCTTCCTGGACTGCCTGAGAACGTCCTGGAATCCTGGGTACTTCGAGACAAAACGTTGGACTATTAAATTCAGAACATGTGCCATGCAGGGCACATGTGTTAAATTGCCCAGTCTCAGTGCTGCCAACAGATTGCTTCCGTTGTCACACACCACTTTTCCGATCTTCAGTTGGTGTGGGGTCAGCCACCGATCGGCCTGTGACTGCAGAGATGACAGGAGTACAGATCCGGTATGGTTTCTGCTTTCCAGGCACGTCATCCCCAAGACAGCATGACAACGGCGTACCTGGCACGTCGAATAACCTAGGGGGAGCTGGGGGTGCACAGGTGTGGAGGAGGAGGACCCAGCAGCAGAGGACGAAGAAGAGGAAGAAGACGAGGTAGAGAGCGAAGGAGGAGTAGAGGTGGTGGCAGAACCGCGTGCAATCCGTGGCGGTGACACCAACTCCACTGTTGTTGTTGAGCCACACATTCCCTGCTTCCCAGCCATTACCAAGTTCACCCAGTGGGCAGTGTAGGTGACATACCTGCCCTGACCATGCTTGGAGGACCATGCGTCAGTAGTCATATGGACCTTTGGCCCAACACTAAGTGACAGAGATGCGGTGACTTGGCTCTGCACATGGTGGTACAGGTGTGGTATTCCCTTTTTTGAAAAAAAATTGCGGCTGGGTACCTTCCACTGCGGTGTCCCAATTGCTACAAATTTGCGGAAGGCCTCAGAGTCCACCAGCTGGTATGGTAAAAGCTGGCGGGCTAAGAGTGCGGACAAGCCAGCTGTCAGACGCCGGGCAAGGGGGTGACTCGCAGACATTGGCTTCTTACGCTCAAACATGGCCCTCACAGAAACTTGGCTGGGGGCAGATGACTGGGAATGGGAACTGGTGGTCAAGGTGGAAGGCGGAGTGGAGGGTGGTTCAGACGGGTCAAGGACAGCAGAGGTAGAGCAGTAAGATGCTGGACCAGAAGGAGGGTGGCTTTTAGTTTGCCTGTTGCCTTTGAGGTGTTGCTCCCAAAGTGCTTTGTGCTTGCCGTTCATGTGCCTTCGCATAGAAGTTGTACCTATGTGGCTGTTGGGCTTCCCAAGACTCAGTTTCTGACTGCACTCATTGCAAATTACAACGCTTTTGTCAGAGGCACACACATTAAAAAAATCCCACACTGCTGACCTTTTTGAAGCTGGCAATCTGGCGGTAACAGTAGAAGTTGGCGGCGTTGGCGGCAATGGCGGGTGCATTGGCCGGCTGACCACAGGTGCCGATACATGTTGTTGCCCTACTGTTCCCTGCGAGCTGTCCTCCCTGCTTCTTCTAAGTCTTATTCTCCTCCTGCCTCTCTGACTCTCCGTCTCTCCATCTGAACTATCCTCCTCTTGCTCTCTTCTACTGGGCACCCACAAAACATCAATCTCCTCATCCTCATTCTCCTCAGATGCATCAATTTCTTCTGACAGCTCACAGAAGGAAGCAGCAGCGGGGACCTCCTCATCACTCATTATGTCCATCTCTATTGTGTTCTCTGCCAGAATTAAATCTGGTGTAACGTCCTCATCTCCTTCATCTTCTTCTGCCAATAATGGTTGCGCATCACTCAGTTCAAGAAACTCATGTGAAAATAACTCCTCTGACTCCAGTGAAGAAGGGGCGCCGGTGGTGGAGGAAGTGTTACGTGGGGTGCCCATAGCAGTGGAGGATGAGGATGTTGTGGTAAAGTTAGAAACGGTAGAGGATGGGGTGTGCTGTGTAAGCCAGTCAACTACCTCTTCAGCATTTTGGGAGTTCAGGGTCATTGCCTTTTTAAAACTGGGCAATTTCCTAGGGCCACAGGATAGCATAGCAGCACGGCCCCTAGTGCCTCTGCGTGGCGGCCTGCCTTTGCCTGGCATTATTTTTAAAACAACAACAACAACTCAGGTGGTGTTTCTGGAGACGGTATTTTTATTGATATTTAGACAGAATGTGAACAAGCTCACACAGCTAGATGGGAGTTGTTTGAAAATGAAGAACACACTGAGCAAATAATGCCTACAAGGTTAACGTATACACTACTACAGCAGTGGATACGGAATATATTATTGCTGCCTGAAAAACGTCACTCGGGTGGTGTTTCTAGAGACGGTACTATTATTGATATTTAGACAGAATGTGAACAAGCTCACACAGCTAGATGGGAGTTGTTTGAAAATGAAGAACACACTGGGCAAATAATGCCTACAAGGTTAACGTATACACTACTACAGCAGTGGATACGGAATATATTATTGCTGCCTGAAAAACGTCACTCGGGTGGTGTTTCTAGAGACGGTACTATTATTGATATTTAGACAGAATGTGAACAAGCTCACACAGCTAGATGGGAGTTGTTTGAAAATGAAGAACACACTGAGCAAATAATGCCTACAAGGTTAACGTATACACTACTACAGCAGTGGATACGGAATATATTATTGCTGCCTGAAAAACGTCACTCGGGTGGTGTTTCTAGAGACGGTACTATTATTGATATTTAGACAGAATGTGAACAAGCTCACACAGCTAGATGGGAGTTGTTTGAAAATGAAGAACACACTGAGCAAATAATGCCTACAAGGTTAACGTATACACTACTACAGCAGTGGATACGGAATATATTATTGCTGCCTGAAAAACGTCACTCGGGTGGTGTTTCTAGAGACGGTACTATTATTGATATTTAGACAGAATGTGAACAAGCTCACACAGCAAGATGGGAGTTGTTTGAAAATGAAGAACACACTGGGCAAATAATGCCTACAAGGTTAACGTATACACTACTACAGCAGTGGATACGGAATATATTATTGCTGCCTGAAAAACGTCACTCGGGTGGTGTTTCTAGAGACGGTATTATTATTGATATTTAGACAGAATGCGAACAAGCTCACACAGCTAGATGGTTGTTGTTTGAAGAACACACTGGGCAAATAATGCCTGCAAGTGCACTACTATTGGTGCACTACTATGAAGAACAGCAACAGCACTGTACACGTTAAAGAACAGTAAGATAAGTAAAAGAAAAAAAAAATATATGTATATTAAAAAAAATATTTTTCTCGGGTTGGTGCTGCTGAACTACTAGGAGCAGCACAGTAGCACACCAGTCCCACTCCCCAACACTGCTAGACTAATAGCACTGGGCTTATAGTAGCAACTAGCAAAGTAAAAAAACAAAAAAGAAAATAAAAGCAGTCCTTACAAGGACTATTGGGTTATTACAGCAGTCAGTCAGCAGATGAGATCAGAAGAGATCAGTGCCCACAGCAGGCAGCTACATACAGAGCACTGCAGTAGAAGGTAGATTACTAGCCAGCAAAGCTACCTAACCTAAAATGTCCCTCAAATCCCTGCAGACTTCTGTCCCTCCAATACAGAGCAGTATCAAGTAGATTACTAGCCAGCAAACTTACTATCAACTGTCCCTCAAAGAAATCAGTGAAATCAGTAACAGCTCTCTCCCTACACTAGCTCTTGCAAGCACACACAGGCAGAATGAAAAAACGCTGCAGGGCTTCAGTTTATATATGGAAGGGGAGTGGTCCAGGGGGTGTGGGGGTGGTCCAGGAGGGAGAGCTTCCTGATTGGCTGCCATGTATCTGCTGGTCTGGGGTGAGAGGTCAAAAAAAAGCGCCAGGTAAGGCGAACCCAAAATGGCGAACGTCGCGCGACGTTCGCGAACATTCGGCGAGCGTGAACAGTCGATGTTCGCGCGAACAAGTTCGCCAGCGAACAGTCCGCGACATCCCTAGTATTGTATTTATATTTTTTCTTGGATGTATTGGATAAGCAATGCATATTTTTAGTAGGTTGAGTGGATGCATCCCATTTAATGGAGCTGTATGATACAGGAGAGCTGATCTTGAGCATACAATATCAGACTTATAATAAACCATGTACTAAAGGAGAAGAGCAGGTATTTTCCAGATGTCTTCCGCTGTTAAATAGTTCATTTGGGTTGAAAATCAAGTCGTAACCCTGTATATACAGTTAGCTCCAAAAATATTTGGACAGACTACTTTTTTTTTTCTAATTTTGGTTCTGTTCATTGCAGTTGAACTGCAGACTTTCAGTTTTAATTCAGTGGGTTAAACAAAAAGATTGCATAAAATTGTGAGGAACTAAAGCCTTTTTTTAACATGATGGTCCCCATTCATAGAACCGTAGAAATTTAAAATATCAGTACCTGTTGGGCTTAGAGTATGTTCCAGCAAATTCATTCAATCACCTTCACCTTTGTATCGTGCTCACTCTCCAGTCAGGCCACACCAGAAGACCCACAGACAATTTCAGCAAACAAAGGTATGGATGGATAAAGGATCCTTGTGATCCGAAACATAAATAATTATTTGCTGCAGAGACTGCGTCTTATGTGCTCCATCCATACCAATGTTTGCTTACAGTATGTTCCACTGTCAGGACGTTAATATATATACATTTATATATACACATATTCTCTTTTGGATCTTGTAATAACTAGTGATGGGCGAATATGGGAAACTTGACACAATCCATTCCTGGCGAATAAATTCGCCCTTCACTAGTAATGACTAATAATGCTGAACTCATCTCTAGCATTTGTGTGGGTGAGCATTTAGAGAATAGTGATCATAACACGGTCTCCTTTGAGATTCTGTAGCAGAAACACTACATTTTAGACGTGCAAACTTTAACAGTATAAGGGCATCTCTGCAACAAATTGTGGGAAATGCTTTTCACAGGGTTAAACACGGAACATAAAAGGGGAGTCTTTAAAATGCAGCTTAATAAATATACATGTCAGTATATTCCCCTTGTAAGCAAGGAACACCGTTCCAGAGCAAAACCTTTTTGGTTCAGGTGTTGGTGTTGAGGTGGGTAAGAAAAGATGTGCTTTTAAGGCTTTCACGTTAGCTGGGACACCCGATTCATTTATAAGCTACAAGGGGGCCAATAAATCATGCAAAAACAGACAAGCAAAAATCGATATGGAAAAGGGTATTGCAGCAAGCAGTAAAAAGAATCCAAAATGATTTTTTAAATATGTAAATAGTAAAAAAAAAATTAAGCAGGAAGGGGTGGGACCCTTAATATCAGAGCGTGTTCAGCTGGTTGAGAACAAAACTGTTATTTTTCGTCTGTCTACACAAATAAGGAACCAGTTAATGAAGGTTTCCTTTTTAATAGTCTTAATTCTAGTAATACATACAACTAATGATGCATGGTTCACACATAAGGAAATTCAAAAGAGGCTAGAACATGTTAAGATAAACAGGGGTCTGGGGCCAGATGGTATTCATCCCAGGATACTTATCGAGCTTAGCTTTGTGATTTCCAAACCTCTTTACTTAATTTTTCAAGATGCATTGAGGTCTGGCATAGTGCCAAAAAACTGGTAATGTGGTGCCACTATTCAAAAAGGGATCCCGTTCTCAGCCTCAAAACTATAGGCCAGTTAGTCTGACATCAGTGGTAGGAAAGCTTTTTGAAGGGTTAATAAAGGATAAGCTACTGGACTTCATAGCAAATAATAATACTAGGAGTTTGTGCCAGCATGGGTTTATGCGTAATAGATCTTGCCAGACTAACTTAAAGGGATACTGTCATGGGAAAACATTTTTTTTCAAATGTATCAGTTAACAGTGCTGCCCCAGCAGAATTCTGCACCATTTTTCAAAAGAGCAAACAGATTTTTATATATTTAGTTTTGAAATCCGACATGGGGCTAGACATATTGTCAGTTTCCCAGCTGCCCCCAGTCATGTAACTTGTGCTCTGATAAACTTCAGTCACTCTTTACTGCTGTACTGCAAGTTGGAGTAATATCACCCGCCCCCCCAACAGCCTAACAAATGAACAATGGGAAGGTAATCAGATAACACCTTCCTAACACTAGATAACAGCTCCCTGGATCAACACTCAATAGTAAAAACCCATGTCTCACTGAGACACATTCAGTTACATTGATAAGGAAAAACAGCAGCCTGCCAGAAATCATTTCTCTCCTAAAGTGCAGGTACAAGTCACATGACCAGGGGCAGCTGGGAAATTGACAAAATGTCTAGCCCCATGTCAGATTTCAAAATTGAATATAAAAAAAATCTGTTTGCTCTGTTGAGAATTGGATTTCAGTGCAGAATTCTGCGGGGGCAGCACTATTAACTGATGCATTTTTACATGTTTTCCCATGACAGTATCCCTTTAATTACTTCTTATTAGAAGGTGAGCAGGGACCTCGATTCTGGGATGGCAGTGGATGTGATCTACTTAGACTTTGCTAAAGCATTTGATACAGTGCCACACAGAAGGTCGCTGGTTATATTAAGGAATGTTGGCCTGGAACATAGTATTTGTACCTGGATAGAGAACTGGCTAAAATATAGACTACAAAGAGTGGGGTTAATTGGATCAGTGTTGTTAGTGGAGTACCACAGGGCTCTGTACTAGGTCCCTTGCTTTTCAACTTGTTTATTAATGACCTGGAGGTGGGCATTAAAAGTACTGTTTCTATTTTTGCAGATGATACTAAATTGTGCAGAACTATAGGTTCCATGCAGGATGCTGCCACTTTGCAGAGTGATTTGTCTAAACTGGAAAACTGGGCAGCAAACTGAAAAATGAGGTTCAATGTTGATAAATGCAAGGTTATACAATATAAATGCAAGTTATACACTAGCTTGTTGGGAGTTTCCTTGACTGAGAAGGACCTAGGGGTTTTTGTAGATAACAAGTTGTCTAATTCCGGGCAGTGTTATTCTGTTGCCATTTAAATAAATATAGGGCATGTGCAGTGCAGTTGTGGACTCCAGTCCTTAAGAGGGATATAAATGAGCTGGAGAGAGTGCAGAGACGTGCAACTAAATTGGTTAGAAGGATGGAAGACTTAAATTATGAGGGTAGACTGTCAAGGTTGGGGTTGTTTTCTCTGGAAAAAAGGCATTTGAGAGGGGACATGATTACACTTTACAAGTACATTAGAGGGCATTATAGACAAATAGCAGGGGACCTTTTTACCTTTTTACCCCTCAGTGAGGTTGTGGAATGCACTGCCGGGTGATGTTGTGATGGCTGATTCAGTTAATGCCTTTAAGAATGGCTTGGATGATTTCTTGGACAGACATAATATCAAAGGCTATTGTGATACTAAACTCTATAGCAGATTTATCAAGGGTCGAATTTTGAAGTGGAAAATACTTCGAAATTCGACCATCAAATTGGATTACTTCAACTTCAAATGCCGAAGTCGAAGTTTTTTTAATCGAAATTGGCCATATTTGGTCGAACGAAAATCATTCGATCATACGATGAAATCCTTCGAATCGAATGATTCGTACGATTTCATTGATCGATCGAACGATTTTCCTTCGACTTCTAAAAACTTAGCCAAATCTTGGCTATAGCTTCTATCTAGAAGGTCCCCGTAGGCTATCTTTGCAATTCGGCAGGTTTAAGGTGGCGACGTGTCGAAGTCAAACTTTTTTAAAGAGACAGTACTTCGATTTTCGAAGTTGAATTTTTACTTTCATTTGAAGTAGAAGTCGAATTTGGCCTATTCGATGGTCAAAGTAACCAACAAATAGTTCTAAATTCTAAATACGTTTTTAACTTCAAAAATTTACTTCGACCCTTAGTATATATATATATATAATTTATGTGAAGGTATGGAAGGGTGTGTGTATGGATGCTGTGTTTCATTTGGAGGGGTTGAACATGATGACTTTGTCTTTTTTCAACCCAATTTAACTATAAATGTAACTATGCAACTTGTGCATCCAACGTTTCTGGCACATTGGGGCCTTTATCAAGCATATACAGCATATATGTATGTACAGGGTTACATATAAACATTTATATATATCACTCACATATATAATATATATACAAATACCATTAGTAAACAACAGCAGATCTTAAGATCACAATAGCCTTGGATATAATGCTTGACAAAAATGCCATCCAAGCCACTCTTGAAGGCATTAATAGAATCTTCCATCACAAGATCCCGTGGCAGAGTATTCCACAATAGTGATGTGCGGGTCGGGCTTTTCCCAGTTAGAAAATGCCCAATAAGAAAATACTCACTTTATCACCACTCTATGTAATCTTTCAGCCAACTCTTTATCCAAGAAAAAAATGTATGTTCCAGGCCAATTCATTTAATCAATGACCTACTGCGTGGTACTGTATCAAATACTTTAGCTTTAGACACCAGTAAGGGCCCTTTGCGGTTCTTAAAATAGAAGACTTATATAGCAATATCAGGTAAAAGGCTTATACCTTTTAAAACTAATACTTCAAATTTAAGTGATTTTGAAAGACATGGTTACACTAATTTAGGCATATACTTAAAACATGACCAGATATATTTTTCTTTCTTATAAATGTACATTGTACAACTAACAAAAATATATATTTTTCTTATTATTATTGATGTCAACTGTAAACATCACTTTTATTTCACTCATAGGGGCAGTAGTGGTTTATTCTACTAATGCTACGCAGTATAAGCAGCTATTGTTTCTTTTTTCAGTTTCTGCATCATTTGAGGGCAAGCAGCACCTACTTAGCCTTCTTGTGGTGAACAGCATTGGTTACGTCCTTCGTTTCCTGAAAAAGCTTTGCCGTAGCCTCATCTGTGACAACCTGTTCAGCAATCAGCCATTCATTCAGTACAGCACCGCATCAGACAACCCAAAAGAATATGATACAGGGAGGATGGAGTCAGGTAAACAGCATTTTGTTTAAAATTCCGTAATGCCAACATATGATTTCTCCATTCCATATTTAATACTTTTCAATTCATTCCCATTGGAATAAATAGAAAGTGGTGAGCTTTTCTGTGGTGAGCTCTAATTTTCACACTGTGATAAATCTGCCCCTTAAAGGAGAATTCAATCCCCCAACTAATAAAAACCTTTACCCCCTACCCGCCGTAGTCCTCCCTGCTCCCCCTGCATAGATGTTAACACCTGTAAATGCCCCTTATCCTGTAATTACCCTTCATTGCAGAATGAGCGCAGCGGATCTCACGGGTGCCATCTTTCGGCGCTTCAGTTCTCTTCGTGTCTTCTACCCCCGGACGCTGCTGGGTGCCATTGGGTCACACAGCTCATTGTCTGAGCAAACAGATTGCTACCTAGCATTAGGTGTTCCTGAAAAATCCTATTTATTTTGAAAATATTTTATTTGATTTTTTGGAGTCAGGGTGTTCCAGCAGTTTAGTTATTGGTTTTGAATTTTAGCTTGTCTGATCTTATTAATACTAATTCTGTTCCTTGTTAACCCCTGGTACCTGACTATCTGTGTACAATCCAGCTCACCCCAAAGTTCTGCTCTGTTTTAATTTCTACTCATGCGTTCTCAGTTGTGTTTGACCTTTCTTGTCTTACATAGTAACATAGTAAGTTAGGTTGAAAAAAGACACACGTCCATCAAGTTCAACCTTTGAACTCTATTTTAACCTGCATAACTGCTGGTAGATCCAGAGGAAGGCACAAATCCCATCTGAAGCCTCTCCAATTCCAAAAAATTCCTTCCTGACTCCAAGATGGCAATCGGACTAGTCCCTGGATCAACTTTTTCTATGAGCTATCTTCCATAACCTTGTATTCCCTCACTTGCTAAAAAGCCACTCAACCCCTTCTTAACGCTATCTGATGTATCAGCCTGTACAACTGATTCAGGGAGAGAATTCCACATCTTCACAACTCTCACTGTAAGAAACCCACACCCCCCTACTTTTAATTAAATTATATATACCCATACCTATACTAACTATAGAGCTTAGGGGCATGTTTACTAACATTGGAGATAAATATCTGGAGAGATTTCTGGAGATGTTGCCCATAGCAACCAATCAGATCGTTGCTTTTGTTTTCTAACTTGGCTGTGGCTGTTTAAATCTAATTGCTGATTGGTTGCCATGGGCAACATCTCCAGAAATCTCTCCAGATATTTATCTCCAATGTTAGTAAACATGCCCCATAATAGTATCACAATAGCCTTTGATATTATGTCTGTCCAAAAAATCATCCAAGCCATTCTTAAAGGCATTAACTGAATCAGCCATCACAACATCACCCGGCAGTGCATTCCACAACCTCACTGTCCTGACTGTGAAGAACCCCCTACGTTGCTTCAAATGATTACCCACTTTATGGGTAAAAAAGTCCCCTGCTATTTGTCTATAATGTCCTCTAATGTACTTGTAAAGTGTAATCATGTCCCCTTGCAAGCGCCTTTTTTCCAGAGAAAACAACCTTGACAGTCTACCCTCATAATTTAAGTCCTCCATCCCTCCAACCAATTTAGTTGCACGTTTCTGCACTCTCTCCAGCTCATTTATATCCCTCTTAAGGACTGGAGTCCAAAACTGCACTGCATACTCCAGATGAGGCCTTACCAGGGACCTATAAAGAGGCATAATTATGTTTTCATCCCTTCAGTTAATGCCCTTTTTTATGCAAGACAGAACTTTATTTGCTTTAGTACCCACAGAATGACACTGCCCAGAATTAGACAACGTGTTATCTACAAAGACCCCTAGATCCTTCTCATTTAAGGAAACTCCCAACAAACTGCCATTTAGTGTATAACTTGCATTTATATTATTTTTGCCAAAGTGTATAACCTTGCATTTATCAACATTGAACCTCATTTTCCAGTTTGCTGGCCAGTTTTCCAACTTAGACAAATCACTCTGCAAAGTGGCAGCATCCTGCATGGAACCTATAGTTCTGCACAATTTAGTAGCATCTGCAAAAATAGAAACAGTACTTTCAATGCCCACCTCCAGGTCATTAATAAACAAGTTGAAAAGCAAGGGACCTAGTACAGAGCCCTGTGGTACTCCACTGGTCCAATTAGAAAATGTTCCATTTACCACCACTCTTTGTAGTCTATCTTTTAGCCAGTTCTCTTTCCAGGTACAAATACTATGTTCCAGGCCAACATTCCTTAATTTAATCAGTAACCTTTTGTGTGGCACTGTATCAAATGCTTTAGCAAAGTAAATCACATCCACTGCCATCCCAGAATCGAGGTCTCTACTTACATTCTCATAAAAAGAAATTAAGTTAGTCTGGCAAGATTTATTACGCATACAACCATGCTGGCACAAACTCATAGTATTATGATTTGCTATGAAGTCCAGTATCTTATTCTTTATTAACCCATCGAAAAGCTTTCCTACCACTGACGTCAGACTAACTGGCCTATAGTTTTGAGGCTGAGAACGGGATAATTTTTTGTATACAGGCATCACATTAGCAATTTACCAGTCTCTCGGCACTATGCCAGATCTCAATGAATCCTGAAAAATTAAGTAAAGAGGTTTGGCAATCACAGAGCTAAGCTCGCTAATTACACTGGGATGAATACCATCTGGCCCCGGACCTTTGTTAATCTTAACATTTTCTAGTCTCTTTTGAATTTCTTTATGTGTGAACCATGCATCATTAGTTGTATTACTAGAATTGGGACTATTAAGAAGGAAATCTTCACTTACTGGTTCCTCATTTGTGTAAATATATTATCCCCTTATATATTTATACATAGTTATATCACCCCTTAACCGCCTCTTCTCTAGCGTGAACATCCCCAATTTGGCCAGTCTTTCCTCATAGCTAAGATTTTCCATACCTTTTACCAGCTTAGTTGCCCTTCTCTGGACCCTCTCTAATTCACCATCACCATCATAGTTGAGGTACAGCCCAACCCTAGCAAAGAGCCTGTAGCTGTCTGAGAAATCAGCCCAGTTCTCCAAAAACCCAAAACCCTCCTCCCTAAACAAATCTCTCAGCCACACATTAATCTCCCTAAGCTGCTGTTGTCTTCTTAGCGTTGCTCGTGGTACAGGTAATATCTCTGAAAAAATTACTTTGGAAGTTCTCGTCTAGTTTACAACTAGTTTTTTAAAATTTTTCTTAAGGACTTCACCACCTCCTCTAACGTTGTCATCGGTACCTACGTGTGCCAAGACCACTGGGTTTTCCCTAGCACCTTCCAATAATCTGTCCACAACCTGCCTTTCCTTCCTTTCACTCCCCCCACCACCCGTATTAGAGCCACTGCCTCCCTGGGTGCTCTGAGAGTCAGCCTGCTCTATACATGCCAGTTCAGAGCATTCCTCCCCAGAATCTTTAGTCAAAATGGTGAAACTGTTGTTTTGTAGAAGCTGTGGACCAGCCCCCCCTACCCTTCTGTCCCTATTTCCCCTTGTAACTGTAACAAACCTGCATCCCTTAGCCTCCACTGCACCTTCTCCTCCCCCCATCTCTTGATTTATGCTCTATTGTTCCCGGTGAGTGAATGTGACACATATGAATCCAGCTGTTCCGCACTCTGCACTTGGTTATTTCTGCTGAACTATATCTCTCAGCTAAGGGATGGACTCAGCTTTCCACTCCTTTTCCTCCCTTGTGTCCCTTCTGCTTGTTAAATTATTGCTATGGTACTTGGATAGGAAAGTACCCATCAACAAGAACAAAACTGTTGATTATTTAGTGTTGTTTTTAGCATTTAGTTTGCCCAGGGTTTCTACACCCTCTTAGATAAAAACATAATAAATGTATTTAATCATTTTTCTGGATTTTATGGCAACAAACTGGGCTACATTTCTTGACAGATGCTGTAGTAATTTAGCTCCAATTCAACAATCAGCATTTCTAATGCTGCCATATGTCGATATGTTTGGATGTTTTGTTTCCTCTACTATTTCACTAATAAGATTTCAGTAATAAGATTTTATTATTAACTAAGAATTTATTTCAGGAACTTTTTAAGGCTCTTTCCATATGGCATTGCATGAAATAACCTTGTCTTAAAAGCAGCATTTCAATAACAATGACATCTGCTAACATGGTAGTTTGGTTCAAAATCTGTAAGGTGTAGTTGTAAAATTGTAGGTAAATTGATTAAAGCTGGGGAGAATAAGAAAAACAAATTATATGATTTTTTTTAAAAAATTTCTTTATAATCGGAAAACCCATTATCCATGGATGTCTGATCCCCAAGGAATGGAAACCAACAGAAAGATGTGATTCATATAGTACCATTTATTTATTAAATTGTGATATCAAGATATTTGACTCAAAGTGGCCAGAGGACCTTATACTGTACATCCAGATCAGACAGATTTCATGCCTTTGAAGGCCACATATAATAGTCTGACAGTGTTATTAAACACTGTTGATATGGTGCAATGGCAGTATTTATGGGTGACTCTGGAACCCTTTCAGATCATAGGTCCAAGAAGCTGGAGTGAGGCACACAACAGGGATGCCCCTTGTCCACCCCACTATGTGCTTAGGCCATAGTTACTGACCATAAAAATGAGGTCAGTCAAAGGAATTGACAGACTGTGCCATAGCAGGGAGAACGTAAAAACATCAGACAATTTATCTGTGTATTGTGACAACTTAAGCCAAGTTGTAAAAGCACTTCTGCGAGTGATTCTTGAATTTGGGAATTGCTTTAAATTAATCAAAATAAATAAGTAATATTTCCTTTGATCCATTTACATAGGGCAACCACTCCTTGACCATGGGGCAGCTCCAGGTGGTTCATAGCTTTAATTTTCTGATATAGGAATATACAAGAACCCACATACGGGGGATTGAATCTTAACCCAGTGGAAATAAAAGACTGAAATATGGTAGAAATTCACCCTGTCCTTAATTGGCAAAATAAACAGCATAAAAATTATTCTCCTGACTAGGTTACTTTGCTTCTCCCAAAACTGCCAGAGTGCTAGTCATAAAGGTTTAAACAAGTGGATTCTTTGTTTCTAAACATTATATGGGCTGAGGCATCCCCAGTTGGCCTTTAAGACTCTGTGGGTCCTGGTGATGGGTGGTGAACTGGCCCTGTTAGACCTCAGATTGTATATTCTTATGTAGATAGCCATTGGTATTTTAGAAAACCAGAAAGGAGGAACCGGCACACAGGAACAATTGCAATAGGGATTAACCCTTTACGTGTTTATTAACGTCACAGTGATGCACAACGTTTCGGGGGCTGGCCCCTTCGTCAGGTGATATGGCAGACAATCTGTACAGCCCTTAAATAGCCCAATGGGCCCTCCCACCTTGAAAAAAAAACCGCCAAGGAAATAGAAAAAGTCCAATATACATTGAAAAAAGTCCAGTATAACGAAAAAAAAGTCCAGTATAATGACAAGGATAAAACCGTTAAAAAAGATGAAACTAAATTGAAATTAATTAGTAAATTACAAAAGAAAAGTACATGCATGCCACCTGGTTCATTTCCATCATTGGATGCATTTGAAACTATAGTTAAACTAGAAGTAGAAGCCCTCTTACATAAACAATCACATAGGAAACAAACCAATTTTTCCTTTAATGAAAGAAGCTGTGTGAAAAATTTACAAGAAAGCGAGCAGATTACCATCTGTAGAGCAGATAAGGGTGGAGGCGCTGTAGTATTGGATAAAAGCTATTATGAAAAGGAAGCTCTGAGACAATGAAATAATACTACACACTATAAAGAAATTAAATCTGACCCTACACCTAAACTAAAGGATGAGGATGAAGTAAACATATTATTATACTCTGCTATTCTACAGTGAATGTCAGGGAGTGCCGTCTCCCTAGAGGACTGTGCACCAGACTATTATTCATCGGAAAGGCCAGCGAGTACGATCACACCGTTACTACAAGCCATTGGTATTTGCCTATTGGTGGTTGAAATCTATGCTAGACAACCAGGTGTCTGACCTGGAAACAGCTATTGTAGGGTAATTTGAAGCCCTGACCAGACTTCCCAATAGAGAGTCATCTGAATATTACCATTAAACCAATGTAAAATTCATTATAAAAAAAAACCTTTCAACTGGCATGGGTATCCCCTTTGGTTTAGACCCATCTGTAGGGTAATTGGAGCTTCCACCAGCAGATCAAAACTACAGAGGTTCTGTGGCAAGGTTGTCAAATAGCTATGGATGTACTTAGCCCACTACAGTATTTGCTCACCCAGTCTCTGTCTATTATGAATTGCAGCAGATTGAATTATGATAGATATTTTCTTCAGTTGTTTTATTATTTAAAAAAACAGCAATTATTCTACACTGGAAATGTATTGCTATCCTCACCTTAAATTTCTAGAAATAAAAATGTCATTATTCGCTGTCTAGTCAAAAGCTACCCTATCTGGCTATAGTATGCCCCCAAAAAATTGATTCCATCTGGAGTACAGTTTTGATCTGATTAATATAGTTCCAGTGGTACTCAGTGGACCATTGCTATATCATTCTGATGGATCAGCTAGTGAAGGTTCACTTTGATATATAATAAGCTACAAGAAGAAAAATAATTGCCCATAGTCTTTTATGGGATTTAATATCTCAGACATATGACTGTTTTGGAGGTCTCAAAGAAAAAAATTAATTGATCAAATTTGTAAGCTAGTTGTGTCAATTTATAGTTCCCAATTTGATCTGAAATAAATCTTCATTTTGAACTTAGTTCTTCGGTTTCTGCACGCGTCATTCTAAATTCGGCAATTGCCGATTCAAGGTATACTGGCGCCAATGCATGTGACGTCATCGCGCATTGGCATGAAATTCAAATTTTAAAGGGCTCACGTCCAATTTGTCATTGCCTAACGTAGGTCTACTTTGCTAGTTCCTGGGTGTGATTTTCTGTGTGTTCATTCATGTTTGACCTTGCCTATCCCTGATCTTGTCCTGTTTGCCACCTGTCCTGAACTTTGCCGTAATTTTGACCCTTTTCTCGGATTCTGTGTATTGCTGCTTAATTGTTTACCGACCAGGCCTGTGACCTTGACTACGCTCCTGCCTCCCCACTTTGTACTGCACCTCCTGATTTGGTTACGACCTGGCCTGTCCTTGACCATGCTCCTATTCTCTATTCCTGTTTGCATGTACGGTTTCCTTGCTTGTCCACAACTCTCTTCTAGGTCCTCTCACATTAAGACCTGGCGGCATCCAAGTAGTGGAGGGCTCCTCCCGAAGTCAGTTGTTAAAGGCAGAACAGTGAACTGTGACCGGGACCTTTGGGTCTGTTTTGTGTTTGGGATACCTAATGTCACAAGTGCCTTGTATTTTTATGGTAAATTTGCCTCAGGTGGCACCTTATTAGGGGCATCAAATCTCCTCCCCTATTAACTGTAAGTTGGGGAGTAGTTCACCATAAATAAGGTTGCACTAGCTATGCAGCCACCTCTCCACCCACTCAAGACAGGTTAATATGTTGGTGTAAGGGGGGGCAGTATTAGAGCTGCTGCCTCAGAAGCCCCCAAATTACCCATGGCCATGCTGATGGAAAATAGGGAAAGTCTGCAGGCACACCCTGTCACAGTGCTATAATACTGGGAGAATTCTGCAGCCTCCTCAATGTTAATGCACAAACAGGACCAACACATTGCCTGGGCGTGTTCCCTTGTGGTTTATTAGTCAAAAGTGGGAACACTTTTAGTGGAAACATTTTGTGGGCCTGCCCCTTTCCCATACAAGAAATAAAAGCATTATATTCCATACAGTTTATCAATTATCTGCTTTGTAAATATGTGGCCCATAACTCAAACTCAAATTATATGGCTGCACCGCAGCAGATTTATTTAAACTATAGTTGTCTAATGGCAAACCAAGTGATATGTTAGTTCAGAAATGCCTGAAAACAACCATGCTGCCTGCTATTGATTGGCATGAACCTCATAAACATGTTTAGATAAGAATATGCCCCAGGTGATGGGTAATTGCCATTCAAGTAAGTTGCAAGTGGTGGTTGAGTGCAATGTTTATGCCATTGTGCAAAACTGGCTGGCATGCCACACACAAAAATGAGTTAGTATGTCATATGCAGTTTAGTGGATTCATTGCTTTTGATGCTGAAAGCAGTAAAAAAGTACAATGTTAAAATATATAATTTAAAAGATACAGTGCAACAGAATGAAGTAGAAAAAGCATAGTAACATAGTAAGTTAGGTTGAAATAAGACACAGGTCCATCAAGTTCAACATTTGAACTCTATTTTAACCTGCCTAACTGCCAATTGATCCAGAGGAAGGCAAAATCCCCATCTGAAGCCTCTACAATTTGCCTCAAAGGGGGAAAAAATATTCCTTTCTGACTCCAAAATGGCAATCGGACTAGTCCCTGGATCAACTTGTACTATGAGTTATCTTCCATAACCCTGTGTTCCCTCACTTGCAAAAAGCCATCCAAAAGCCTTTTTAAAGCTTTCTTATGTATCAGCCTGTGCAACTGATTCAGGGAGAGAATTCCACATCTTCACAGCTCTCACTTTAATAAAATCCCTTCCGAATATTTAGGCGGAACCTCTTTTCTTCTAATTGGAATAAGTGACTTTGTGTCAGCTGTCTGTTGGGCTTAATGAAGTCGTTTGCACATGGATAGGAAACTGGCTATAGGATTGGGTACAGAGGGTTGTTAATGGTACATTCTCTGCTTGGAGTAAGTTTCTTAGTGGGGTCCCCCAGGGCTCGGTATTAGGTCCACTTTTATTTAACTTGTTCATTAATGACTTAGGGGAGGGTAATATACGTAATGTATCAGTGTTTGCAGATGACACAAAACTATCCAGCTCACATAATACCATCCAGGCATCCTTGCAACACGATCTTGATAAACTGGCAATCTGGGCAGCTAAGTGGCAAATGCGATTTAATGTTGATAAATGTAAAGTCATGCACCTGGGATGTAAAAATATCCAAGCCACTTATACCCTTAATGGGACTGCACTAGGCAAATCCATTATGGAAAAGGACCTTGGAGTCCTTGTAGATGATAAACTTGGCTGTAGCAAGCAATGCCAGTCAGCAGCATCAAGGGGGATATAAGGTCTTGAGCTGTATTAAAAGGGATATTGATTCACAGCAGGAAGTGGTCAGGCCCCATCTAGAATATGCCGTACAGTTTTGGTCTCCATCACCAAAACAGGACATTATTGTATTAGAGAGGGTACAGAGAAGGGCAGCTAAGCTGGAGAAAGTTATGGAGAATGAGGAAAGACTAGCCAAATTGGGGATGTTCACGCTGGAGAAGAGGTGCTTAAGTGGAGATATGATAACTATATATAAATATATAAGGGGATCATATAATAATCTCTCTAATGCTTTATTTAGCAGTAGGTCTTTCCAGCTGACACAAGGTCACCCATTCCGATTAGAAGAAAAGAGGTTCCGCCTAAATATTCGGAAGGGGTTTTTTACAGTGAGAGCTGTGAAGATGTGGAATTCTCTCCCTGAATCAATTGTACAGGCTGATACATTAGATAGATTTAAGAAGGGGTTGGATAGCTTTTTAGCAAGTGAGGGAAAACAGGGTTATGGGAAATAGCTCATAGTACAAGTTGATCCAGGGACTAGTCCGACTAGTCATTTTGGAGTCAGGAAGGAATATTTTCCCCCCTCTGAGGCAAATCAAGTTCAACATTTAAACTCTATTTTAACCTGCCTAACTGCCAATTGATCCAGAGGAAGGCAAAATCCCCATCTGAAGCCTCTACAATTTGCCTCAAAGGGGGAAAAAATATTCCTTTCTGACTCCAAAATGGCAATCGGACTAGTCCCTGGATCAACTTGTACTATGAGCTATCTTCCATAACCCTGTGTTCCCTCACTTGCAAAAAGCCATCCAAAAGCCTTCTTAAAGCTTTCTAATGTATCAGCCTGTACAACTGATTCAGGGAGAGAATTCCACATCTTCACAGCTCTCACTGTAATAACATCCCTTCCGAATATTTAGGCGGAACCTCTTTTCTTCTAATTGGAATAAGTGACCTTGTGTCAGCTGGAAAGACCTATATCTAGATCTAGATATAAGGGGATCTATACCTAATTATTTGAAGGCTTGTTAAGGGATCACATTCAAAATTGTGTCCTAGTGAATGGCATTATGAGCAACAATCAGCATGGCTTTATGAAGGATAGGTCATGTCAGACAAATTTGATTGCTTTTTATGATGAGGTAAGTAAGATTCTGGACAGTGGGGAGGCAGTAGATGTGATCTATTTGGATTTTGCCAAAGCATTTGATACAGTGCCCCACAAACGACTGCTTTCTAAACTTAGGTCTGTTGGGCTTAATGAAGTCGTTTGCACATGGATAGGAAACTGGCTATAGGATTGGGTACAGAGGGTTGTTAATGGTACATTCTCTGCTTGGAGTAAGGTTCTTAGTGGGGTCCCCCAGGGCTTGGTATTAGGTCCACTTTTATTTAACTTGTTCATTAATGACTTAGGGGAGGGTAATATACGTAATGTATCAGTGTTTGCAGATGACACAAAACTATCCAGCTCACATAATACCATCCAGGATGTGGCATCCTTGCAACACGATCTTGATAAACTGGCAATCTGGGCAGCTAAGTGGCAAATGCGATTTAATGTTGATAAATGTAAAGTCATGCACCTGGGATGTAAAAATATACAAGCCACTTATACCCTTAATGGGACTGCACTAGGCAAATCCATTATGGAAAAGGACCTTGGAGTCCTTGTAGATGATAAACTTGGCTGTAGCAAGCAATGCCAGTCAGCAGCATCAAGGGGGATATAAGGTCTTGAGCTGTATTAAAAGGGACATTGATTCACAGCAGGAAGTGGTCAGGCCCCATCTAGAATATGCAGTACAGTTTTGGTCTCCATCACCCAAACAGGACATTATTGTATTAGAGAGGGTACAGAGAAGGGCAGCTAAGCTGGAGAAAGTTATGGAGAATCTTAGCTATGAGGAAAGACTGGCCAAATTGGGGATGTTCACGCTGGAGAAGAGGCGCTTAAGGGGTGATATGATGACTATATATAAATATATAAGGGGATCATATAATAATCTCTCTAATGCTTTATTTAGCAGTAGGTCTTTCCAGCTGACACAAGGTCACCCATTCCGATTAGAAGAAAAGAGGTTCTGCCTAAATAATCGTAAGGGTTTTTTTACAGTGAGAGCTGTGAAGATGTGGAATTCTCTCCCTGAATCAGTTGTACAGGCTGATACATTAGATAGATTTAAGAAGGGGTTGGATAGCTTTTTAGCAAGTGAGGGAATACAGGGTTATGGGAAATAGCTCATAGTACAAGTTGATCCAGGGACTAGTCCGACTAGTCATTTTGGAGTCAGGAAGGAATATTTTCCCCCCTCTGAGGCAAATAGGTAAAGCTTCAGATGGGGTTTTTTTTTTTTTGCCTTCCTCTGGATCAACTGGCAGTTAGGCAGATTAAAAAAAAACTTACTTACTTACTATGTTACTATGTTACTATGTGAGCCTGAACATGAATTATGCTGTTGAAACCTAACTTCTGGGATTTTATAGGACTAAATATACAAGCCATATTGGAAAGCAATATAGGACCAGAAGGCCAGTTGGAGGACACAGATTGGAAGCCTTAATAAACATTTCATTTAACCCCAAATCACATTTTATAAACTGTCAGCAAAGGTATCTACAGCTTGTATATTTTGCATCATATAAACCGCAAAATTATTAGTAAATGCTTTCTGAATTGTCATCAGGGACCAACTAACCTAATTTGTGTTCAATATAGTAATAAAAATGCAGTTTCAGTTTTTCACTTGCTTTCTCTCAGCAGAAACAGTAATACCAGAAGATTACTTGGTGGATCCTGTGAACACCAAAAGGTATAACGTGGACCCATCAGATTCTGCTTACAACTATATAGGCTCTGTTTATCCTGTGAGGCAGAACTCTGGAGAAGGACGTCTTGGTGGAGCATCTTGCAACCATCGCTCTTCTGGGGGGCAATCAACTGTGGGTTTAAGACGGCAGGCATCAAGCCCCACGAGTCATGGATCTTATATGGAGGGGAACAGAAGTGGTAAAGTAACATATATTAAGCATTATATTCCTCGATAACTAATAACAGTTCTACTATTTTAGTCTACCTGTCTTTGCGTGCACATTTCCATAGCGAACAGCAGTTGCAGAATAAAATGACAATGCAGTTCAATTGAGCGCTACTCAGTATCATAAACACAATTCTAGAAAAATAACAAGCTTAAATAAAGTCTAAAAGTGATTGTGATCTATAGCGCAATCTTCTGATACTATTTTTGTTTCGTTTAAATGCATCTTTACATTGTTTATGAAAATATTTAAATTTACCCTCCTTATACTTTTTAATATAATTCTTTACAATGAGAAAAAACAAGTTTTTTGCAATCCTTTAATGAAAGTATACCTGGCAGTACATACAGAGAAGTAGCAGAAAGAAGTAACTGAAGAATGATGTTGTAGAACATGACTGGAAAGTCATGAAAAAGTACAATTCCTTCCATGAATCAGATTTCTTACAGATGCTTGCTGTGTTGTCTTTGCAGCCTCTAGTCCTGTGCCTGAAAACCAGGAGGCGTGTAGACCAATGAGCAAAGACCCTTCCAACTGGAGTGTTGAAGATGTTGTGTGGTTTGTGAAAGATGCTGATCCTCAGGCTTTAGGGCCTCATGTCGACCTCTTTAGAAAACATGTAAGCATTTTGTTCTTATAGATGTAGCTCATTATCAGACATCCTTCCTAGACAAATGAAGATCATTTCACCTGAGAACAAGATGCAAAGTGCAAAATACAGGCACAATCCACTGTTGTTGTTTTTCACTTTGTACCCTGCCCCTCAGGTAGCAGAATTGCTGCAGGTCTCTGTATCCTGTTTTGGAGCATAGATACATAAATTCATTTGTCCCATGACTACAGCACAATTCACATTCAGCAATGCTGTATCCATAAGGGAGACGTGGGGGCATGTAGGCTTTCCTTTGTCCTGTACCATGCCTATTCCCTAACTTATGCATCATTCCTACTCGCAAGTTAGAGTGCTGGTGGGTGCAGGCTGCATTTTGGCCCTGTACTTAACTTTCTGCCCTATGTCATTAAAGGTGAACTGTTGTTATGATACAAAATCCACTGAATTGTAAAGGACTATTTGACTTTAATACTCAAATTTTTAATTAATTAAAAAACACTTTTAATATATTCAGGGCTGTCTTGTTGAGCAAGGTGTAAAACCATGCAAAATGTTGCTACCATAAAAGCGTAGCATTTAGTATAAGGGTAGGACTACACGGACGTTTTTGGCACGATCCGACGCGCTGCGAGAAAACGCCGGCATCAAATAGCATGCGATGAAATAAGGTAAGTGAATGTATTGTCAGATGAAGTCGCAGCATTGATCCGACGCGACACGACTGTTTGATGCAAATGCTGCACGCTGGGTCTGCATCTGGCAGTCTTGTCGGATCAACGCTGCGACTTCATCCGAAATTTCTATCTCTTACCTTATTTCCGTCAAACGCAATCTGCCGGCAGGCGTTTTGTCACAGCATGTTGGATCGCGCCGAAAACATCCATGTAGTCCTACCCTAATTCTTTTTGCAACTAGCACACCAAATTCATTATGAGTTGATAGTGAATTAGGCAGAAAAGTCATATGGTGCAAGGGAACCCTCAGACTTTTCAACAATAACATTCTGATCTGTTTTTGTTTTATTCTTTTTTTTGAATAACAGGAAATTGATGGCAATGCTTTGCTGCTGCTGAAGAGTGACATGGTCATGAAATATTTGGGACTTAAACTTGGGCCTGCCCTGAAGCTCTGCTACCATATCGATAAGCTGAAACAAGCCAAGTTCTGACAGTACCAGTTGGTACTAGTGTAGTGCTTTCACAATATACAGTACATATTGCCTTATTTAATTAAGAAAAAAGGCCATTCTGATGTTTTTTTATTGCCACTTTTTGTTGCTTAGGCTTCTGTTTTGAAATAAGCATATTTCCTTCTTATTTATTGAAAAATATTTATAATGTATAACAGCCTGAAAATGATTGTACTAAACGTGGCTGTATTCCTCATCGATATTTGACCATAAAAGCTGGTAAAGTGACCTGATTTGGTTAATCTTGTTTTTTTATAGGCATGCAGCATGAAATACAACTGATATATATCACTAGTGACATTTAATATAAATGTTACTATGGCAGCTGCAAAATTATTTGCCCCATTACTATAGTAACAACAAAATGTCTTTTACAGACAGTGTAAAGAGATTGATGGGTATATTTGAGCAGTTTAATGAGTTTTTAAGTATCTTCTAAAGCCAGTACATTAAAGAGACGGCTTTCTATTTTTTAAAATCAAAGTACTAATATAAAAAAGTTGCTACGTGTTCCTATTGCCACTCAGTTTTATGAAATTATAAAAATGCTTCTGGCAGCTGACTGGCAGGGCCGCTCCTGCCATGAGGCAAGGTGAGAACCTTGCTTCATGTGACATGGAGCAGCCAGTTACCAGGGGCTGCAAAAAGCCGCCTCTGGTAACTTTGAGAGCCGAAATTTCAGTTTTTCAAGATCCGTTTTGCAATAGCGATCCCTGCACTAGTGATGCGGTCAAACCCTGGACCCACATCAATTCTAAATGTTAAAAGCGCAGAGAGGGTGGGTGGGGTAGAGTTGTTGCTGTTGACATTGATTGCTTCCATTTTGATTTGTGGAAATGTGCTTTGCCTTAAAGGAGAACTAAACCCTAAAAATTAATATGACTAAACATGCCATATTTTATATACTGAACTTATTACACCAGCCTAAACTTTCAGCTTCTCAATAGCCACAATGACCCAGGTCTTCAAACTTGTCACAGGGGGTCACCAACTTGGAAAATGTCTGTGACACTCACATGCTCAGTGGGCTCTGAGCGGCTGTTAAGAAGCTAAGCTAAGGGGTTGTCATAAATTATCAAGCAGAAAATGAAGTTGGCCTGTAAAATAAACTGATGCTATAAGGGTGATTATTAGATTATCATGCTAGTTGCACTGGTTTCTGTGCTTCCATGTAGTAATTATCTGTATTAATTACTAATCAGCCTTATATTGTGACATTTATATTCTATGTGTACTGTATATTTTGAGTAGGTCCCTAAGCTTAGTAAGTGACAGCAACACAGAGCATGTGCAGTGAATCAGCAGAAAAGAAAATGGGGAGCTACTGATATATATTTGGAGGCACAGACCTTCACTGCTAAATGGCTGTGGTTGCCTTGGGCTGGTACAGAACTACTTCTTTAGTTAAGCATTAGTTCTCCTTTAAGACAGTCGTTTCCACACTTGCCTTACTGGGGTGGGGTGGAGTATGACAGACAGAACCCTTTCTGAAGAGCAGTTAGCGTAAGTAGTGGGGAGAATGGCTCTTTGCTCTTCAAGATACATCTAAAAGCCCAGCTTGAAGGTCAGTTAGGGTGAAATTTCAGGGAGATTGTGTATTTCCTGTCCTACTGTAGAAATTAATGACTGATACACCAATATTGTACCATATCTGTGCTCATTTAATCAGCTAAGGGGGATTCTGACAAAAGGTTGGATTTCAAAAGGGGACTTGGCAAAAGGTTGGACCTTCATTTGGGCCTTCAGTTTAAAACTTTGAAAGCCGCTACCTTGAGCATTCATCGGCCAGTCAGTCACATGTATTTGTTTATAAACCTCTTACTTGCAATATCTAGAAATTCCACAACCACTATTAAATATCTGCATATAATACACAAAAGCCATGAATATCATGAATATCTTGTAAATTATATCCTTATAAACGGTGAGTTCTGATGTCATCAGTTATAAACGGTGAGTTCTCATGTCACATGACTCACTGAAACGTGTGTATTATAATAAATAAAGTACTCCCAGTTGCAAAATATGAGGATATTAGAAGTTACCTTGGAGTTCCATGACCTGTATAAAAACACTCGGCCTTCGGCCTCGTGTTTTTATATGGTCATGAAACTCCTCGGTAACTTATAATGTCCTTATATTTTACAAGAGGGGGTACTTTATTCACTATATAATCTACAGTCTGGTCATTTCCCTATGGGACCAGACTGTAAATTACATCCTTATAAACGACGCGTTCTGATGTCAGAATGCGCTGTTTCTAACAGGGGCCCCCAGCGCTTCAAAATTTGACACATCGTGACAGAATTTGACGCAGCGTGTCAGAATTTGACGCCGGGCGACCAAAATTGTGACGCCAACCCCTCCGTCCTGCCCTCCCGACCCCCCCACAAAATGTAGATTATAATGCATAATGTACCCCCTACTAGAAATTTATAAAGATATCAGAAGTCACCTCGGAGTTATGTGACCTGCGGCCTCGTGTTTTTATATGGTCACATATATGGTCACATAACTATACTATCTTTATAAATTACAGTACGGGTTACATTATCCACTATATACTGACAGAGTTTTAACATTTGGCAAAGGGTTAGTAGAAACCAAGGTGGCAGTCCTGGCGTGGTGAGATCAGTAGGAATGGATACCTAAAGCCATTCACTTGTGACAACATCAAAGTGACAACCAAGGGGATCAAAATGTGTTTATATATATATTTCTAGCATCACTTAATTTTCTTTATAGAATAGCCTCAATGTAAAATTCAGTGTTTTATTAAAAAATGAAAATGTAAACATAAATACATTTTTAAAAAAAAAAAAAAAAGTGCAATACTGGAAATTTTCCAGTTTAAAACAGGCGATGATGGCTTCCTAATAATTTCAAACTGCTTGTGATTTTTTTTACCGTTTTAACTATTAACTGTAAAATGTGAAAAGTACACATATCTTTGATTTTGTATAATAGAGTGTATATATGAGCAGTTCATAGATGTTTATGGGAAGTTTAGAAAGGTTTATTCCAGGCTCTTTTTTCTCAATTTTAACCCCCATTTTTGTGTTGGGAAGTTAATTAGGATATACTGTACAATATAAGCACATGTAGTGACATTTTACTATCATTTTTAGTAAATAAAATGTAAGCAAAGGGTCAAAACCTTCCAGACACAATTTTTTAGAATTAATATCATGTGCAAAATAGTTATTACATGTGCATTTTGCTGGGATACGAGTGCCTATTGTAATTGCTTTTCTTTTCCGTATGTGTCTTAGTGACAAACTAAGTGGGCAAAACTATAAACAAAACCTGTTGCTTTTGACAGTGTCGAATGCTCAAAAGATAAAGCCAACTGTAAGAGGAACAGCATGAAAATAAACCATATATCTAAATTATACTTGGGTATGAAAAAAAGCTCATACTGTACATTATGAGCTAGTACTCTACAGATCTAGGTATCTACAGGTTTACTTATATATTAAATAACAAAAGATTTAAACACTGGATGGAGCCAATGTGTTTGTCACTCCCCAGTAAGGCAACTCTCTGATCTTGTAGGCCATGCCTACAACTTATGGCCATCTTCCATAAAATTGCACTGGCCTGGGAGAAGGGCTGTATATATTTGTGTGTGTATATATACAGTATATACAGTATATATATTGAGCTTTGTTATACATTAATGTATATGGAATGATTTCATGTTACTGTATCTTTTTTTGTTTTATTTGCCTGTTTTATATTGTGTATGTGAGAAATAGGAGTACAATTCACAGCTGTAAATGACAGACTTACAGTGGTAATCTGCTAAACGGCAAAGGGAAAAGCATTAATCATAATTTAGAAACTGACTACACTTGATAGTAAAATCATGATGGCTTTATTTCTGTCCTGTATTGTCAGTTAACAGTGCATTGTGTTTGTTATTGGAATATGAGAAGAGACAGTGTGTAATGCTGCCCCAGAGATATACCCTGTCATATCACCCTTTAGACCTTACATTATCTCACAAATAGTTAAATAGTTTGACTTGCAGGTTATAATTTGCAAAATAGGTTGATCTGCTGAGAATCCTTCTAGATTGCCCAATTCCATCTATAATAATCCTGGCGTAATGGGAGCATAATTGTGAGTTTGTGGGGAGGAGTGATGACATCACGGGGACAGGATTATGACAAGGTGATCGGCAATTGGTCTATCACTGGGTCAGTTTAGGGGATACCTGAAAACCAGGCAGGCAGATTTGAAAACTGGGCTGTCCGGATCAAAACTGGACTGGTGGTAACCCTATCCCTTACACAGCTGCTGCACCAGTAACTGACAGGTCAGAAGTGCATGTGAGATTTGCATAACTCACAAGTGTCTCTTTTTCCACGGGACAGTGCCGATTTTGACCGCAGTCCTGGATTGTTACTGAAATGTCCTGAGTTTCTGTTTGATTTCCTGCACTGACGCCAGAAAAAGATACAAAGTTTCTAAACTTGGCAGAGAGCCCAGAATACACAGCACCTGCACTTAGATACAAATACACAAATATACAATTGTAACAATTTAAGATAAGCAAGTCTCTTGGGAGGACTGATACTTACAGCTTAAAGGGCAAGTCATCTTTATTATCAAAACTGTAATAACACATAAAAAATAGCCCTAAACCCTCCAGGCATGTGTACAAACTTTCCATAACCTGCCAAATTTTGTAAAATATACATGGTATTTAGGGGTGTAGCCACGAAATGGGCATGGTGA
Source organism: Xenopus petersii (assembly GCA_038501925.1). Classification (NCBI taxonomy): domain Eukaryota; kingdom Metazoa; phylum Chordata; class Amphibia; order Anura; family Pipidae; genus Xenopus; species Xenopus petersii. The sequence continues at coordinate 90,460,736 of CM076680.1, read as the reverse complement.
AAAATGTTTGCCGTGTTACGTGCAGCAGAACTTTTCGTTGATTTTCAAAAGTTTTTAATTAACAATAGCACCCCTATCATCTTGCCACTGTTTTAAAAGCCACTGCCATTACTGAAAATTAACTAGGTGTCAATGATTCTAGATCTGGTTTATATCATGTCACTAAGATATTTGTCAAAACATTTCCATTTAGCGTTCAGCACATGACGTCCTCTATGGATTGGGGTCCAACATAGTCTTTTACTGGGTATTCCAATGCATATTAGGAGGGATATAAATGAGCGGGAGAGAGTGCAGAGACGTGCAACTAAACTGGTTATGGAGGGGTATGTGTATGGATGCTGGGTTTTCATTTTGAGGGGTTGAACTTGATGGACTTTGTCTTTTTATAACCTGATTTAATTATGTAACTAACTATGTAACTTTAATGGAAAGTGTTGCAGGAATTTATGTAGAGGTCATTATTGTCCAAAACTGGGGATGATATCAATAGGAAACAATTTCCAAAGGGCAGTGGGCTATTTGACACCAACCACAAAATTGTTTTGCGAAGTCCACTAATAATAAATAATAACTAATAATATTTGTAATATATATATTATTAAACACGAAAACGTTGAAATATATGGTGTTTATTCAATGCAATAGTGCGATCAACCTGGTGCTATCCACTTCCATCTGCAGGAAACATCTAATGGCCTATTACTCTGATGAAAGTGCGCATTGCTAGTTATAGGAAACGGTAAAAGTACCCTGGGCTTTTCTCAGTGAATTTTATTTATTGATTTCTCTGCTGGTGAAATTTGTGCTGAATTGTTCACCTATTGGTATTCATATTTCTTCCCTCTAGCTAGCTGCTGTGAACAGTAATTACAAAGTATTTTTGTTGCCCTGAGCAATTTCCTGGAATTCAGTAGCACAACATACTCTGGTATGGCGTCTATTCTCCAGAAACTCATTTTTCAGAGACCTCTGTTTTGTAGCAATGCCATTTTTCATAGAGTCCTATTTAAGTAAAGAATTGCGATTTTTTTTAATGGGTTTCCTTTAACTCTGTAGTAAAACAGAACATTTTACTTGATAGTAAAATGTTCTATCCAGGCACAAGCAATTTATGTTATATTTATGCATGATCAATACATGTTGGTGCTATAACCTGAGGCCTGAGGTTTTACATACTTTTTGTAAACAGCATTTAAAAACAGTTGCTTCACTTGCATTCTTTGGTTACATGCATAAAGTGAATAAGTGAATTGCAATTTAGTGTACGTTTTTCGTTAATATGTACTGTACACAGAACAAAGCACTGAGCATTGGTCTCATTGGATTTCTTTACTCACAATAAGCCATACAATATCAAACAATGATGAAAAGTTTCAAAGTTTCGAAGTTTGGAGTATCTTAATAAGACCGGACCTAAATACATCACTGACTGCACTGTGAATGGATATGTGTACTGGTTCACATATTAACTTTGTTTAAACAGCCAATAAAAGTTCAATGCAACTCTGAACTGCCATGGTTTATATTTGGGCACAAAACATATGGAAATGTCTCAAGAATGTCATTCATACAGGTCTTTAGTTTAATATGCTCATTAGCTGCCAATCTCCATGGTGCATGGACCCCCACAATCCTTTTCACCAATCAGTATCTGACATGGGCAGGTGGAAAATAGAGTTGGTTGAGGAAGCAGTCTGCTGGTCCCACTTTATGAGCTATTCAATCAGTGCTAAAAGATCCACACATTTGAAACCATGATACATGGAAAAATCTTCCCATTTTTGGCAAGCTTTAGATCTGTTTTAATGCTATTCACTCTAGTTAGCGTGAATCTGCTTTGAAACTCCATATAACCAGAGCTTATATACTGACAGTATAAGCCAAATATGATTGTGTAATATGATGAAAATAATAATAATAGTGTCTCAGAGTTTATGTACAGCAAATGACTAGATGAGGATGTGCCGTATTAGTGCCATGATGAAATGCTACGCAATGGAAATTACGTATTTAGTAGAAAACATCCCAAAAAGAGATATAGGTGACCCCACTGCAAATCTGCATGTGTAATCGCTCTGTATATGAACACAAGCCAACATTACACGTGGTTCCGTGCAACCATTTACACAATAGCATGTTTTATATGGATTGTTTCTGATTTTATTATTGTATACACTGTTTAAGATATACGGTACCTTCTATACCATAAACAAACGTGTCAAATGTGCTTTCAGTTTTTCAGAATAATATATTTGATTTGTAAGCTTTAAAAGTGGATTTTGTTGCTGTTTTACAGGCATGGTTTAAATATTGTATTTGTACTGTAAATTGACTGTTTAATTGTATTGTTTCCTAATATTTGCATTAATTAAATTGAATATAACTGGCCTTAATGATTAACATTTTTCTCAAAGGTGACTTTTTACATTTTCTTTCGTAAATGATGCTTTATGGTTATTATAATATTATAAAAACAAACTGTGATTAAACATAAAGCTCTTAAAAAACCATCATTGTCATTTTTTTTAAATATTGCAAATTATTTCTGTATTTCTAATAAAAAAAAATGCATTTTCTTGGACATGTATCCATTTCTTTTTTATATGAGACTTGAATGATGACTATCTGGTGATGACCGCTAAAAAGTTTGAGTGGTCATAATTAGCAGTTATGCACACAGCATTATATTTGTTTGTGTTTTAATTGTTTGTTTTCCCAGTTTTGGTCACTGGGAATGCACATAAATAGAAATATTCTCCTATCTTTACTCGAGCTCTCACTTTTGTCAGGATAGAAGACCAAAGAAGATTTAAATATTCCCCAATAAGTAATGGCTACAACATAATCAAATATTTGATCTATAACATGTATTTCAATGGATAAGTAGGGAGAATAAAATTGGGTATTGAATAATATCTAGTATAAGTAAATTTAAAACAAATGGACTTGCTGAGTAATTATTGAAGACGTTTCACTACTCATCCAAGCAGCTTCTTCAGTTCAAATGACTCGTGTGTGAAGTTGTCGGCAAATAAACTCTTCCACTAATCCAATCACAATGGCACATTGTAACTCTTCAGAGAGGTGACATCTGAAATTTACAGAGGTGTGATTCTATGGGGTTACTGTGATAGGATTACCAAGGTATCGTGCAACTCCTAGAAAGAGGTGTTACTTGTAAGAGTTGAATGAGTGTGAAGTGTTCTGAAACCACTACAGATGTTAGAACAGCATTGTATGTAGCAGACAGGTGGTCTGGAAAGGCCCCCACCACTGTTCAGGGATGGTTTCTCCACCTTGATATGAATCGCCTGTTTTATACCTCGTTGAAACCAACGGTCTTCTTTAGCCAAGATTTTGACATTGTTATCTTCAAAGGAGTGTCCCTTGTCTTTTTGGTGTAGAAAGACAGCTGAGTCTTGCCCTGTAGAGTTTGCCTTCCTATGCTGAGCCATTCTCTTGGTACCAAGCATAAGAAACAGGAGAGGTCTGATTCTAGATCTTTCCAGTCAAAACATGGAATGGGTGTCCTTTTAAAAAAATCTAAGTATAATTTTTTTTCAAAAACTCAAAAATTGGAGTTTCTTTTTTTAACCGAAAATGAGTTTTGACCAAAAAAATCAACTCAGAAAATGGAAAACACAACTCAAACCTTAATAAATCTGCCCCATAGTGCCATCATACTTCAACATGGTATCCAGGGCCGGAACTAGGGGTGGGCACAAGAGACATGTGCCTAGGGCGCAAAGCTTGGGGGCACCTTATATGCAGCCTACCCCTAGTCTGGCAAGTGTTACCACATTGAAAAGTGGGTGCGGTCTGTGAAATCGAAGAGTTTTGCGCACGACCACGCACATGCGCCCTTGGCTGTGCGCCATTGCGCACTCGTTTCCTCGATTGCGTAGGGGTTTTGCACAATTACACACACGCGTCCTCAGTTACGGCTATGCACGCACGCTCTCAGTTGCAACCAGTTACGTATGAGAGTCCTCAGTTTCGTGCCGTTGTGCACATCTGCAATGGGGATCTAAGTTTCAGACGGCCAGCTGGGTTACCTGGGGCAACTGACAGACTTGGCCCGGCACTGATGGTACCAAGAATTAAGGGCATGCTGGGAGCTATAGTCTAGAAAGAGACTCGTGAACTGACCACATGCATAGCAAAATAAAAGCTTGTCTTCTGGTAAATGTTTTAGAAATCCTTCAATACAATGCATCTTTCAGTAAGAAGTATCATAATAAATGTAATAAATGCACTGGAGGACACATCACAGAAGGAGACTCTGTTACTGAATGAAGAACACATGAAGAACATATAATTGAAGTCTGACCTCACTTAATACAGGGCTGTATTAGTGCACCCTCAAATATTTTGTTTCAGCTTTTTTTAAATGCATAGAAAATTGAAGGATTATAATATGGTAATTTTGTTTACATTTTATAAGAACGTTTTAATTATTTGCTTATTGATAATTTCTTTTAAATGTAGTTGTGGATTTCCAAAATAAAAAAAAAAACACCATTTTATCTCAATGAAGGTATAGAAAATGGGCAAGTCATTCCGGGACAAAGTCAACCATCAGAGCCTCAGACAAATTCAGATCAAGTTAAACCTTCAGCTCTTTAAAAACAACCACTTGTAAAGGGAGGAAAGCGAACATTTGAAGCATAAAAAATGGATCGGAAAATTAATTTTATTAAATTGCTAATAAAATTTCACTGCTTTGTGTCATTTTTATAGAGCCTTCAAATGTGTCCGACTTCCTTAGCAATAATCTGAGATCAGTGCATAGTCAGTTCTCATGAATTCCATTAAGAAAATTCTTTTGCCCTTGAACTTTGATATTAATCTTGTAATTATCAAGCCCCTTTATTGATGCCCTAAAACCATTAAAGGTTGAAGCCATTTAATGAATAGTATTCCCAATTCTGTCCAAATAAATTAATTTTATCGGGCAATATGTATGCCTTTTTAATTAACAAGGTCAGATGAGGGGTGGGTTACATTATGTAAAACCCAGCATTTTATGCCTGCACATATACTTATAAAAATGTAGATGAATCATGAACAAAAGAAAATTTGGAGATATAAGGGGTCATTTATGACTGCAAGAGTAGTAGTGGAACTGCAAAGGTGGCCATAACAGTTGCCATGAAATTTATGAAATTACCTCTTTGGAAATAAATCAGTCATGCGTTTATTTCCAAAGAGGTAATTTCATAAATTACTGTGCTTATTACATACAGCATATACATTATTGTGCTTATTACATACAGCATAAGGGTACGACTTTCGTGTATCAATTTTTCATTTTGTGGTTTTATGATATTATTAAAATGATGCAATTAATTCTGTTTTATAACATCTCCCTGACAATAGGTTAAAGCCATTATAACCTGGTGCGTTTTTGATTGCCTGTGTCCAATTCCTGCTTTGAATGCACTTTTGCCAGATTTCCTATTCCTGTACTTAGGCCCCTCAACGCTTTTTAGACTGTTAGAAAAGTCAATACATCTAATTTGAGTTGTCACCAAGTTGACACACCTGTTTTACCCAAGATGCACTCAAATGCTGTAAGCAACTTTGGCCTTATCGTTTTGTTATCGCCCGCAGTGTGTATTTCCCTTGCATTCCACCCTGTCTTGTGAAGAGCATCTCATTGTCAGCCAGATTACTGTTTGACAAGACCTGGGCATGCATAGTAGCACTAAAAGCCACATTCCGTGAAGCTCTCTGTCTTCCCACTGGTGATCTCTGTATCTGTGCTGAATCCACCGTGAGTTTACAAGTTCAAAAAAACGCGAAAACTTGAATTAAAGAAATTCTTGCCTAGAACGACTCCAATTGACTTCTTCGTGAACTTGCAAGTTTTTAGATGCAGGAATTTTACATTTGAGCTTTTTTTTTAGTAAATACCAAATATTCAAGTTTTTAAAAATATATTTCAAATTTGTTTGTCTGCAAAAAAAATTGAATTGTGGCATACATTAGAATTCAAACATTGATAAATCACCCCCTGCATCCGACAGAATTTAGAAAAAGGGTCAACAAGTTGTTGACCCTCCAGTAAATGGATGAAGGGTATCAGCTAAAAAAGAGCAACTTCAGCATCTACATAAAACAATTTCTGTTCTTAAAAAACAGAGTCTGCAAGCTGTATAACAGAGTCTGCAAGCTGTATATATGGCACTTTCTTTCATTCAGTATTGTGAGGTTCATTGGCACTGCTCATCTTAAATTAAGTATTCAGCACTACTGACATCTACTGGTATAATCCATATCCTCAGTCCTGTTTATAGAAAGAAAAATATTTGACCCATTGTTTCACTGTCTAAAGTTTGTGAAATAAAGAGTGTATGCACACACAAACACATATATACACACACACCCCTACACTTGTTCCTGTATTTTAAAAGTTCTGCCTCTTTTCTTAACATCGATCATTGTCTATATGATTTTCATGTGCAAGAGGGAAATTACTATAATATTATGCTTAAAACAACAGCAGTGCTCCCAATAAGTTTATAAGGTTTACAAACCAAACTCTGGAAGGTCCTGTGCCAGTTCTGACAGTGATATGAGCGGAATTAAAGATTAATCTAAGGCAGATTGATTGAGTGATCGTTTGGGCTGTTATCTATTAGTACATTTTTTGGGTCTGGAGAAGATGATGATGAAGAAGAAGGAAATATGGTTTAAAGATACTGAATTTAAGGAGCACTCAATGATCCAGGAGAGTACAGAAGACATAGGGGCATATTCACTAAAGAGTGAATTGTCATCAGAGACCGGTTCACCACACTCTGCACCACCTCGCCAAGCCCTACGCTAATTCACTAAAATGAGAAGTTGCGTCCTGGGCGACGAACTCTGGTGACTTTTTGCTATTGATACATCTTCAGTGCAAGCATTTCACAGCAAAGATTCACTAGCGTTCATTTGTGCCTAGTGAAAATTCGCTAGGTCAATTGGAATAGGGGAGGCGCATAAAAGTTGTATACACTTCTTTTTTAGAGATGATGGTGGGAATGCTTGAAGTGGCCACTTTGTATTGCAAATGTCCAAGGGAGTTTAATAAAGACATAAAAGCTTCTCTAATGCCCTAGACACGAGCCCACCCTAAAATATATGTGGCAGGTCCCTAAAATGTGTTAAAAAAAGATTTCACACAAACATCTTTAATAGTTTGGTCTTTTGAAGGCAATCCCGCTTTAAAAAAAGAAAAGTTGCCTGCATTTTTTACACTTTTTATGACTTTCCAGTGTACAGGATATGATGTCACGACATCTGATTAAGGAAGATGTAGCATCATTTCAGCAGTTTGTCTGGCCTAAGGTGGTGTAGGAAACTCTGGCGAAAGAGATAATGTTCAGTAAAATCCGCACTATAGTGAATTTGCGAAGAAACAACCATTCGCCAGAGCGAAAGAGTGCGAACAAACACAAGCGACGGTCTCTTTCACTAGTGAATTGTCGTCTGCTCATGTTGGATTGGATTTCTGGTGAATTTTCGCTAGCGACAGACACTTGCCCTTTACTGAATCTGCCCCAGAGATCTTAAGAGTAGATGTAATTAATTATATATAATTATATAGTGTCAGTTGCCTAGCGATGGGACAAAACAGGAGTCATTTATTTCCCTGGGGGCAGAAATGCACAAGTGCCCCTGGGGGCTTCTCGTCTCTGCACTAAGCGCTGGATCTAAAACTGACACTTACAGAGTACAGCATCAGCCAGCTGAGCTCAGCCCATAGGGCCGGAGATAAGCACATAAACCTGATGCAGGCACAATGAAGAGGCCATATACTGTGGATGGGCACACCTCTATGGAGCAGTCCAACAGTGTGGAAAGCTATGTTATGTAATTCACAAACACCACTGCAGTTACACAACCCAATATTTGGTTTCATAAGAATAACTGCACCAACACTGTGCTGAGTAGGTATCCCATATTGCTGGAAAAATATGTGTTTTTGCTTAGATCTTTGTGGATTCAATTCTGCATCAACAACAAAATGAGTTGAATCTGAGAGAGTGGAAAAGTTTACAGCAGTTTGCATTACACTGCACATACAGTAAATCCTGTTACTGTTACTTGTATCCCTACAGAAGTCATATTAAATCTCCACGTTGCATTAAATACTGCATTCTGTCCCAACACAATCTTTTATACAAATAATTAGAACACATAAGGTGAGCGTTGCCCAAAATTCTGTTTATCTTCCTTTGTCTATTTGTATCTAGGAAAGAACATGATATCACTGGACAGGATATACAAGCATTACTACAGTTCGTTAATGGACCACTTTCCTTTCCAAAGTGTCTATTCTCTCTTGGAAGAAGGAAACAAAACATAATCTCTTCAGATTCTGTTTTGAAATATTTTCTCAGAGCAATCTGTGCTCCACTTCTTTCTCTTCCTTTAGCAAGATTGGGAAAGTAGTATGTTCAGGTAGCAGTAATAATAATGGAAGGACCCCCCCCATTTTGATTCAGTGTTGACAGGAGTATTAGATGAAAGGACTGAAGAAAATACAAATGAATACAAAAGAAAGATATTGTGTAAAGGCTGAAGTCAAAGCTACTGCACTGTTTACTTATTGGAAGCTATGCAGATACAATCTTTATATGCAGTCTTGTTATGATATCAGAAATAGTTTCAGATTGCTGGTTGCCTTCAAAATAGCACTGGTCACCCCTTTTTGTGCAGTATGGGATCCTTTATCCAGAAACCTGTTATCCAGAAATCTCTGAATTATGGGAAGGCTATCTCTCATAGAGTCAGTTTTAAGAAAATAATTTGCCTTTTCTCCATAACAATAAAACAGTACGTTGTACTTGATCCTAACTAAGTTGTATCGATCAATACTGGTCAAAACAATCTGAGCCTTTTTCAGCTGAATTAAAGAGCCTGGCAAAACGAAGAGGAACTCTAATAAGTGTTAACATTTGCATCATCTGCATACTGTTTATTCACATGTCAGTTATTTTCCCAGAACACCCATTTGCGGCTCTAGTGAAAGAATTTGTATTCAGTGCGGTAATCAGACAAATCCTGTGTGAAGGATTCAGGATTCGCTTGAATCTTGAAAAGTTGGATTAGGTGCTTCCCAAAATGAATGTTTAAACTGTTTTTAGCAGACTTTATTTGTAAAACCCCAAATCCCTAGTATTCCAGATAATAGATCCCATACCTGTACTTTTATACTGCATTTTGATATCAAATTTTGTCTAGAATAATTTTTTGAGCCTATGCCACCTTTACTGCCCTGGATCTAATTTCTAATTGTTTGTATTTCCTGCAAGCTTATTCACATTTACATAACAGTAAGGGGGTTATTTACTAAACTCTGAATGCAAAAATCACAAAAAAATCGTGATTTTTTTTATATAAAAACTGACTTTTAAAAAATCCCAAATTTTTCTGAATTTATTAAACTTTATTAAAACTTTATCAAATTTATTAAAGGATGGAAAAATCCGAACCTGAAAATCCAGCATCTCAGACCTTTCGAGGTTGCATATAAGTCAATGGGAGAAGTCCCAATGATGTGCGTTGGGTTTCAGGCAATAACCCGAAGTTTTCGGGTGAAAATTACGAAAAAAATCGTATGAAAAAGTCCAAAAAATCAGATTTTTTCCCGCAACGAGAATTTTGGGAAAATGTAATAATAAATAAGCATAAAAACCCTGAGCGGATTTGATCGGATTTTGTAGCACAAAATATTGAGATAAATTCGGACTTTAATAAATAACCCCCTAAGTGTACAAATCTCTGAACTTCACATCTATTCAGCTATAAAGTAATAAGCAAGTTATAAGAAAGTAATGAATTCGGTTTTCTACAAATATGGATATTTTAATTTAAATTAACATGGCGCAGTGCCCTCTGCTGTGCATTTATAAGAAAGTTTGCATCCTGGAAACATCTGCATTAAAGGAGATACAATGCTGGATCTATATAAAGTATGTTCACCAAATGTGTTGTGAGTTCAAAATGCACATAATCAATGGTGATAGCCATACATAGAAGAAGAAGAAGAGCTGGCACTCATTACATTAACAGGCAAAAACATAAGGTACATAATACCTTATGCAAATTAAAGCAAAAATGTCTCAATCTTGTCTGTTTCCACAGAGAAAAAAACTCCCAGCAGATGTCATTTATCTGCCTCTTATCTGCCACATCATCCAGACACCTATGTGCCTCCCATCTCCCACCCCTCATAGAGCACTGTCTAATCAATAGTAATTCTTAGGACTGGGCACCCACAATTACATAAGAGCAGCCAACCCATACTTCCCAACATTTTGGAAATAAAAAGAGGGACAAAAAAGTTGCAGCACAAAGTGCGGCAAATTTTTGGCCATGCCCATTTTGTGGCCACACCCCTAAGTACCATGTTCATTTTACAAAATTTGGCAGGTTATGAAAGTTTTCCCAGTCATTACAGTTTGATAATAAAGGTGAATTGCCCTTTAAGCTGTAAGAACATTTCCCAAGATACCTGTTATCTTATATTGTTACAGTTACTTATTTGCTTATCTCAAAATTGTTACAAAGTATCTTATCTGCTGCTGTGGCAATTCTGGGCTCTCTGCCAAAAGCCAATTAAGTTAGAAACATTGTTTCCATTCTGGCTATTCAGTGCAGAGAAAATCGTGACTTTCCAGTACAAATGAGGGACTGCGGGTTGAGCTGACAAAAAAGCGACTGTCCCTCTAAAAACTGGACAATTGGGAGGTACGGCCAACCTTTGCCAATGATTATGAGGGTTATAAGTATTTTTATGATTGTGATTCATATGATACAAATACATTTAGCTGGGCTGTAGTTGTGGGCTTACCAACCTTTTTCTGCTTCAGGGTCCAGGCTGGGGCGGGACCCTTGATGTTGAGGATGGGGGCGATGATGTAGAAGATGGGACGGATGACATTTCGGGGGTGTTTCTATGACATCAGGGCGGGTTTATGATATGGTGATCAGATTTCCTGATTTGGAGATCTTGACAGGCAGTTTTCACCTGCATTGTCCTTCCAAAAATCAAACTATTCACTGATAGAAAGGTTTTAATATTGTCATCACTAGAAAAGTATTAAAAATATTCCAAGAAAACTCTGTCTAAAAGGTAATTTACCAATACACAGGAGGGCCCAGGTCCACTGCTCTGAGCCTATAGTACAAGGGGGGCAGATATAGGAAAAAGGTCAGCAGGCAGATTTTAAAGTTTAATTGGTCTTTGTGTTTTTTTTTCATGGTATACTAACAAATTTTTTAAAAAAATGTTTTTGATCTTACTGGTCCTTTAAAAGGTCCTCAAACACTGTCTCCATACAAGAGGTCAATTACAAGATACTTTTTATATGGTACTTATTACCAGCACATTGCAAAATACGTACCCTCGACCAATCCCAGTTTCTTCAGAGGCTGTAGTGAGATTGGTATGATGTTTCACACATGGTGGACATGCACTAATGCCCTGAGATTTTGGATAAGTTTCCTCATAATGGTATATTCGGTCTTTGGACTTTAGTAAAGGAGTGGAAACAAAAACGACTTCCAATTGATCCAGTTAAGGCCAGGGTAGACTGGATCATGACCAAGAAAAAAATTACCAGCATCTTGCTTGTCTCCCATAAGAAATATTTACTAACCTGGAATCCCTGGTTTATATACAGGTATAGGCATGGCATTCCCCACACCCTTCTTTCTCTATAGTAGGTTTCTAGTAAACAGCAGACAGCCAGTGTAGTATTGGTACTAATATTATTCTCCCTTTTAATGATACTGTTCACCCTGGGTGTTTTCTTATACTGTTTATAAGGTTAAACTGTTAGTTATAAAGTTACTGACTGTATGATTTAGCTTAAAGGGATACTGTCCTGGAAAAACAAATCAGTTAATAGTGCTGCTCCAGCAGAATTCTGCACTGAAATCCATTTCTCAAAAGAGCAAACAGGTTTTTTTTTTTAAATTTTGAAATCTGACATGGGGCTAGACATATTGTCAGTATCCCCAGCTGCCCCAGTGATGTGACTTGTGCCAGCACTTTGGGATGGAACTACTTTCTGGCAGACTCTTATTTCTCCTACTTAATGTAACTGAATCAGTCTCAGTGGGACATGGGTTTTACTATAAAATGTTGTTCTTAGATCTACCAGGCAGCTTTTATCTTGTGTTAGGGAGCTGCTATCTGGTTACCTTCCCATTGTTCTTTTGTTAGGCTGCTGGGGGGGTGAAGGAGGGGGTGATATCACTCCAACTTTCAGTACAGCAGTAAAGAGTGACTGAAGTTTAGCAGAGCACAAGTAACATGACTGGGGGCACCTGGGAAACTGAGAATATGTCTAGCCCCATGTCAGATTTCAAAATTAAATAAAACAAAATCTGTTTGCTCTTTTTAAAAATGGATATCAGTGCAGAATTCTGCTGGAACAGTACTATTAACTGATGTGTTTTCCCATGTCAGTATCCCTTTAAACTAGTATGTGCTACGGACTGCAAAATGAAACAATAACAACATGGACCCGAATGTTCAGATACGAATGTTACCCATGATGGAAAAATTGTCTGTACACAAAATTGTGATAAAATCAATAGAAATATATTGAAATAAAGTCGGTGTTGTAAAAAAAAAAAAAAGTCCACGCTCTTTCTATTTTTCAAAAGTTGGGAGGTATGGTACCCCAGTCCTGTGCATTTGTAGAAAATAGGAGCGCCAGCACAGAGTAGGAAGTAAGCATCTTGAACACTGCCTAATAATTGCTATACCCATGCCTTTATCTTTCCCTCGCCTTTAACAGCGTGGTCAGGCTGCATTAGTGTTCTGTCATTATGAAGTACCAAAGTATATTGAAATTAATAATGTACTAGAAATGTCTGTTGAAAAAATTCCAGAATGTCTTGCTCAAAAATCACATTGGCAATAATATTTTGAAATCTTTTTAACTGCTAAACATTTCACAAAGCATAGGAATTATTTTAAATGTAACACTGTTATTAATTATCCTTGCATCAAGTTCTTGACAAATGATAGTGTCTAACTTGACCTTGCCCATGCAGTAATTATTCGAAGGCGCAATAAAGTAACAGTGGGTGATCCATACAGTAATTGCAAAATAATTTTTGACATGTGTTCAATAAAATAAATAAATTAGTATTCACAATCTGACATATTTGTGAGTATAGTTCATGTTTTTAGTGCCAGTATAGAGTTACATTCTTCTTCGTTTCAAGACATTTAATATGAGCCAAATAAAAAAACATTTGGAAAGCTCAGAAACCCATAAATTATAAGATGCAAATAGTGCCAGAAAGATGGAGACCTAGGAATCTGCCAAGAGTATATGTCATCGTTTCCCGTAGTGAATTTTATGAAGAATGGTCATATTTTTAAATGCAGTGCCATATAATGGTCTATTGAAAATAAAATCTAAGAGCTCTTTAAAGTCAGAATAATATATATATATATTTAAAGTTTACACATAAAAGTTACAAACATTGCATCAAAGACTATACATGAGTTTGTAACTCAAGCAAGTGCGAAATTCACAGAGAAATGGTCATAGCTCAGAACACTGTAGAAGCATTAACATGTTTTTAGCCTGATGATATTGAAACAGGGTCATTAATGGTGATATATAATTAGCTGGCAAGGGCAATTCTTGCTTGGCAGTAATTCTTTAGAAGTGTATCCCTGACTCTGACCATTGCGTTGGATTGGTACTGGCTCGCCCTGTGGTATTCCAATACAATGCTTGCTTTCTGTCTTGGTTGAGATAACTGATTATCAAACTTACTTTGGATTCTGCCTTCCTCTTGTGCAAACTGTATTTGACCAGCTCTTCAAACACTGCACAAATAATTTTTACTGCATCTTGACTGTAGTACTTCCATTGCTAAATGCCATTATCTGATATTACTATGAATGCCAGCACATTTGTTTATTAAGAGTAAGATATTCCAAACACAATTTATATTAAAGCGTATGCACACTCTAAGATCAGTTTACCAGCAACATCTAATGCAAACAAGACTAAATAATACTATTTCTAGTTTTTAATTATGCATTTCTCTCTACAGTCCTGTCTTGTTTTTACCACTAAATATTCCTCGAACATATTACCTTTTATAATTTTCCTCTCTATGTTTATAATCTTCTGTATCTTCTTCAACAGTTTTTACAGCATTTCAAGTCTTTTCCATGGGGTTGAAATCATATATTGATTTCCTGTCCTCTTCTCCAGTTCCTTTGTGCCTCAGTGCTCTGTCCTCTGCTGTTCTCACTGTACATTCTTTTTTTAGCCACTTGACTGAGTTCAAATACAGTATAAACCACATACAAATTATGTCTAACTCTGCTTGTTTACTCTTAGGGACATACAGCAAATCCAGGGGTGTGACATTGTCTTTAGGCTATCTCTAGATAACCATATAACCGTCTATCTGAAATCTAGCTAATACCTTAGCCTTCAACCACCACGTCTATATGTTTAAGGCAGAATCATCCAGGCCCACTAAGTTGTCACTGGGCAAGGAACAAATATCTCGCTGGTGGACTCATCCAGCTAATGCAAGACATTTGTGATAGTATTTCCCTTCAGCAGGTGGACTTGAATATAATAAGGAATGCAATAAAGACATTGTCTGTGCTAGCATAAGAAATTGAAATGGTTTTGTTGTATAGATCTACCAGTTATTGAAAGTAGTCGTCTGCCATTTCTGTCAAATACCATAACTGGACAGATATTGTCTGCTGCCATCTTGATTGAGTATGCAGCTATCTGGCCCAAAACATTGCCCTACCTCTATACAAGGCTCAGTGAGGACTGGTCTGGCAAAAACAGAAAAAAGGGTACAGTGGTCTGAGGCTTTGCTACTTCCCACAGGTCCTGTGGTTTATGTGATTGTAGAGTGCGAACGAACACTAGCGACTGTCTCTTTCGCTAGTGAATTGGCAATGTGCCTGCGGTTGGTAACACTGGGGAATTGTCAATAGCGTTAGCCACTTCGTCCTTTAGTGAATCTGCCCCATAGAGATAGACTAAAAACAAAACTGCAGAAAGCAAAATAAAGATATCAAATGTTTACCTTGGCATGATGAACAATAAACATTACAATATCCAGTCACAGCCTTATCCGGTTATCAGTATTTGCTAGGGAAAACAGCACAATAATAAGAGGAACAGCACACTCAGCTAAGAATCATTCCCCTTTAAAAAAACAAAAAAAAAACAAATGGGATTTACCACTGTGCATTGTTTTTTTCTAGTGTTAATTTCTGGCACATTCTAGAGTTTAATCCCCCTCCCCAGTAAAGAGTAAAATAAAATGTAAGGAAAAAGGAAGGACAAGATGGGAGAGCAAAAGGGGCAATAAAAGTGTCCTTTGTGTATGTCCTTTGTACAAGGGAAAGTGTAAAGTTTTGTTTGAAAAAAATATATTGGAAAAAAATCAGTATTGTGTTTCTTTGGCCATGTTACAGGGTGATTAAAGTACAAGCTACCATCAGTAAGGGATTTTTTAATACATTTATTAGGTGCCATCTAGGTTTGGAGAGGCTTAGCCTCTCCTAGCCTTATTGAAAATCCACCCATGCTGTTGGCCCAGACCTGCTCTCTGCACTGCTGCTGTTTACCTCCCTCCCTGACCCTGTAGGAAAAGGTATGCGCATGTGCTCTCAAGGGGGAAAGGTGCAGGTTGCAGCTGGGATGGGATAGAGGGGGATCTGCAGCTGTGGGGCCCCGGAGGTTGCAAGCACGGTGGGCCAATGAATCAAATAATCATACAATTAATATAACAGTACTGGTGGAGTTGTTCCTGTGAACACAATGCAACTGGATTCATTTGAAATTATTTGATTTCCATTAAAAATACTGTAACTTTTGCACAAAATGGCTGCAAATCAGAAATTAACAACATCTCAGAACAAAACATATATTCATTTTCAAGCTCATTTTTAGCCAGAACAAACCTTCTGCTGTTTACAGCCTTACCACCAGCAGAACCAGGGTCAGGTTTCAGTCCTAGCTCTAATTTACTCTTTAGTCTGCAATTGGGTGGTTAGACAGTTTTGATTAAATACACACTAGATGAGGTAGATGATACAGTCATCTATGGTCTTTGTTTTATATCAGTTTAATATTGGATATGTCTCCCGTGTATGTCACTTCTAGGAGGAATATTTATAGCCATTGTTCATGACAATTTCCAACTAAAACAGAAGCATGGGACAAACAACTGTAGAAGAAGAGGAGCTGGTTATACATTGCAGCCTTGGCATGAAGGTCTTTTCATCTCCGTGACACTCGATATTATGACATTCTGCAGGGGCATGCTATGAAGATACGGTATAACATTTCAGAAAAGTTATGCAGGGCAAAATAAAACTTAAACTGTGTTGAAATAGCAAGCTAATGTCAGACGGCTGGCTAAGTCACAGAGTTTCAAGGAGTCGTATAATACTGTTTTGCTTTTAAGAAATATCTTTCAAAAATAAATAAATTGTAAACCACAGTAAATTGTGCCAGTCTAACATCATTATATATTTCTCAGGGAGATCTACACTGATGGCAAATTATGTACTGCCTCATTTTGTTTCAGTTTTTATTTTAACCTTATTCACTAATGAAACATTAACCTCATAGAAAAAAAGTCCAATCAGATTGCCTACTGTATGATATAAATATTTTTCACCATATGAAATATTTAGAATCTAGACCAAAAAAAATAACCTCTATACTGTACATACTGTTCATTGCATAGAATTACAAGAACACAGTAAATTTAAAATAAAAACTATTGAGTGATCTGTACATATAAAGAAGCCCTTTTTCTAGGCTGGGCGGCTGAGATTATACAGTACACTGTAGTTATTTTTAGACCTAGGGGCATGTTTACTAACATTGGAGATAAATATCTGGAGAGATTTTTGGAGATGTTGCCCATGGCAACCAATCAGCAATTGTTACAGCCAAGTTAGAAAACAAAAGCAAAGATCTGATTGGTTGCTATGGGCAACATCTCCAGAAATTTCTCCAGATATTTATCTCCAATGTTAGTAAACATGCCCCATAGTTTGAAAACTAGTTAGATAGAACATACAGGTAAGTATCAAAATGTAAATAATAGTTTGGTTGATTCACTGGCTGATTATCAGTGAAAGTGGCACACTTTAGGGATCTCAGTAGTGTAGGTCCTCAGTAGTATAGCAAAAAGTATATAAAACATATTTTTCTACTGTGTGAGTGGTTCTGATTTGCGAGGACATTAGAATTCCCGGTGGCTACAGTCCGAGTGGACCTAAGTATATGAACATTTCCATCAAATACCCACCATAGACAAAACAACACAATAACATTTAGCTTATTGCATCAAATGTTTGTGAAAGTGGGCCTTTATTATCAGTTTCATTGGGGGCTTTCAGCTCAGCAATGAATCTTGTGATATTAACCTGTTTATAACATTGTGGCAGATGTTTCACTGATGGTAAATAAAACAAGATACAGATCGAGTGCTGCTTACAATCTTGTCTTGTTTACAGGGCACACAATGTATGTGTCTATGTTTGAAATATTGGTAATACTACACTCACGTCGCATAAATGTAATAGTGCATTAGAAACATTATACCAGATGAATGCAGAATGGCTTAGACCAAGAGACAGGAATCAACCATATGTTTGAATTTGTCTGTCGAACTATGGTAAACATCTTCCCCAATTTTTTATAATTTTGTTAAAAAGCCCCTTACTTCATATTTAACTTAAAGATTAGTAATGTCATTTTAATAGGAATCAAAGAGAATGAGAAAAGGAAAAATTACTTCATACTTTGATTTGATTTTTCTTTCCTGGCTACTAACAATGTCTGCTATGCATGGGTGAGCCCCTCCAGCAAAAAGCGATCAACATGACCTATAGGTAACATTTAATGTACATAAAAAGTAGTTTTTAAGTGTCACTTTTTTTAGTATCACTTAAATCTAATAAATTGCTCTTATTTCTAAGACATTTGATGGCAGAGCAGGTTGGATGTCATCACCTGCATTGCGCTACCTGCCCCTCTAGGACACTCCTTATCCTACTCCTGAGGCATCTGTCTTTAATCTATCTAGTGAAAGCCACCAGTCTAATTCCTTTTTTACCGCCTGTTCCATCACGGTCATCTGATCCAGAATCCAATCTTTCCACTGTCTAAGAAAAGATATTCAAGGAATTCTCAAAGGTCTTTCGACTCAGGCCACCAATCCTATAGATGCCAACACTGAGCCCAGCAACATGCACTTCCTTACTGTGATCTGAGCTCCCACGAGACACTCCCTTACGTGAATCGGAATCTTCTCTGTAGACAGGGATACCTTCCCACCAACAAAAGGTCATGCAAGTAGTGGAACAATCCCAGACCTTCTAGAGGCATGACTGCTACCAGTGTGGCCATAACACTGGAAGCCGTTGAAGAGATCAAAAAGAAAAGCAATAAATCGGAAATCCTCTAATGATCTAATATGACCCTCCAACTTCCCGTGAGTTTCTTGCCAGAAAGAAAATTAATATGTTCCTTTTCCATGGTGCCACCGTATTTTGCTTTTGCAGTTGCCATATGCACTCTCTCATAGCCTCCCATTTTTTATTTTCTTGAGGAACTGAAGACTGAATAAAAGTCTGTCTTGAAGCGTTTGTAATCCTGAAAAATTGCTTGTATGATCCATAGTACTTTGATGGGTTCCACCTTGAGGCTCCCAAATGCTCTTAATGAGCCTCTAACACTGAACCCCTGGGCAGGCGCTCCTTCAGAAATGTTTCTTTTTAAAAGACAAGCCCCTTCCTCTGGACCATGTGAAATAAATATCCAGATTGTCCTCCTTTCCACTCGGACTGCCTGAAAGACATGTTTCTATTCCAAAATGACAGACTCTCTGTGAAGGTGCGTTTGGTTCTAAAATAAGCCTTGCCCCTGGACAACGGTTTCTTTTTCTTAGAGGAAGGAAGAAACTGACTTTTGCCTCCTGAAGCCCTGGAAATTATTTCTTGAAATTTCTTTCCAAACGAATTCTGTCCTTGGAAGGGCCATAAGGAAAATTTTAATGGGGTGTCTGCTTTCAATGGCTTCAGCCACAGCTTTTCTCACAGCTTTTATCAAAAGAGACACAATAGACTCATCCAGAGAAGACAATGTACTCACCAGCACACACTGGCCATTGAAGCTATAGCTTTGCCTGACTATCAATGTCTTCTGAGGGATCTGCACCCTCCTGCTTGCCTCAAAACATTACGTCACTTGAATTCAATAAACATACAGGGTTTATCCACTTGTAACAGCCTTGTTGTGCAAGTTTCCATCCAGAGAAGACACATACTATTCTTCTGCCTCCTATGAAACACTCCCCAGATTATCACATCCTGAATGACCCCCACTAGCTCCACCCTCAATCAGAAATGAAGTTGGCTGCTTGGCTGATTTTAGCTCAGCCAGTATTTTTGCTTTCTAAATGGCAGATGATTGAGCAGCCACCATCAATCAAGATTTGCCTAGCTTCTTTTCAGGAACAGGAGCATGTTCACATGTTACTAGATCTGGAACTCTTATGTGATGAGGCTACAGCCTGAGTTCTATTCACTCTAGATTTTTTCTTTCTAATAGTAGTTAGGGCAACACTGCAAAACAATAAACAAAGCATCAGAAAACTAATATCCCAAGAAGTGTTTTCTTTTTTACTTTCTACCACTGTATGCAGTATTTGTGTGTGTGTTTGCGTGTGTGTGTGTGGGGGGGGGGCAGACTTTGGATCAGATTCCATACTACCCAGTGTGAAGGTTTTCCATTGAGTATCTTGAATGTATCGGAAGATCTATACTGTCTGAATGCAGTGAATAGATCCACTGCTATTTATTTAATAAACAAGTTATTTGTTTAGAGCAACCCACTGGACTGCTGTTACTTCCAACATGGCTGATCAGTCCAGGAGACATACAGGATCCACCTCAGAGTAAGATGCTTAAAGGGGTCAACATACAGTAGACTGCAGGGAGTTGCCCACAACCCAAGGGTATGTGGGATACACTGGCAGCAATCACACTACTTAAACAACATTCTCAGGCTTACCCACAGGTGTGCTACAGTAGTAAAAAGAACAAATCAGGAGATGTTCTGGCTATGAATTGAAAGACAGCAATCATATCAAAGTTGTGTCCGACAAATAGTAGTGACATTCACCCACTGATACAATACATGCAGAGATATTATTGTTAGCTGACAGAAATCGAACCTGTTCGATCGACTAAATAACCAATTGCCATGGCACCCAAATCACACAATACAAAGATTCATACCACTTTATCTTTGCGTCTATTGCCAGCTTAAGGCAGTGAGCCTTCTGGTGCCGCTTTTTGGACGGAGTGCCAGGTTTTTGATCTGTCTCTCTCTGCAAAGCACAACTCTAGCTGCAAGAGGTATTAGAATGAGCACTAAGGGGCACGCTATTGCACATTTGTCCTGGGGATTTTGAACCCTCTTTAGTGCTTACCACTTTCAGCGCTGGAGGGAGTCCAGGTGGGCCACATCACTAGTGCAGAGAAGAACTGAGTTTAATAATCATGGGGTACTTGCCTCATGACATTGTAGTGCAGTGTAATGTAGGAAAATGTAGTGTAGATGCAGTGGCAAAAAGTGCCTGCTTTTACTCTGTTTTTTGCACGTTCTGTTAGAGATAAGTCTAAAAAATTTGAAAATTAAATCTTTACCAGTTTAGGGGAGTTGTTTTATGCACATGATATGCTATACAATTTAGCAATATCTGCTGACTAGCTGGAATAACTTCTTAATGTGGCCTTTGCATTTGGCACATATTAATGGTTTAGGCCAGTGATATTTCTTACTGACCCATTGCCAGCTTTTAAAAGTAATGTAATCCTTTAAGTACTTGGGAATTACAATGTACAGGGACTTTTCCAGGTACTTAAAACTCAACCGAATTAACATTATCAAAATTATCATTTTGCTGAAGTTCCTTTATGCATTTGGTAAATTCCGCATAGCTTAGTTGGTTTAGGAAACTCCACTCAATAGTGTGTAGCTCCAACTGGTGCTTAAATTAACTGTATGGAAAAGTTTGATCCAAATTAATTTTCTCAACAATGCTGCTTGACTCCATACAAGTAAGCTCAGGGTCTATGTCTTAGATGAACCTTGATAACATTCGTAAATTCAAAGCTTCTGGTGTGATATCCTAAAATTTGCAACTATTACCTTTTAGCAGTAAAACATCTCCTAGTCTTTGTCTACTCGATATTTCCATTAACCTTTCTATCAAATGATATGCATAGTCCTACTATGCTATACAAAATATTATTAGGAATGGAAAATCAACTTTATCTTCACTATTAAACTTTAAAACTTGATTAAAAAAGTCAGTAACTGGCTTATTAGGCCAAAGGCTGCCCAGAGAGATTTGAGGTTGTGTGGGGTACATGGCTGTCCCTACAAGAAATGCATTGTCTGTTTTGATATAAATTTTCAAAGAAGGTTATGGGAGCTCTCCATGGCTAAAAGTAAAGTATAAATGAAGTGCTGACCTGTCTATATTTGCTTTAGATATGTTTGCCAAGTCATGGTAACATGTCAAGGTGATCCCCATATTATGGTTATGTTGTGCAGGTATGGGATCCATTATCTCGAAATCCATTATCAACAAACCTACGAATTACGGGAAGGCAGTCTCCCATTGGTGTATTTTATCCAAATAATTCACATTTCTTTTAAAATGATTTCCCTTTTCTCTGTAATAAGAAAACAGTACCTTGTACTTGATTCAAAATAATCAAGTACATCCTCATTTGAAGCAAATCCAGCCTCTTGGGTTTATTTAACGTTTACATAATTTTTTTTTAGTAAAAGATAAATATCCTGCAAAACCCCAGGTCCCATACCTGTACTACCTATTTAACTTCAATCAAGTTTTTCATGGGCTAGCACCTCCCTACAAGAATGCTAGGAGATGTGAAAGTGCCCCCTATAGTGCAGCACTCATGTTGGTGCTCTGGCTGTGCTCTGCACCTCATACTGGTTGAAAAATTAGATGTGAGGTATAGAGTCCTCAGGTACAAGACAGTCCATCCAGTAAGTACAGGGCTCTGTTGCAGCCTACAACCACCAGCGCTCCCTAACTTGCATGTGTGAATGACAGACAGGGCTGTATTTATCCTACAGGCACTCTGCCTACAGTGGCAGCTATAGGAGGGTGTCCCTTTGCGAAATAGAGGGGTGTCCCTTTTGCAAAATATAGACTTTTGCAAAAAAAGGGATGTGGGTACCTGGCTAATCCATGCACATGTGTTGATTGAGTGCAGTGAGATGTGGTGTATTGGGCAAACAGTTGGAAGGGGGGGACACCTAAATGTCTTCCCCCTCCCACCCCTGATGAATATAACAATGCAGAACACAGGCAGTGCTGTATGCATCAGGTGAACACAGATCTCATGCTCTGTTTTTGCAGACAGAGACCTGTGAGAAGTCTACTGTGCAGGACACAGCACCTAGTGATAAAAACATGGATTGGGCCTATTTTGTGTACATTGCACCTCACCTTGCCCACAGTAAATAACCTCTAAAATGTATGATTTAGTAACAATTCCTTTTGGAAAACTGCTTTGGTGTGATTTCTCAGATTATTTTATCTTGGAGACACAATTTGGCTTCTGCACTTGATGACACGACAAAGAATGATGCAAAGTTGACTCATGAATACAAATTAATAATAGCCTTTTTGAGATGAGTTAATTCCTTTGTCATCATAGCCCCCATCTAATAACTATTTCATGCATAGGTTTCAAGGCTAAAGAGGTTGCAGCCCTAGAAACTGGGCTCAATTTTATTACTCCCTTCTAAATAGTTAAAGGCTGATAAAGAAAAAGAAACCTTTGGACCCGCATATCCACTTTTTATAGCCTTCTCTGCATGCAGTGTCTGCTGGACTACTGGGTTACCAGGAAAACTCCCGGTGGGCCCAAGTGTCAGTGGGCCCCCCTGCTTCTAAACATTTAGCCTATTTCATGCCCTTTCCCTATTTCTAGGCTAAATTTTAAAGAAAAGGCTAAAAAGATGGAATAATAGATTATAGTATGTAAAGAAAAGAGACTAGGAGAATAGAGGCTGAGCGAAGAAAGGAAGAAAAATAGTTCTGAGAGTGGGCCGCTGGTCTAAGGTTTTTGGGTGGGCCCCTGGTGTCCCAGTCTGACGCTGTCTGCATGATCTGTTTATAGTTTTCTTCACTCTGTCTTTCAATCAGATTGTAACCATGTAAATAAAGATCTCCCTTAATTTATAAAGAAACTTCTATGTGGCAACTTATCAAAGCTTTGCACAGTCTCCAAAAACCACACTGACCGCACTACTAATGTCTAAATTATAACTTGCATTTATAAACAGCGAGTAGATACGTTTGTCCTCCTCCAACTGAAACCACACGGATTCCTACTGCTGCAAGTTGGCTTGCTTGATATCAGGAAAAATATTCTTTTTACAGTGGACTAGATTTGTTAAAGTATTACCTCTGAATAGAAGATGCTTGTAGATGGCATTTTTATCACATTAAAACACAAACATTCATAAAAATGTATTCAAATACTGCTTTCAGTTTCAAGTAAAGTATAGAAGCTGTATGTTGACATGAAAAAATACTGAAAATGTGAAAATACATTTTATATACATATACATATATATATATATATATATATATATATATATACGGTATATGATACATCTTTAAGAAGGGGTTAATGGCTTTTTAGCAAGTGAGGGAATGCAGGGTTATGGAAGATAGCTCATAGTACAAGTTGATCCAGGGACTAGTCTGATCATTTTGGAGTCAGAATGGAATTTTTTCGTCTCTGAGTTTTTTTGCCTTCCTCTGGATCAACTAGCAGTTAGGCAGGTTACAATAGAGCTAAAAAGGTAAATCTTGATGGACGTGTGTCTTTTTTTAACCTAACTTACTATGTAAGGACAGTGCTTTACTCATGCATATTTTGTACTTGCTGATTCAATAGACACTTGCCAGCAGTACCTTATATTGCAATGTTCTGCGCCTTGCTCATAAATGACCCCTATTATTTGTTTGTTTTCTTTGTAAGGTGTTTATTGGATCCCATGAAAATGAATTGCAACCTTTCTCTCTTAAAGAAAGTTTAAAGGTAAACTCACAGGTAACATCATGTAATAGTGTCTGTTTAATATGGTAATATATAAAGAATAAATATGTGGTACCTGCCTTCAGGTTCTATAAAGGCCAAGAAACTTTAGTTTTCAGTCCCACCAGGGCTTGATGCAGCTGACCGCAAACTCCTCCTAGACATTCTGTACTCAGCTCAGCATTCATAACACTGCTCTTTCATGGTTTCAAGCATATCTTTCTGACTTGCTTTCTGTAACTCTACATCTACTATGTTCCAGCTCTCTGTTTGAGTTCCTCAAGGCTCTGGCTTGGGACTTTTGCTGTTGTCACTCTATACTACTCTGCTAAGGAAACTTAATTCAGTCATTTGGACTTCAGTACCACCTTTATGCTGATGACACCCAACTCTACTTATCTACTCTTGATCTCACTCTTTCTGTCCTTTCCCAAGTTGCATACTGCCTTTCTGCTGTCTCCTCATTATATTTCCTCCAACAGCTTCCCCCTATCTCACTGCTCAACATCAGCTGCTCCCCTATGGATATCCCTTTACTTGCTTTCCAATCTCCTCTAGAATTTAATTCAAATTACTAACACTCACATTCAAGGCCCTGAACAATGAAGCCCCTCCCTATATTTAATATATTCTGTTCTCAAAATACATTCCTTCGTGTAACCTTCACTCTGCTTCTGACCTTTGCCTCTCTTTTCCTCTCATCACTTCAGCTGATTCTCATCTACAAGACTTCTCTTGGACTTCTGCTTTTCTCTGTAACCCTTTTCCTCAAGCTGTCAGACTTTCATCTTCCTTCCAAACATTCAAACTCTCCCTAAAGACCAACCTGTTTAGGGAAGCTTAGTCAATGTATGTCAATTAATCAGTCATATTATAAATCACAAATTTGATTCTAAAATCCTTGTCTCGTTTGTACCCTAAACTTTTAGTTTGTAAACTCTCACAAGTAGGGCCCTCTTATTCTATTGTACTCTGTAAACCCTTGTTTGTTATTTACTGTTTGCTCCCTGTTCATTATCTAATGTAAAGCACTGTGTAACTTGTTGGTGCTATATAAAAAAAGAGTATGATGATGATGAATTCATTTTTTAAAGTGTAATGCCATATGTCATGTTGCGTTATGTGAATTTGGGTAATTTTCACCATTCCTGTTGCTGAAAGGCATGTGGTTACATCTGCCTCAAAACCGCAGTATAGTGTTACACTCATATTTAGCTATACTACTCTGCAATGTAATTCTGGACTAGACTGACAATCACTGATCGTGATACTGTCTTTTCATTTTGGGATTTTGCTGATCCATCTGTGGTGCACGTTTCATGCCTTTGGCCAAGACAGAAATCCACGTATTATGTCCCCATGCAGTTCTCAGGAGATATCCTACCATTCATCAGTTCAGGACATCCACATTTCTATCCGTCTTACAGATCCTTCCTATTGTATCCTGTGAGTACAGCTGAAGTATGTGAGCCCATGTAACGCTTGTATGTAAGTTATATATATAAAAAAACAAATGTAGGAGTCACAAATAACATGATTTTCATGGGAGAACAAGAATGTTTAAACAACACTTTAAAATATTGTTTAAACAACACTTTTGTATTGTCGTGTAGGCACAAATAAAATGTTTTAATTTGAGTGTGATGCCACTTTATACTGAAATCCAGCAGGATCAAGCAGTATTCCTTTCTTTAAATCATCAAAATCAATTCCATGTCCGGTAACACTAATAGAACTTGATTTATGCTCAACACTAGGATGCACTGAATCCAGAATTTGGTTTGGTATTTGGCCAGGATTCGGCCAAATCCACGTGCCAGGCTGAACCGAATTTGAATCCTTAAAATTATGTGACTTTTTGTCACAAAACAAGGAAGTAAAAACATTTCAACTGCACACTGGGCAATTGGTTCTCTTTTTCCCTCCCCGTCCCTGATTTGCAAATTAGGGTTCAGATTTGGTTTGGAATTTACCAAACCTTTCACAAAGGATTCAGGGTTCAGCTGAATCCAAAATAGTGGATTTGGTGCATACCAGCTCAGCACAGTGACTTTCTATAATCTGGGGGCTCCTAACTGTCCTTAGTCTTCATCTAAACTAAGAATGAGCGCTGGCCCCAAAGTCTTTGGGTGCCAGTGCAATTCTTGCTTTATAGTACAGGTATAGGAACAGTTACCCGAAAACCAATTATCCAGAAAGCAATGAATTATGTTCCCACCTGTTCAGTTTTGACCCTGAACAGTCCGGTTTTTGTAAGGCCTGTTCAGTTCTGAACTTTCTGTTCGGTTTTTCTGTTCTTATGAAACCTGAACAATAATCTGGCCAATACTATACATAAACAGCATTTAAATACTAAGATACTCACCTTTTTTATTATCACAGATACAAAAAAAAGCAAATGAATCAAAAATAAGTGTTTTTTTCTAAATTAGCATTGCTGTATTTCAGAGCTTTCTGGATAACTGATGTTTGCATAATAGATCTCTTACCTGTAATTAAAGGATTGGGCTTAATCATCAAGCAGAATATCGCTAGAGATAGGGTTGCCACCTATGTAGTTTTGAACTGGGCTTCAACACTTTAAAACATTGGATAGAAATCCAGCCAGTTGCATCTAAGTCTAAGTGATGCAATGACCTTGCCCTGGTGTCATCATAACTCTATCAACATCATTGTGCCCTCCTCTGATGTCATCATGCCTGTTCCTACATCACTGCCCCACCCCCAATGTTATCTGCCCACCCCTGTGTTCGGGTTTAGCCATCAGCAAAGGTGGCAACCCTAGTCGTCTCCCAAAGACATCATTATAATTAAATAATGCATTTTACTCTGTAAGAACAAAACAGTACTTTGTACTTGATCGCAACTAACATATAATTAATCATTATTGGTGGGAAAACAATTCTGTTGGGTTTATTTAATGTTTAAATGATTTTTAGCAGACTTAGGGACAGATTTATGTGAGTTTAGAATTTAAAAAATAAAAACTCACTCAAGTTCTATTCATTCCTCTGGGATTTTTAGAAATGTATTTATCAAATGGAGTTCTAACTTTTACCCATAGATAAATACAATTCTTAAAATCACATAGGAATAAATAGAACATGGGTGAGTTTTTTTTTTATTAAGCTCTAAACTCAACTTTTGATAAATTTGATAAACTTAAGGTATGAAGTTTCAAATTAAGAAAAGATCCATTCTGGGTAACAGGGCCCATACCTATACTTTATAGGGCTTATACATTATATTATGATGCATCAGTATTTTGCAGATTTCCAGGGTAATTGTAAATGATGTAACATGCATTCAATACACTAATGTGAATGGTTAATGGGGTGTTTGCATTGCATCATTGCGGGTGTAAATTATGTCAGTTATAGCTCAGCAACAAATGGTGTTATCATCAGGTTCATTAAGTGCAAATCAGTTGTATATATACAGTACGTTCAGCATCCAAGCAACCCTTGTAATACTGTATGTTTTCAAGGCAGGTGTCTATTTTAGGACTCCCTTTCATTTGTGTGCCATGTACTTTACCTTTCACTTCAGAGGAACAGTTACCTGTATTTTGGTGCAAGATTCAAATATCATATCTATATTCAAAATATAATATCAGACATGGGGCTAGACATATTGTCAATTTCCCAGCTGCCCCAAATCATGTGACTTATGCTCTGATAAACTTCAATCACTCTTTACTGCTGTACTGCAAGTTGGAGTGATATCAACCCTCCCTCCCCCCCCCCAGCAGCCAAACAAAAGAACAATGGGAAGGTAACCAGATAACAGCTCCCTAACACAAGATAACAGCTGCCTGGTAGATCTAAGAACAACACTCAATAGTAAAAACCCATGACCCACTGAGACACATTCAGTTACATTGAGAAGGAAAAACAGCAGCCTGCCAGAAAGCATTTCTCTCCTAAAGTGCAGGCACAAGTCACACGACCAGGGGCAGCTGGGAAATTGATAAAATGTCTAGCCCCATGTCAGATTTCAAAAATGAATATAAGAAAATCTGTTTGCTCTTTTGAGAAATGGATTACAGTGCAGAATTCTGCTGGAGTAGCACTATTAACTGATGCGTTTTGAAAAAAACATGTTTTCCGATGACAGGATCCCTTTAAGGAAATCTACCCCCTTTCCAAATTCATTCAAATATGTACAAGACAACAATATGGTTCTGGTGACCTTTAGGCTAGGGACACACAGAGGCAGAAAACCGCTAGCAGAAATCCGCTGGCCGATTTCTGCCCTACCACAGGCAGTCGCCGCCTCTCTCTCTTCAGCCAGGACCAGAAGATGGCGTATAACCGCTCCTCGTCTGTCTGCACCCGGAAGCATTGTTTATTGCTTATTTCAGCGCCAAAAGATTACTTTTTGCATTTTGCACCGAAATCCGCCCTGAGCCTTCAGAACAAGGGGAGCAGCAGGGGCAGTGGATTCTCTGCCTGTGTAGAATCCGCATTCATAAAGTGTCATCTGGCCCTAGCCTTCCTCCTTGAATCTGCTTGGCGCAAACAAACTTTGGCAGATTTCAGCTCAAAATGCAGAGGTTTTGCGGTTCTTTGCCAAAAACCAGAGTCTGTTTGCACCAAGCCGATTCAATGAGGAAGAGGGAAGAAGAAGCTACTTTTCGCAGTAGGGCAGAAATCAGCTAGCGGGTTTCTGCCAACATGTGGCACTAGCCTTAACCCCCAAATGACCAGAGAAAACAGGTTTTCCTAGCACTGGAAGCATCATGTGACCACACTAGCACTGAAGTGGTTAATCGCTTTCCATGCACACCATGGCACCTTTCAGACTGTGGGATTATTGTCAATAAATGCAATTCAGGATATTTTCTGCAGAATCATGGGTTATCTTTTAATTCTGGAAACATTTTGGATATATCTTCTGTTCCCAGCAGGATCAACATTACAACTTTGGAAACATGAAACATGAAAGAAAGATACTGTCATTTGATATAACAAGCCATGAAATCATAGTTGAAATCATGTTAATAAATAAAGAATAATTTCTAAACAGTAGCTTAAACTGTTAAGTGAATTTTTTTTTTTTACAAAGGAAGCTATAGAAATACAGTATGTACAATAGTAATAACAGTACACATACACTAGAAAAGCTTTTATGCCCAAATTCTTCCTGCACAGAATGCCGTTACGTTGAATTCACGTCTTTTATAAAATACGTGTCTGCTTCAAACAGCAGACACTGTGCAGAATTATGTGAGCACATGCTTTATTAGAATTAGTAAACATTTACACTGGATCACAATGTGATTTTTTTTTTTTTAATGAGACTTCTGAAAACCTGTATCTAAAAATAAAAAAGTACATTACATCAGCTCCGCTTGTTTTTTTTGTTTTTTTTTCATTTTCTTTGTTTTTTTTAAGGTTCAGTGCCAGCATACATGCTCTAAACTAGTGTAATTTGGGACTCTTGGCTACATCTGTACAAGTGCACACAAGTTACTGTGAATTCTACCCTGTTATCCTTTGACCAGTGACTGAAGATTGAATTGCACATTTCTTTTAATTGAGACAGACGCAAGCAAACACTGAAACAGAATACCCAGCAGGAAAAGCGAGTGGGTTGTACTACACACAGGGGTGTCTGGGGAAAAAAAATCCACTTTGTCCCCCATTCCGTCACTGGCATGCCCATACTATTCCAATTAATATGAAAAGGGCTCTGTATATGTGGAGAGATTGTATTGCTGGCTTCCTGGATCACTGAAAACTATCAGGGGTGAAATTTCATCCATATTCTACTATGACGCTCTGCAAATATCTCCTCCCTTCCCCCTTGGATTATTTTACACCTTAAGGGAATTTTGGTCTTTAGCTTAATGCTTTTTCCTCTGTTCCTGATTGGGGTGCCATTTAGGGGGAGTTCACTTAAAGAAAGTGGAGGAGAATAACATTTGCAGATCTCCTTTTGCCATCTAGCCTGTACAAAAAAAACACAATATAAACTATTCATTCTGCTCTGTACTCAGGATTCAAATACTTACAGCCTAATACTGAAAATATGGCATTAGATTTAAAGGTGGCCTTTCTTTAAAAAAAAAAAAAAAACATTAGCCAATAAAATGGTTAAAATTCTTTGATTAAAAGTGCATTTTGGGTAAGAAAGAGATGACTTTGAAGTCTTGCTACTCCAGTACAAAACCTTTTACCCTTTTAAACAGTTCTATTAACTAACGCAAAGTACAATTTTCATTGTAGCAGCAAAACCATAACAGTCTTAAAAAAAAGCTGAAGTTCACTTTACTTCCAGTCGTAGGTTTAGAAAACAATGGCATTGGGAGGGTGAGTGCTGTGTTGGTCCATATGCTTGAGAAAACATGCCGGGTAAAATAAAGGCAGGCTCACTTGCTGGGTAGTATAAAGTGAGGAATGATCATCATCCTAAGAATCCAGATTTTCTTGCAAAAGCTCCAGAAAGCTTTCTTAGCCTGGGCATAAGGTAAGATGGTATGGACCAGCTGGTGACATTTGGTGGAGATATATAGTTACACTGCTCCCTTTCTGTATGCAAGATACTCTGTCATTCAGCATCCTAAAAGACACAGACAAGTAAAGATTAGCAAAAAGCATTTCTTAAAATATATATATTATTATGTGAAGGGGAAGTTTTACTAGTTATAAAATCACTACGGCTATGTATATACTTCTACTGTAAGCACTAAAAGTGACTATGTAGCCATATATTTAGGTTTTCCACCTTTGTTTCTTGGAAGGTCCGGACAGGGGACAGCAATGATGTTATTATTATTAACATGTATTTTTAGAGCACCAACACATTGCGCAGTGCTGTGTAAGGGGTGGAGTTGATTACACCAGGGGCGGGGTGGCAATGATGTTAGGGGTGGAGCTGATTACACCAGGGGCGGGGCCAGGGGCAGCAGCCAGTGAATGGTTGAA
The DNA here is from genome assembly GCA_038501925.1 of Xenopus petersii. NCBI lineage: Eukaryota > Metazoa > Chordata > Amphibia > Anura > Pipidae > Xenopus > Xenopus petersii. Next base: position 90,429,620 of record CM076680.1, on the reverse strand, counting down.
TCAGAGCACTTGAAAATCAGACAAGCAAGCCTACATATATTGTACAGCTCACTCGACTGATTCAAATAATGGATGTGCCATGTAGTTGAACTGCTACTGAGAAAGGTCACAGCAATTATTGGTACTGCTATTTTTCTCCTGCTCTGGGTTGCGAAGCACTTGCACACAATTCAACCAAAACACTGCTGTTTGAAATGCAAAATCAATTTAAGGTGAAATGATCATTATAATTGGCTTAAAAAATCATTGCTTGTGACCAGTGGGATAATTATAGAGGAAGCAGACTCCTCAGTAATGGGGGGGGGAGGCTGGGGAACAGGTGGGGCACAACTCCTTTTTATTTACTTATAGCTGTAGACAGGGGCGTAACTATAGAGGAAGCAGACCCTGCGGCTGCAGGGGGGCCCAGAAGGTATAGGGGCCTCACAAGGCTCTAATTCATATACAAATTCAATAAAACTTGGTAAAACAAGTCAATCTCTAAACATTTTTGGGGCCTATAAAATTATTTGCTGTGGGGCCCAGTGATATTTAGTTACACCACTGGCTGTAGAAATCACCCCTCCTCAGCCGCTCTACTAGCCGGGCGGGTAGTGCAGAGGGTGGTCACTGTACTCATGGCCCCTCCATAGATTTTTTGGCAGGGAGCCCCATGTGGGGTAGTTACACCACTGCTTGTGACTGATACCACAGCTTACATTTAACTAAAAACTACCACTGCAGCAAGAGTTAAGGCCTAAGCATTATTACCAACATAACAAGACAGGAATCATACACATTATTAATGCAATTCCAGGAAGGTTCATCATAATGTGATCAGACAGACACTGAACACAATCTTGATTGCCTATGCATTTTTATGGAGCAGCGTGGATCCATGCACACTATGCAGTTTATCTTAGTGTTTTGGGGGATGAGTAAGCAGTTGTGTGCAAAACTCAATATAGTGCTGGCTAGTGCAATTTAACACTTTTTTTTTTTTAATTCGGGTAGTTTATTGAGTGTATAAAAATAGCAGTTTACAAAATAAAGTCAAAATAAGGAAGAACAATGTATCACAAGTTACATGTCATAGACAAAAAACATTGCAGGAAATATAATGTGCCGCCATCACTACTAGGCACAGCAGTTCACATCTGTATCATTACATCTTTCACCTTCCGTGAAACCTGATAGTTTAAACTGCTAGAGGTTGTCTTGGGTGTTGGGGGTAAAGGTCGGTCCAGGGCCCCCAAATTTTTTGAAATTTGATGGGGACTCCCCTTTTTAGGTACATTAAGCATTCAGTGTTACAGGTATCCTGCATTATTGCTTTCCAGGAAGAGAAGGTAGGAGGAGCCACCGCTTTCCAATTCTGAGTAATTAACCTTTTAGCGAGTAGTAAGGCCTCAAGAAGGAAAAACGACTGATGATGAGTCAGCTTCAAGTCTTGAATAATGGCCAGGATGCACACCTTTGGCAACCTGGTAATAGTCACCTGGAGCACCGCATCTAATGTGTCGAGAATTTTCCTCCAGTATGTAGAGAGCTTAGTACAGCTCCACAGCATGTGCAACAAAGTCCCCTTTTCCAAAGCACATCTAGTGCAAACATCCGGGGTGCTAGCATTAATATAATGAAGTCTGGCAGGGGTGTAGTAAGCCCTATGAGAATATACAGTTGAATTAGCCGTAATCTATGGTTGGGGGATACTAACTGAGGGCATTCCTGCGCTTCCTGCCACTCCTCATCCATGATGGTGCCCACATCTACCTCCCATTTTGACCGTAGCCCATCCAGGTTGTTTTTATGCACTTCTTGTAGCAATTTAGCATATAGCACTGTGACCAGACCTTTCGTATGCCCTCTCTTAATGTACAGCAAAAGGGGGTGCGTGGACAGCAATAAGTTGTGGTTTTTGTGTGTGGCATTCAGAGCACAGCTGAGCTTGTGAAAGGTCAGCCATTGGGTATGTGGGACCTGAAATTGGTCCTTTAATTGCGCAAAAGAGATTAGTTTGCCATCAAGCCACACATCACCTAACGTATTCACGCCACGGTCCGACCAGAGACTCATAGGGCCTAGTTTTAACAGGAGGGCGTAATCTCGGTTGTTCCATAACAGTGTAAGTGGGTCAGTGGCAGGAGAATTAAGAAGAGTGTTTGTCATTTTCCACACCCTACGTAGGGATCCGATGGGAGGGGAGAGAAATGCCTGAGATTTAGTAACAGAATTTCCTAGGATCCAACTTATTGGGTTATCAGGAAAGCCAGTCAACTGAGCCCAAAATGAGTGCAGCACTCTATGGTGCGAACCTTCCACCCAGGTAGCGAGGTGGGACAATTGTGCAGCCAAATAATATAAAAACATATCTGGGAGGGCCAAGCCAGCTTTGTTTTTAGCACACATTAATGTTTCAAGTTTTAGTCGTGGCCTGGAATGAGCCCACACCAGTTGCCTAAAGACGGCATGCATTTTAAGAAAATAAGATTTCGGAATCCATATGGGGGCCTGCTGTAGCACATAGAGTAGCTTGGGTAAGATAATAATTTTTATAAGATGCACCGCCCCGTGGGTCCAACCGGTAAGTTGGCCCATGACTTAAGTTTTTGGGACATCCAGTCATTCAACGGGTCCAAGTTCAGATTTAAGTATTGCTGGGGGAGTGCTGTAACCTTGACTCCCAGGTAAGTAAATTCCGAGACTATCTTAAGAGGAAAGGTAGACATGTCTTCTTCCTCTGCAAGCGGGTCTAGCATAAGGGCAGTGGATTTGGATTTATTTATTACCAGTCCAGAGACATAACCAAAGTCTGCTAAGACCCTAAGGACATTAGTCAAAGAATCACGTCTATCCCCCAGATACAACAGATGCATACAACTGAATACGTTCCTCTCTATTACCCAGCACAAACCCTGTGATATTGTCATGAGATCTGATGAGGTAGGCCAGTGGCTCGATGGCTAATGCAAACAAAGGGGAGAGTGGACAGCCCTGTCTGGTACCTCGGTGGAGACGGAAGGAAGGGGTAGTCATATTACTGGTTTTTATAGAGGCAGTAGGAGCATTATACAGTAATTTGACCATCTTGATGTAGTTTGGGCCAAAACCATATTTTTTTAGCAATTGCCAGAGATACGGTCACTCAACAGTGTCGAATGCCTTGGCTATATCCAGGGCAATCACAGTCCTCTCACCCTGATTAATATGGGAGAGGGAAAGGTTAGTGTAGAGTCTACGTATATTTAGGGCCGTGGATTTGCCAGGCATGAACCCGGTCTGATCTTCGTGAACCAGGTGATGAATTACTTCACCCAGTCTCATGGCCAAGACCTTTGCTAAAATTTTAACATCCGTAGTAAGTAATGAGATTGGGCGATATGCGTCACAATATTTGGGATCTTTACCAGGCTTGGGGAGTAGCACAATTGTGCAATTTAACACTTTAGTGCATTATCCATATCTTACTGTGGTATTATTGGTATGTCTAGGGTTACATCCAGTACATATGTCAATGTAAAAAATATATGGCTTGATTTAATGCAATGGGCAGAAAGTCCATTTCCTATATTGATATTACAAGTGTGACATTGTTCTTCATTTCTAACAGTATTGCTGGCATGTGTGGGGTTACACCATATAGCCAACGTGTCTAGGGTTTATATCATGCACAAAACACTTCTCCTGACATTTAATCTTGATCTGTATGTGGTATCCTGAATACTTAAACTGTCTGTCCAGAGCTCCATTCTAATTGTGGATAACAGTAGTTTTTTTTTAAAAAAATGCCCCCGCCAGTGCTAGGCTTCCCGCAGCCACTTCCTGTCACTCACATGAGCATAATGAAAAGCTGCCCCGACTGGACCGTGAGCTGCCGGGTAGCCTAGCGCTGGTGGGGGGGGGCATTATTTTTATCCGGAATGCAGGCTCTGCTAGCCCACAACTTTGGTTGGGGATAACATTTTTACCCAACAGGTGCCCTTTAAACTGCTAAAAATAGAAAATTAATGGAAAGTGTTCAGAGTAGTACACCAAGTAGGTTTACACTCATTTTTTTGTTTAGATCCACATATTAAGTTTAAGAATGATATAGTCAGTTATTTTTTGAGTTGCAAAAAAATCAAATTAGTCCTAATATTTGTATCTAGGGTTGCCACCTTTTCTTTTTGCCAACACTGACCAATGCTATATGGGCTGGGTCTGTGAGAGCTGTAACATCACAGGGAGGAGTTGTGACACAGTAGGAACAGAGTCATGACATTACAGGAGTGGGGCTAAGCAAATTAGCAAGGGTTTTGGGGGAATATAGGGGGAGGGGAGAGAGACAATTGGGGTGGTTTGAAGGTGGCCCATGGCCCAACAACTAGGGATTACAATTTACCTGCACTTGTTAAATTTGTAATACTGGCCTTGGCCTTGGCTGGCATTTTACTAACCCAATTGGTATCACTTTTTGTTTGGACCAACTCCTATGCATCTTCCTGTCTACCATTTAATCAACTACCTGGTTGTTAATGTAAGTGGGATCCTAGCAACTAAAACATTTTAAATTCCAAATTGGAAAGCTGCAGAACATACTGTAACATGCAATCAAATAAAAAGAACAAGGAACAAAAAAAAAGACCGAATAAAAATTGTCTTTGAATAACCTCCTTCATCATACTAAGTAAAAATGCCCTATAAATGAAATGCTAAACTTCAGGTCAGTTCATCAAAGTGAATGCATCTGCTATTCTGTGACATTATACTATACAACAGGTGTTCCCTAAAATGCATTTATTGACACGTTTCTGTGTTCACCTGTAATATTTACAAATATTTCAAGACCATCATTTATAAACAGTCATAAGACCAATGTCTAGAAGTGAAATCAGTCAAAGTCTGCTCAGTACAGGTTTGCAAACTGCATATACTATACTGTATTACATATATTAGTCTGAAAAATGTTGTATGTTTGGTACAGCAGTGCCAACAATAATATGGGACAGTCAAGCTCTGCAGGTTCTGGAAAACTCTTGGAATAGAAGGGCTACATAAATGTTATGTTTGAAAAATGAGGTATGTTTGAAATGATCTGGTTTTAATAGGAGAGAAAAACTTCATAGAAATGTATAATTTAAAATGAAAAGAGAACTTAAATATGATAGGCAAGGGCAGTAATTTAAGTGCTTTTATACATCTCACCAACCTTTTAATGTACTTAATAATACTTTTAATACATGCAATGCTGTATTTATCGCTAAGATTGCCAGCGTTAACATTTTCAGGGACTTCGCTGATTTACTAACGGGCGCAGGCGTTACTTCCCTAGCAAAGGAGACAGACTTTGCACTCTATTGCCAGGCGAATTTTCACTCTGGCAAATGGACTTTACTCTGCAAATTCCCTAAGATGCCGATTTTACTGAACGTTACCTCATTCGCCAGACTTGCCTTCGCCAGCTCAGACCAAGCAAAGTACACTTGAGTGCATAGATCTTGCTCATTCTTCTGTTACTTACATCATATTTTTTAGTGGAAAAAGCTTCTAAATCCAAAAAACCCTGGTGTCTTTTCCTTTTTTCAGAGTGATAGCCTGCAAAAGTTCTTACATTTTCTTTTGGGTAACCGGGTTCCCCCATACATTTCTAACATATGTAACATAAACTAGTGTGCTCATGTGTACAGGCCTGGATTTGTGGAAAGGCCCAGGCCTAGAGTGGCAGGATTTTAGGGGGGCGGCACACCCACACCCACATTGGTTCAAAAACACTGGGGATGTGCTGGAGATACAATCATTTTTTAAATTTCACGTGCGCAAATCCCAATTGGTCCTGTCCAGATGATGAAAATTTTCATGAATAAAGGGGAGGGTACAGGAACGATGAACGGCAGTGGGCCTAGGGGTGCTCACTATGTAAATCCGGCCCTGCATGTGTAGGGCATTATAACAACTCTATTTTCTTTATTAAGGTTCCCTGGACTTGTGTAATGTAATGTATTTGCTGCAACATATATGGCCATTCAACTTTAAATTTCCCGCCGTATGCAAATTAGCCTGAGTGAAGACCTCTTACGAAGTTGCACTAGGCATAATTGAACATTAGTGCATCTTCAATTTGCTCGCATTGCCGAAGTAACGCTAAAGAAAATTCGCCAGCATTCGGCACCTTGGATGTATTTCGCATTTTAGTAAATTAGCGTTGTCTGAGCGAATTTTTGCCTGGCGAAGTGTTTCCATGGCTGCGAAGCTGTTGCTGGCGAATTTTCGCCTCTTAGTAAATTTACCCCATTGATGGAATGCTACTAGTGTGACTTTACTCTTGAGTAAAACAATCAATTAAGTTTAGTTATTAAGGGCTCTTACACATGACCGTTCCGACCTGCGCTCCCCTGCGTTCCGTTTTTTGGCGTTCAGCCGCAGGGGAGCGCAGGAATAGACGCAAGTAATTATTTGAAATGGGGCTGTACTCACTCAGGCGCGTGTAGGCGCCGAACGCAGGTTCAGACGCAACATGCTGCATTTTTCCTGCGTTCGGCGCCTACACGCGCCTGAGTGAGTACAGCCCCATTTCAAATAATTACTTGCGTCTATTCCTGCGCTCCCCTGCGGCTGAACGCCAAAAAACAGAACGCAGGGGAGCGCAGGTCGGAACGGTCATGTGTAAGAGCCCTAAGACTCAAAATCTGATTGGTTAAGTGTAGGATACTTCTCTAGTCTAATATTTACACAAATGTTACAAATCTGCCCAGAGATGTAACCTTCGGGGCCCAGGACCCCCCTGTATTGAAATTCCCCTAGCCCCCCACATGGGTTGAGGCAGGAGCAACCCCTGCGGTATGCATGTGCATAGAGCTAGCTTGTTCCATTATATTACTAATATTAAATTAGTTGATGTCTTTCCGTGAGGTAATAAAACTAAATAGAAAATCAGTAAAGGAAATTAAGCTTCTCTCTGCTTGTGTCAACTGGACATTAGCTCATCACAACCCTACTGTACATCCCTGAAATGTCATTCTAATCTGCTTCCTGGTCATAACAGGAAATGGATCCCCCCCACCTAACAAAAAAAACATTTTAAGATACATTTTCACAGACGTGATTTTGATTTAAAGCAGATTCTCTCTTCTACAGAAAGTTAGTCAGTGGTATTTCAAAATGATTATTATCCAGAAACAATGCTTTGCTGTTTGCCAGGCTGGCACAATGTCTTTAAATAGATGCTAATTAGCTTTAATTGCTTCATTATGTGTATAACTGGAAAGCAACATTGTATAATGCTGGTAAACAACAGCAGTGTATAATTGCTGCTATTTTTTTAAATAAGTAGTGACAATGCATTGCCTATTATTACAGAGTGCTTTGTATAAATACATGCAAATGATGGACCAGATTATTGCTCCAGTAGATTTACCCTACTCCAAAAATTATATATATGTTCTAAGGAACTTGGATGCAATAAACAAATGCTGATTTCCTTGTTTTCACCTTTAATCCAAGGATAATATTAACAGCAAACAAAAGTATTAAGTTATGTTAAACTATGACAAATTGACATAAGCAAATGCCATGTGTGATCCTATCTTTTAAACCTAGCAGCTTGAAACTATACACAAAAAACTATTTACTGGAGTATAATGGATAGTGATCATTTTGTAACTCCAGCAGTCCAGAATGCATGACGCCAACTATGTGTACAGGTATGGGATTCATTATCCACAAACCCATAATCCAGCCATCTCCCATAGATTCAGTACAGTATTGTAGTATCCAAAGTAAGATATAATTAATCCTTATTGGATGCAAAACCAGCCAATTGGGTTTACATGATTTTCTAGTAGACTTATCACCTGTTTCCCTTTATTCTCTCTTCGTGCAGGAATTGGGAGTCTGATTCTGAATGACAGTTAGATCCAATGTGTATTTTAGGGGTGGGCTTCTTTTGACTAGAAGATATATTAGAGCTCACTCTTTCAAAATCACAAGGAATCCTGTCTCTCTATATACAGGATTTGTGCCAAAGGCAGTTATTTTGTTAGAATGAGCTCTAATTCATCTGATTAGAAATGGAGCCCCGTATAAGATATATTGGATCTAACTGTCAATGAAAATCGGACATCCAACTTTTGCATAATGAAAAAATGATGCTGAGAGAGGGATAGTGAAGCTAAACTTGTTTATTTCAGAAACTGTACATTTTTAAGTGACTATATTTAGAAAGTTTCTTATTTCAGTATGCTGAAGCAAATATTAAATTGTAATGTTCCAGATAGTTCCTCTTTAAACACACATTCGCATGACTTTTTAGGGGGCAGCATGCTGCCCAAAAACATCTATATTGGTTCAGAAACACTGGGCATGTGCAGGAAATAAAACAGTTTATTAAAAATTCCTGTGTGCCAATCCCCAGTGCTCTGGACCCAATGAAAAAAATTTATAGACATGCACAAATAAAGGGGAGGGGACAGGGGTGATGAACGGCAGCAGGTCTAGGGGCACCCGCTATGTAAATCCGGCCCTGTATAAGGGCAGGGGCACACAGGCAGATTCTGGGAGATTTAGCTTAGCGACTATGGAGATCGAAGCATTGCCACAGGCGTTTTTTCGTTGAAGCAGATGGAAGACACGGGGAAGCAGTTCAGGGAGATTAGTCGCCCCAAAGAAAAGGCGATTAGTCACCGGGTGACTAAATCTCCCCGAATCTCCAGGTGTGTCCTTACCCTAAGGGATATTGCCAGAGCAAATTTGTGGGGCCACGTGTACTAAACTTGTGCTTTCTTCTCTCCATGTCCTGAATCCATTAGCACATTAAATATATATAGGAAATCACCAACTACAACAGCTCTTTGGAAAATATAATAACCAGAAACACATTGGCCAGGGTTTTGTACAGTAGGGCTTTCATTTCCTATCAAACAATATCTTTGGGTTAGGGTGTCACATTTTGCACTTTGTGCTTCCTTCTCCAAAGATTATCCTGCAGAATATACAGAATACACAAATCCAGAAGGAACGTCATTTCAGGAGAAGTAAAAAAGCAAATACATACAGCACACTGACTAGCCATTGACTAGAAGTACATTTTACTACAGGTATGAGAACCGTTCTCCAGAAACCCGTTATCCAGCCCCAAATGACATTAAGGGTGTCTCCCAAAGACTCCATTTAATCAAATCTAAATTTCTAATTTTTTAAATGGTTTCCTATTTCATTAATAAAATATAACATTAACCTTGTACTTCATCCTTACTAAGATATAATTACCTTGCTGGAGGTAAAACAATCCTATTGAGTTTAATTAATATTTAAATTATTTTTAGTAGACTTAATGTATGGACATCCAAATTACAGAAATACCCTTTATCCAGAAAGCCCCAAGTCCTAAGCATTCCGGATAAAGATGCAGCTGTTATCTTGTGTTAGGGAGCTGCTATCTGGTTACCTTCCCATTGTTCTGTTGTTAGGGTAAGGCCACACTGGGCGTTTTGGTGAGATTTAGTCGCTTGGCGACTAATCACCTCGTCTTTGCGGCGACCAATCTCCCCAAACGCCTTCCCTCACTTTGCGGCGGCTAAAATGAAAAAACGCCGGTGCTAATCACAAGCGGCGATTCGGTTTCTGAAGTCGCCCAAAGTTTCCTCGTGAGGCAACTTCGGAAAACGAACCGCAGCGTGTGATTGGTGCCAGCGTTTTTTCATTTTAGCCGGCGCAGAGTGAGGGAAGACGTTTGCGATTAGTCGCCAGGCAACCAAATCTCCCCAAAACGCCCAGTGTGGCCTTACCCTTAGGCCGTTGGTGGGGGAAATGGAGGGGGGGTGATATCACTCCAACTTGTAAGCAGTAAAGAGTGACTGAAATTTATCAGAGCACAAGTCACATGACTGGGGGCAGCTGGGAAATTTACAGTGTATCTAGCGCCATGTCAGATTTCAAAATGAAATATAAAAAAATCCGTTTGCTCTTTTGCAAAAGTCTGCTGCAGCAGCTCTATTAACTGATGCATTTTGAAAAAAAAAAAGTTCCCATGACAGTATCCCTTTAACTTCTATAAAAAATTAGCATAGTTATCTTAGCTTTTTCACGGCACTTGCACAGCTGACACTGATAAACAGTCGCCTATCTACAAAGCTCCAAACAAGGGCATTCTGCCAATAAAGTATCACAGACGGCACAAAGAAGTTGATTTATTTCTCCTTTGTAAAATGTCTGCAAAAGGAGAGCAATAGATTTGTCAAAGAGAAATGTCCCGTTGTTCTCAATCTGTGCAGTCGATTGCTCTGGGATTGTAGCCAGTCGTCCTCACTGAAAATGAAATCATTTGCCATATTATTGAAAAAATGACATGCTTTCTGCGTTTTGGTACAAACAGAACTACATTTTAAGACCTTTGTGGGTTGTCTTATCAGGTAAACTAATGTTAAAGCCACTAAAAGAGTGGTTGGTAGAGCATGGGGACTGACACACCAACAGTGACTGACATACACCGCACATATTGCTTATAGCACTTTTGTCCCTTCTTGCAAAGTTACATTAATTGTCGTATTGTGTATGTTGAATGTTTGAAAATTTAAAATAAAAACTTTTTTAAAAAAAGTTACATTAATCGGATTATTACTGACCACCTATGCATAAAATGCTACTTAAGGTCCATTTTTAAAAGTTACCTATGAAAAGTAGAATGGTTTTGCAAGATCCACCTATTAAGGAGGATACTCAGTGGATTCTGCTGGTGTGTGTGTGTGCTGAGGGGCCCAGGTTCTTTTTTTTTTCTCTAATTCCTTATTTAACCTTATCCAGAATGCTTTAACTTACGTGAAAATCATCTCCGGTAGAGTCCATTTCAATCAAATTAACATTTTAAAAAAGAGTTTATTTTTCTCTTTAATAATAAAACAGTACATTGCACTTGATCCTAACAAAGATATAATTCATCCTATGTGGTTTATTATCTATTTAAATGATTTTTTAGTAGACTTAAAGCCTGATGATCTAAATAATGGAAAGATCACTTATTGAGAAAACCCCAGATACTGAGCATTCTGGATAACAGGTCCCCTACCTGTACATTGTTTGTGATCTTGCATATTCCCCCTAGACTCTTAGACATAATATGATGTACTAGATGATACTGTTTGGTGTCTCTGTGCACTTATTGCACACATTGTGTTTTGTTCCTCACTGTACCTAAAATAATCCATCCTTGTGGATATGTCTAATGGAGTGCCTGCATATTATTAAACTTTTATTTTCCTTTTTGAAGGTTTTAATGGCTTGTAATGTCAGCCTTACCTAAGCTGCCATTGTTTTTCTAGCTGGCAGGCTACAAATCTTTCTTATCACAAGATGCCAGAAGGAAGAACAGCAAGCTCAAGTGCCTGCAGGACATCACAGGGAGCACGACTAGCCAGACCTGTTCTTCCCAGCGTATATAGAGTGCTACATCAGATATACTGTATGCCTACACATATCCTTTACACTACTGTAAGAAGGAAATTGTCAGTGAATAATAGCCTTATAAAGTGAAATGTTTGAAAAGTTAAAAAGACCAATTATAGACATGTTCCACTAAACAGCAACTGTTCTAATGTGAAAATCAACATTGTTACATTCCATGGAAGGAAGCCAAAAGAAGGTCCAATAAAGACTGTACGTATTAAAAATTTTGTGGAAATTCCCTGTAAAATCAGGTGACTGAAGAAAACTGCAAGACCAGACCATAACAAAAGTTAGATCATACTGGTGTACTTACAGTATATATACAGTATATAAGTAGGAAGCAGACCCCTGCAATTGCAGGGGGACTGGTAAACAATTTTAGTGATATCTTATATTTTGGTTGTGGCATGAAAATACACTACTTTATTGTGCTTGCACTCACTCACTTTCTCTGCTTAATACTTGTTTTGTGGCTGCAAGTGGGATAGGGGCAAGCCCTGTGCTGTATGAATACTATCAAATGATGGACTTCCTACCTTCTCTGGCTGGGCCCTCCCTCCTCCCCACTGCTGCGTTGCTGTATAGACTGATGATGCGTGCCCTTAGCAACAGGAAAAACTGGTTTCTTATTTAAGAAAAAACTTCAATGGACAAACTCGATTCTGCAAGTTCAGTGTTGAGTTTTCAGAGAAAAAACTTTTATCGCTAGAATTGTTACATTTTTCGGCCAAAACCCTCCGAAAAATAAACTTCTACATGACCTTGAGGTTTTAGATGGTGTATTTTTGGATTCGAGCTATTTCCAGGGCCGGGGTATAATAAATCTTGAAGATTCGATTTTTGACCAAAAAATCACCTTAAAAACTTGAATTTGTGTGGAGAACACAACCGATTCTTATTTAATAGGCCCCTGAATGTGGAAAATATATTCCTTCATGGGGCCCTCCCCTTCCCATTGTTAGGTGGTGTTGCTTCAGGAGTGAACTGGCATTTGAGTGCCCTATTGCTGGGGGGGCATATATTTTTTTGCAGGGGGGCCCTGTGACTCGTTACGCCACTGACTATTCTACAAAGAGACCCAAAGCACCCAAGAAACTTTAAGAAACCTAGGGTACAGAAAGTATGCTAGGATTCCAAGGAACTAGGGAGTGATTTGTTTTCAATGTTTCAAGCCACTGGCAAGTACAAACAGCTTGAGAACAGTGAAATGTGTGGGTTAACTGAGCACCCAGTGCTATATCTCAGTACTCCATGTACTCCATGTAATCAGGGTTGAATCCTTAATGCAATATTGCTTGATTAAACTGTTTTCCCAGCTCTCCCATTCAATACAAACTCCACCTGATCTGTGTTAATTGGGCTCCATGTTCCTTTGTTTCTATAACAGGATTTTTTCCATTTCATAACAACTAAGCAACACTGGGAGTCAGCACTGAGCAAGTTTTCAGCCGAGCGGTAACAGCTGAAGATAGAACAATGAGTACAACCATTTGATAGGTTGCCATGTTTAACAGACCATGTGTAAATTTGCCCAGTGTTGATAAATGAGATCCATTATGTCCTCTCCATATTTGATTCTTGGACTATAACAAAGCCAAAATCACATAATAATCCGCATATGTAACAGCAAGATGACTGATACAGAGCAGGTAATCATTCTCACTGGTGAATTATAATGTATCTACAATTATATTTTATTATCACTGGTGAATTTTCATTGTATGTGTAATTAATTTTTGGTATTTTCTATAGAAAATTAGGTGACACAGTGGGACAGGTTTATTTGATGGGGTTTGATCCCCTTTAAGTTACTGGCTAGAGGGCATAGTGGGATGGGCTATGGTTTCGGTTCCCCTTTGTTGAAGCTTTCCAGCTGATGTTCCAAAATAAATATGAATATAAAAGTACCAGCAACTCAACCTGCATAAGTAAGGAGAAGTAATCCTAATTCAGTATTGGATAATATTTGTCTCATACCATGGAATGGCATTGGATATTGGGTATTTATTTTTAATAAGTCATGATGGACCCATGATTATATTGCATAAGCCACATTATTTGCATGAAGACGCATATTATTTTGCTGATAATTCAAATTAAATTCTAATAAGGATACAGAGTTTATCACTGTGTTAATTTTGAGCAGTATAATGCCCTAAGAGGTTTGTAGGTATCTACAGGTTTGCACGAAGAATACAGTTGATTAGTATTTCCATGTATGCATAGTTTCCCACACATATAGGGGTATATTTATCAAAGAGTGAAGTTAGAGATCTCCACAGTCCGCAGAGTGAAATACAGCCACTCTCCATTCATTTCTATGGATTTTAAAGGCGTAGTTATCAAAGGGTGATAGTGAAAGTTCACAATTTGATAAATATGCCTTTAAAAAGCCCATAAAAATTATTGGAGAGAGGTGGTATTTCACTCTGCGGACTGCGGAGATCTCTAACTTCACTCTTTGATAAATATACCCCATAGCCTCTGGAAAAAAAATATTTATTCCAGGTAATTGTTATCTGTTTGATTGCTATGTCACACTAAACACAATGGCACAAACAGTTCCAGATTTACATAGTGGGTGCCCCTAGGCCTACTGCTGTTTGTCACCCGCATCCCATCCCCTCCCCTTCATTCGCACAAATTTTCATAAATGGGACCAGAACAATGGGGATTGGTGAACAGGAAATTTTAAAAACTATTATATCTCCTGCAGATCCCCAGTGTTTGTGAACCAATGTGGGTGTGGTTGGGCCACATGTCACCCCCTAAAACTCTGCCGCCCTAAGCCCGTCCTTGGTGGCCTTTCCACAAATCTGGGCCTGGGCACAAACGCTTTTTTACCCGGTTCAGCCTGTGTTATAGTCTAGGACCCTGATAACATTATCAGTTAGATCTTCAGTGCAAAACCTGTAGCATCAATACCTATCAATGCAGCCCTACTTCCTAACATAGGCAATGACCAAAGGGGCAAGGGAGAGCACTTAAAAGGCAGTCTTTATTGCAAATAGCTGTTTATTTTAAGGTGCCATATGCAAAATATTTCAGGCTCTTCAAATGTTGTTTATCAAGTGATAAAGGTAAACGGAGGGGCCCAAAATACGACACTTTCAAGTATAAGTAAACCTTTAAAATAAGTGAATGTAAAATTGATAAGGGTGCTATTCTAAGAACATTTGCTATTTACATTTATTAATTTTCTTTTAATTCCAAGATATTAAGGGATACACGTGCTGTTATACATATACATCCACAACGCCTTCTTCTGGTCAGTTTCCCACCATTCTGAACACCAAGTAGTCAAGGAAGTTTCAGGAGAAAAAATGAGGCTGCTCTGATGTTCTTCTTCTTAGGAATAAAATTAGAAACCTTTCTCAAATCTGTCCTAAGCATTAGAATATCAGAACAGCCTCTTTCTTTCTCCTGACAACTTCCTTGACTACTTGGTGGTCAGATTGGTGGGAAAATGACCAGCAGGTGGTGCTGTTGTAACAAAATTCATTTATGTTCATAACAGTAAATATATCCTTTAATATCTTGGAATTAAAATAAAATAAATGATGACTGTAGATTGCAAAAATTCTTACAATAGCACCCTTGTCAATTTTACATTCACTTATTTTAAAGGTTTACTTTCAGCTATATGCAATTAAGACTACTTGCCTTGCCGATTTTCAGATGTGACAGTGTTATCTGTGCAACACACTGGAAGCACCAATGCACAGCTCCTAAAAACTATTGAAGAACCATGAAAAATTAAGATAGGAATATATTATTATCTCCACAAACCTTTACTTATTTTGATTTCGAATACGGAGACACCTCCTTTTCAATGGCGGCTCCAAATCCTCTGTCCCTGTACTGAGAATTGGTGTAGAGACTACACATGGAGCCATTCCTGTCTTTTCGGCTGGTTTTGGCACAGGCTGGATAACACAACCTGTTTTAGGCAACATTCGCAAAGCATAAGCATGGTCCTCATCTGCAGGATTATTAAGGTTGGGGTCTTGCTTGTCCCCAGTTGTGAGGGACTCTTCCACAAGACTCTTCTTGCTGGCATCAATTTCTAAATGACAGTTTGAACTACAATTGTTTTCTTTAACAGATTCCAGCTCACTTACAGCTGGTTCCTTGTCTAGTAGTGTCTTTTTTTGCTCATGATTTTTTTCATAGTTCTTAGTACCTTCTGTGCTCTTTGTACCATTTACAATGACATTACAAACGTTTGCACTGGTTTCATGCCCAGGAGTGCTGGAGGCAACTGAGATAGGGCCACAAAAAGGATCACTAGACGGAAATGTTTTTGTTTCTCCTGGGCTACAACTGTCCCTGCAGTCACTACAGTTGTTTTTATCTACTTTTCCAAAGGCCAGGTTTACAACACTGCTAGGTTCACGTTCAAGTTTTAAGTGAGTATTAAGGGCTCTATGAATTACATTATGAAGTCTAGATCTGTGTGCCACGGTTAAGTCTATAACTCCATCCTGGGGTACCTGAAGTATATTAGGGATGCTAAGCTTGTTTTCTGGGCTTGCTGTCCTCGTTGTCAAATCCACTACTTCAGTTTTAGTGTGCTCTTGAAGCACAGGGGCCTGGTTAGAAGATTGCCCTGAACCACCAGGAGAGGAATCAGAGCTCTTCAAAGACCTTTGCTTAGAATCCCTTGAAGGCAAAGATGTATCCTGTGGCTTTGCCCCAGGAGTATCACAAGATGAACTTGGAATGATGCTTTCACCATTACTGGAGAAGTCGTTAGGGGGTTTGGAATCAACTACATGAGGAATGGGAATAGGAATAGGTATTGGAACAGGTAAAGGAACAATGACAGGATATGGCACTAAAAGGGTTGGTGGTGGCACTAATGGAGCAAGTGATGGCAAACCAAAATTTACCATCTGTGGCATATGCATAGGGCCATTTGGCATCATGCCCATTGGGGGGAAAGGAAGACTGGGTAAATGACCTCCAGGTGGATGTGGTGGAAGCAACCCTGGGGGGTTTCCAGGAATTGTAGGTGTGGTAGCTGGATGGATATGAGGTGATAACATTGGTCTATGCATAGGACTAGAAGTGGGGCCCAAAACTCTGGGACCACCTGGTGGCGGCCCCATCCCAGGAATCATTGGATTGGGTAAAGGGCTGTTAGGATTTGAGCCATGGGGACCCCTAAGAAAAGGGGGGCGAATTTGCTGCATAATTTGCTGCTCCATGAAAATAGGCAAAGGAACCGGTCCTCGATTTGTCATTATCATCGGAGGACTTCTGGGTGGCAGGCCCATGGGAGGCACAATACTGGCAGGTGATGGAACAATAACTGGACTCTCGTTCATAGGAATGGATTTAGGAACTGGCGTAGGGATTTTAGTAACACAGTTATTGGCAGTTTCAGATGGGGAGGCAGTGGCAGACGCTGATGATCCAGGTCCTTGAATTTGGCCTGTTGCAGACACTGGGGAGGGAACAGTTCTGCGAACATCTGTCAGCGGTATATTCCAAGAATCTGGAGTCAGCAACTGTACCCCGGTGCCTTCTGCTTTATTATCAACTGAAGGATGTAATGAGTTACACAGTCCAACTGGAAGGTTAGCTTGTGTCTCTTTGTAAAAAATGTCCATTTTGTATTGATTTAGACACTTTGCACTGCAGAACTGAAGTCTTCTCTCGCCATCCCCAAAATCAAGATATTCTTTAGTATGCCTTATATGCTTACACCAATCACATACCTGAAACAATGATAAGAAAAAAATAATAACTACAAAAGTTACATAGCGCAGAAGATATTCAGTACAAACTGTTTCCAAAAAAAAACAATTCTTTCCTCCAAAAGCACATTATAAAGATAGTATATTTTAATTTCATAACTATAAAAGCACAGCAACTCTTAGCAAGCAATCAGCAATGAGAAAATAATTTATTGGTTATCGTTTACAAGGCTAAGAAAATCGTTGGCCAACTTTCTGCATAAACCTTGCATAATCATCTACTAATGCAGCTTATTTTACGTTGGACTGGACCGGAGGGGCACTGGGAAAAAACCTGGTGGGCACCTGGCTCTTGAGGGCCTCGAACATGCGCATGTTGGGCAGGGTGGAGGACTCAGCGGGGGAACCCGGCGGCAGGGGGGCCCTGGGATAGTAGCCCCGGTGGGCCCCAGGTAGGGTTGCCACCTGGCCAGTAAAAGTGATGGTTCATCCCAATGTTATTAAATAGGAAAAAAAGATAAAAATATAGGAAGGTATTTTTTTCCAGAAAAGGTAGCAACCCTAGCCCCGGGCCCACCAGTCCAACCCTGCATAAACAGGACTGGTTTACTAAAATGATTTGTTTTTTTAATGCACATTGTACTTCAATACGAGAAGTTTTTTAGAATGCATTGAAATTTAAATTGGTTCTGGTGTGCACTTAAACTTTGACGATAGTTTTCAGTTCAAAACCTTTTTGTTATTGACATACCCATTTCAAGTATAAGTGGCGAGAGACTATGTAGGTGACAAACAAATGTCCATCAAATCAAATATTTAAAAGGCTACACAATTTGCTGCTAAAAACACTACAAGAATCTGCATAGCTGCATAATTGTTTCGGTGTTAGGGCTCTTTCTGCGTTCAGCCGCAGGGGAGAAGGCGCGTGTAGGCGCCGAACGCAGGAAAAATGCAGCATGTTGCGTCTCAACCTGCGTTCGGCGCCTACATGCGCCTGTGTGAGTACAGCCCCATTGAAAAAAATATAACGCGTCTATTCCTGCGCTCCCCTGCGGCTGAATGCAGAAAAACGGAACGCAGGGGAGCGCAGGTAAAAACGTTAGTCTGTAAGAGCCCTTACACTAACCAGGATTATACAATAATGTTCCTCCCACTGTAAAATTACAATAATATAAGAAGTAATATTATTTAATAATAGAAAAGTTTCAATAAGTCACTTGACACAAGTGATTCTATCAAGTACTATTAAGTTTATTTTGTCTTCCCTATATTATAATAGTATTTGTTTTCTGACAATAGAGAATAATGTTCCTCTGAAACATGTTGTTTCATTCATAGCTATCAAATTAAATATTTGAGTACACACACACACACACACACACAATTTGCTGCTAGTTAACAAAATGATGGCAACGTTATCAAAAGTTCCAGTATATTTTTTTCTGTTTGTATTTATGTAAATACATGTATTCGACCTACTTCATTCCAACACCAAATATATTGATATACAGTTATCCTTCCTTTACTGCTAGGAAGACTTTTTACGGGGGCTCCGACTTAGCCTCATGCCTTCAGACAAGAAGCAGTCAATATAAATTGCATCAAACCACTTGTCAAGCACATGGTGAACCCCAGCACCAGGGAAACAGCAAACTGTTTGGTTGTAACAATGCAGATGACAGATTACCCTATCTGCTTTAACTGAATTTCTTATCACCAGAATAGCCATATTGCAGTCTCTCATTCAAGCCACTGCCTGGTTACCAAGGTGCATTGGATCTTAGCAACCAGCTAGCTACTGAAATTCCAAACTGGAGAGCGCTAAACATAAAGTGAAATCTAATACAAGTGAATTCAAAAGTAAATAAAGTGAAATCATTTAAAACCCACAAAACAGAAAAAATGAAGACCAACTGCAAATTGTCTCACTGTCTATGTCATACTAAATGTTGAGTAAAACTTGAACAATCTTTTTAAGTTTGAGTGTTGTGGTTTTGCCACAAGTAAAGATCTTGATCCCATTTTTTTAAATCCATATATGCAGAAGTGGCAGATCAGGCTTAACCTAAGTATTTATGGTAGGAATCCAGTACTACCATTAGTTTGGAAGAGAACACCGTATTTTTTGTAACATTGTTTGTCAAATATTTTTTTTGTAATATATATTATATTTTTTATGATATTATATTATATGATACAATCGTGACATCTAAAAAATAACCTGCCCATTCGTTGGTAAAATGTGGACAGCAACACCAACCTAAATGATAATTTTTTCTTTGCTGTTCAGTGTAGAGCTGTATAATTGGCTACAGTTTTAATTGCCATAAACAAGCTGGAGACCCTGGGTTAAATCCAATTCCATGACTGCCTTGACTATAGAATATTCTGTTCTGAACTGATAAACTGTCTAAATAAATCTAAAAGCTCTATTAAAAGGTTACCAAGCACAAAATGCCATCTATCATTATGCCTATAACCTAAATGTTAAAGTTTCCATCACTGTCATATAAACTGCTATTTTATTTGAGTGAAATTATTATGATTTCATTAACACATTACTTTTGACACACCATCAGTTCCCACAGATGGCTAAAGCAAGATCTACAATTCAAATAACGCTCTTGTTTGCACTAAAGCTTTTCCCTCACATGGCATTTTGAACAAGAATTAATCTTGCCACTGCTATAAACAGATAAACAGATGTCAGCAGTTCTCTTGATACCTTCTATTTCGCTTAGGAAATCATTTCAAGAATAAGAATATTATTTCAAAACTATTTTCATATTACTTTCACAAGATACTAAAGTACTTCCAGACTTAATTATGTGGATAAGTTCAATGTCTAAACTTTGTCAGCCCCCCCCCAGAGAGCCTTGTGAGACATTTATCCTGCTACATTCATTTGCATATTTGAATAAACTTAAATGGAAGTGCAGAATTTATTACACACAATTTAATTTCCCCCTAACACACGGAAGCTTACTTGCATCACACCATATGTTTCTACACTTCAAACCCCAGCATATTCCCACAACCAAAGGCATTTAAAGAGGCAGGGAGTAACTATTAAACATCAACTGGAAAGCCAAATTTGAATATTCTAAAATGTAGTTGCCAGTGTTGCTATACTTTTTTCCTTTTCTTTTGTATTTGCCATTATGCAAAAATGTCATGAAAAGAAAAGAAACATGGCTACATCCACAAATATTTTGTAACTGTTTTCTTCTAAGGATCCTGCACACTAGCATATCAATTTCACATAATTATTTTATTGGTTTGGATTATAAACAGGTCCAGTTTATATGGTGAAATGATAAAATGGTGTGTCTGATGGAACCCTTGAGCTATCGCATGGTCAGAAGGTGGTGGTAGCTCCAGGGTTCTCTGAGTGCCCTGTATCAATCACCGCAACACAGTTGTGCCTAAAGAATAGGGTGCAGACGTCACCATAAATGACACCAGACAAGACTTAGAAAATAAGAAAATGGCGATTGCGCTCAAATTTTCACTTTGCACACTGTCAATATATATTTTACAGAAATAATAAAATATGATTTGTGAAAAAAAGGAAATCTTTTATTAGTAAATAGGTCCCTTAGTTTTTCAAATTGCAGACCACTCAAGATTTCAATTTGTAAGCAGGTCCTAACTATAGCAAAACTTTAATACTGTATATATATATATATATATATATATATATATATATATATATATAGTATACAGTATATAAAATATCTAAAATTTACAAGCACATAATTCTTTTATCCGACCTACACAATATCAAGTTTGTATACTAAAATGTGTAGCAATGAAAAAAAGAGATGTATAAATGCTTCCAATTGTGGTTGAGGGTATTTATATTCTGTTGCTAGAGAGAATACTAATAATAAGCTAAATGAGTTTGATCTCATTCAGCTTCTTGCCTGGGAGAGACTGTACAATGTTAAAACCACATGAAAGGATGGCATGAGAGAGAAGTAGAACTCCTTTTTGGTAGGAAAAATATAAATCCATGCCTGTTGGATGAGATATTTGTTCTTTTCATTTCTGTATGGCTGAAATAATAAGACCTTATGGTAATTAACTGTTTCATTCAGATGTCACTTAATGGTCTGATTGCCTACCAGAAAAGGAAAGCTTACCTGCTAAACACTTTAATTTTTTATACATTAAGCAGACTTTTCTTTGTTAGTGGACATTTCAAATGAAACATAAAAGTGAACCACGTTAGTGTCTACAATGTATAGAAATAGGCTGCAGGGTTATCTCACATCCATGAATAATATAAGGACCAAGCTTAATTGCTGAAACAAGAGATCACTTTTCAATGAGACTATCTATTAAAGGA
This sequence comes from Xenopus petersii, assembly GCA_038501925.1. Lineage (NCBI taxonomy): Eukaryota > Metazoa > Chordata > Amphibia > Anura > Pipidae > Xenopus > Xenopus petersii. The sequence goes on along the minus strand of CM076680.1, from coordinate 90,408,173 downwards.
GAACTAAAGCTTAACTAAAGAAGTAGCTAGAAATGCTGTACATTATGTTTTGGCCTTCTGTATCAGCCCAAGGCAACCACAGCCCTTTAGCAGAGAAGATCTGTGTCTCCAAAGATGCCCCAGTAGCTCCCCATCTTCTTTTCAGCTGATTCACTGCACATACTCTGTGCTGCTGTCACTTACTGAGCTTAGGGACCCACTCACAATATACAGTACACATAGAATAGAAATGTCACAATATAAGACTGATTAGTAATTAATATAGATAATTACTACATGGCAGCACAGAAACCAATGCAATTAGCATCAGAATTTAATAATCAACCCTGTAGCATCAGCTTATATTACAGACCAACCTAATTTTTTGTTGATAATTTGCGACAACCCCTAAGCTTAACTTCTTAACAGCTACTCAGAGAATACTGAGCATGTGAGTGTCGCAGAAACTTTCCTAGATGGTGACCCCCTGTGACAAGTTTGAAGTCCTGGATCATTGCTGCTATTGAGAAGCTGAAACTTTAGGCTGGTGCAAAAAGTTCTGTATATAAAATATGGCATTTTTAACCAATTCATTTTTAGGGTTTAGTTCTCTGAAGCTGAAGAGTATTTCATATTAGCTTCAATGCTAAATATAATCAATAAATTCTGTACTGGTTTTGAAATAATCAAGTTTATCTTCACTATTCCTCTCAGCATCTGTTTCTCTTCATTCTGTCTTCATGTAGCATTTGTGTGTCAGATGAATAAGCCAATACATCTTATAGGGTGGCTCATTTTACCTTGTATTACAGCTCACTCTATTAAAATCACCAGAAATCCTGTCTCTCTACATGCAGAATCGGTGCAAAACGCAGTTATTTTGTTTGTACTGGAATTAGTCATTTGAGTAAGATCTAATATACCTGGTAGGAAAGGAAGCCTCCCTATCAGATATATTGGATCTGTCAATGAATATCTGACACCCAACTGCTGAATGAAGACAGAATGAAGAGAAACAGATGCTGAGAGAGGGATAGTGAATATAAACTTGATAATTTCAGAAACAATGCAGAATTTTTAATTGATTGGATTTAGAAAGTTACTTCAGTATGAGGAAGCTTATATTCAATTTTAATTTTCGCAATAGTTCCCCTTTGAATAAAAAATCCTTGGATTCTATAATTTTGCTAGATTTGACCATGTAAACTGTATTAAAGGGAAGCTTAACAAGGCAGGAGTGTAAAATTTCCCTTCTTCTCTGCTGTGGTCATCAAACCACTGGATTTCAACACACAGCATTCAACATCAGTTGGGAGATTCTCACTAAATCTATAAGAGAGGGCCGCACTTTACAATATGTTATGCTTTTATTCTAGCTGATGCTGAGTTTTCTCTAGATGGGGCTCTAGAGGTCATTGAGAAAGTGTTCTGTGTATAGGCACTAGGGGGCTCAACCTTGCACTTCTTCCCCAGGCATAAGTAAACAACCCTCTTTGTATGTTCCAAATTTGATATGATGTCTATATTAAAGAAACAGTAACACCAAAAAATCAAAGTGTTTTAAAGTAATTACAGTATAATGTACTGTTGCCCTACACTGGTAAATCGGGTGTGTTTGCTTCAGAAACACTACTATAGTTATATAGCAGTATAAAAATTGTTATATATAAAAAGTTGTTGCATAGCCTTGGGGCAACTATTCAGAGGAGAAAAGTCTCATGTTACACAGCAGATAGCAAAGAGAAGATATGCTCTATAGAATATAATGGTGTTCTACAGAGCTTATCTGTTATCTGCTATGCCATTTAGCCCCATCTCAATTACCTCCATTGCTACATAATATAAACAAATAGTAGTTCTTCTGAAGCAAACAGATTTGTTTAACCACTTAAATTTGTTTAATTACTTAAAAACTTTTATTTTTTTGCGTAACTGTTCCTTTAAGGAATAATCTTAACACATAAATAAATCAACACGTACACTAAAATTGCAGGTTAGTGTTTTTTGGAACTTTTGTCAAATTATTAGTTTCTTATCAGTACCAAATTTACTTTTTTTAATTATTATAGTTTTATGAAAAAGGTATCGTTTTGGTGTTTGATTGCAGACATTTTTAATAGGCATTGTAATTATAATATTTCAAATTGGGTAGCTATAATGTGAAAAATAAAGCACAACCACTTGTCTTATGGTGTAAGAATTACATGCAATTCACCCACAGCCGCACAAATGAAAAACAAAATTACAACATAAGCTTTAGTAGCTTGTAGTAAATAGCAACAAATTTCAATTCCATTTAACCTACATTGCTTTTGAACTAAGGCAAATTTTTTTTGGAAACAAATTGATTAGTATTAGTATCAACTTAAAATCTTGTTATTGTTCTACGTTAAATCCGACACACATATAATAAATGACCAAGAAAATGTTGATGGCAATTTCTCATTTAAGCTGAAGTGTACTTTTTGCCTTGGGCATAGCTTGGAGTTAATGCTACTCCAGCAGGCGCCAATTCCCACTAAAATACCCATGTTTCCTTTTAAATTCTTTAAAACTAAATGTACATTCCACATGGTCTGTAGTTAAGGAGTACATAAAACTACAACTAAAAGGCAATTTAAAGTAAAAAAAATAACACAATGATACTTCATACTAGTAACTGGACTAAAATAATCCAATAAAACTTTTTATAATGCCTAGGGTAGAACACTGCAGAATATGCTGACACATTAAAAATGTATTGAAAGGGACACTAACAAGTTATACCTTATCTTGTCCACAGGATCTGATACCATTGGGATGATATATATATATATATATTTTTTTAATCCATTTTCTCAGGGGTACAGCTGTCTTACATTTATCTTCAGTGGGAAAAATTGTGTCCTGGGCATGACAGGATACTGACAAATCTAAACTTGTCATTATCTTTTATAAAGGGACAGTATGCACTTCTATACACTTTTGATCACAACAATAATAACGACTAGTGTTGTAAATGTATTCAGATTTTTCCTTTAATTTTAAATACATTTGTATTTTCCTCATGTATTTCTATTAAAAAAGCACAAAACGATTAATGTTTCCCTTTTAAGTCCTTTACCCCTTCCTGCTGCTTGAACATAAATAATGAGTTTAAACATCTGCATAAACAAACCCCTCCCATCTCCAAGCTGCAGCCTGTGTGTGTGGATTTTAGGTAAATTATTATAATGCTATAAAACAGAGGGCTTATCAGTGAACTGGTAATTTGATTAACTATATTCTCCTCCACCCACAGTTGCTAGAAAGAACCACAGGAAGCTGGAAAGTGAAACTGCTATTTGGCAATACCAACAACAATTCCCAAGCAGACATAACATTTGAGCAGGTGTTCATATAATCTCAAAGACTGGGGCATGATGTTTCTCTTATTTACAAAATTGTATTAGAACAAAACAAAAATCTTACTTTTTGCCTGTTTTTTAAAGGGCATGTAAAGGCAAAAAAATAAAATCCCATTTTTACTTTCTTTAATGAAAAGGAAACCTATCTCCAATATACTATAATTAAGAAATGTGTACCATTTTTATAAGAAACCTGACTGTAGGCAGTGAAATTCTCCCTTCAGTTACTGCTGTGGATAGAAATTGTGAGACGGTCCCTAAATGCTCCGCAGGGAAACAATCATACTTATAAACCGAGGGCCATGTAGAACTCAAGCAGCTTTGTTTGTTTCCCTGTAGAGCAGTCGGCGAAGGTGTAGAGATTTGTATTGGATGTTATTTTTGCCTTTACATCCCCTTTACTGTTTCCAATTCCAGCTGCAAGGACAAAGATCATGGAGCCAGATGGTAAACTGGGATTCTATTTGGAGGATTATTTTGCTGCAGCCACTGGTTCTGCAGAGCTGGAGAAAGTTTGTATTAAACTCTCCACTACTTTAGGATTTGGCCTTAATCTCGATTCCTTCGTGAAAGATTCAGAGGAATAATAATCCGAATCCACCCCTTAATTTTCATATACAAATTAGGGCCGCAAAGTCAGATGATTCTAAGGATTTGCATTTTGTTTGGCCAGGTGCTTGGATTTGGCCAAATAGTGCAGTAAAAGGCAGAATCCTGGCTGAATCCCAAATCTAATTCTCTATTTGATGCATCCCTAATTCTCTTAACTAAAGATGACCTTCTGGATCTCTTCTTTATATTAACTAAAAGAAAGAAAATATGTGCCTGGTTTATAAACCAGCTCCCTACAGGTGCATATTGATGGGCCTCTGGAGACAGGCATGCTAAGGTTATTCAGCATGACTTAATTGCATATGTTAAGCTATAATTGATTCATTAAGCACTAATGTAAACAGATGCTAGGCCACGGCTTTTTATGCTCATTAAAAGGTAATAGTATGACTTCCATCTTACAAGTTAATGGCTTTTCTAACACTAAGGCACAGCTAAGGCAGATAAAGGGTAAGCAGTAGTAGTTTTTCATGTGAACAATTATAAGATTTAAGAACACAGACTTATATCATGATGAAGTACTGTAAACAAGATATCTCATGTGCCTTCTCACTTTATTCCAAATTAATCTGACATTTTAAATGTTTCCTTTTTGTTTTAATGCTGATTAACAGCAATACATGAAAAAAATATCTAGTACTGTTCTCGTGTATGTAAGTTTTGCGGGGCCAACAATTTGTGCATGCAGAAATCATATCAGGTAGTTTCCACACATTAGCCCAGATAAGAAACTATAAAAAAAATACCACCTGCTAATTCATGTTTGGCACATTTTTGAGATTAATTCTCCACATTTTTCTCATTATGCAGATTTAATTGCAAGTGTCGTTAAGTTCCAATTGCTGTAACTTGTGCCGGGGTGCTGATAAAGTCGCCAAGTTTTTTGGCAAATTGAGTATGCAGGTTATAGTATCTGTTTCATGCACACTAATGTTTATGCTTTTCTGTTGAATGGTAAATGCGCCCTATAATCTATTACATATAATATGTATGGAAAACTTTCTATACAACATTAAAAAACAGCAAACGTTTATTTTAATAGCAGCTCCAAATTCACAGCTGAAATGGTTGAAAAGTACCGGTAGCATATTTTAACAAAAGAATATAGTGTGCCACATGAAAAAGAGAGCAGTATCTGAATTTCAGACAGGGTAATGGCCAAAGGGGGGAGGGAACTGCACGCATATTTCTGAAGCAAAATGATGCAAGGCATGTTCGGTTGCTTAGCAGAACAATGTGCATCTAACAAAACATTATTACCTTTTAAGTTATGATTAACAAAATATGCTGAAAATTACTTTGCGAAAATTAAACCAAGATAGCAAAACAGGTTTACAGATATATTGATAAATTTATAAAAAACTCAATAGACAGATAACAACTATTTTTTACATATGCTACCCATAAATCAATGGTTGAAGAGGACATTTAGTATCTTTTTAGGTACAGCAGATTTTCAGTCAAGCATTTCAACAACCACCAGGCACTGGTTAAAAAGACATAAAAAGAAAAAGAATGGAATATAGCCTGATGTAATGACAGGAGATAAAATAATATACTGGAAATTTAGCCAAACTAACTTGAGCAGCGACAGATCAGTTGTACTTCCAGGCTGCAAAGATAATTACCAGAAAGACAAAAATGAATTTAAAAATGACCTCAATGACCTTAATAATTTGATAAAATTTGCAATTAGGTTTTTATTTTGAATGAATGTAGAAAGAGCAATTCTTATTTCTCACAACATGCTAATAATGGTATCTCAACCATCAGACAAAGAAAGCATCTTAATTATTCAATAATCCCAAAAGGACTGAAATCTTACGTCTTGGAACATTATATAATAGAAATAAAAATGCAGTTATCTGTTTTGTATAAATGCTACTGATATGTGGGAGACATGTAAACCAACCTACTGCTTGTTTGTGAGTTAAAGTATAATTTATATTTAAGTATAAGGGAAGTGATATTTTTCAATGCACTTCCCTGGTCCCCTGTTTCACAAATAATTCAGTATAAATCAGGCATGTCCAAAGTGCGGCCCCGGGGGCCAATTGTGGCCCTTTTTAAAATTTACACCGGCCATCATGAAATTAATAATAATGAGGCCCCCCAGCACAGTGTGATCAGGAGTAGCAGTAATATTATGGCACATTAGTTAAATGATCTGCCAACTGGTCTATACTGCTGCCTGTGTGCTGAAGGTGTTAGCAATAGACAAGTACTGGCACGTAGAGAGGTGCTGCTCTTACATACTTCTTTAGGGCTGAAGGTGTCAATAGACATACTGAGGTGCCAGTACAGTAAACTAAAGAAGTATGGCGTCATTAAGTGCCAGTACGTGTCTATTGCTAACACCTCCAGCACACAGACCAAGTGGCAGATCATTTCACTAATGTGCCCAAAAAAGTTCAAAAGCTACGATTATGCGATTCCTGTAATTTAAAGTTAATGGTTCAAAGAATGTCGGTCGGCCACCACACATTTTCACCTCACCAAATCTGGCCCTCGTTGCAAAAAGTACTGACACATATATACACTCTCCAAGTGTGCACCTATACATATAATTTTACTTTAATTCACACCTATATTCTTACCTACTTCTACCCATACCGACACATATATACACTTTCCAAGTTTGCACCTATACCTATAATTTTACTTTGCCTTCACTATTTTTACATATTTTTTAAAAAATGGGCGTTGGTTTGGGCAATTACTCTCTCTTAAAAGCTGCAAGTTAGCAGCGGGGGAGGATTTAGCCTTCAGATTGAAACCAAGGTTCAGCAGAATTTTACTTCAGTCAATTCTACTATGCAGAGAGGCACTAGATCCTTTATATTATGACCAGAGGTAACAAGTTAGGGACCGCCATATGGGGTTTACCTTGACGTGGTACGGTGGCTTATCAACTTTATGATCATAACTTTGTAACAAATGTTTCGTAAACATATGCACTTGCATTTATACTGAATTATTTGTGAAACAGGGGACTAGGGAAGTGCATTGAAAAATAGCACTTCCCTTATACTTAAATATAAATTATACTTTAACTTAGCCTTTTGAGCGCTCCCACTTTATGCTCCATTATGCACAATGTTTGCATGCCAAAAATTACACCAAATATTTAGTGCATATGCATTTGATTCATAACGAAGTGCACACTTGACTGCATATATTTGAAACAATTGCATCAGTAACCTCTCCTCCAGGCAACCTCAATTATGGAGAAAATGCTGTATTCATCCCCTAATACAGGTATGGGACCAGTTATCCAGACTGCTCAGGACCTGAAGTTTTCCTGATAACAGATCTTTCGTAATTTGGAACTTCATACCTTATGTCTGCTAAAATCATTTAAACCATCAAATAAATCCAACGGGTTGGATTTGCTTCCAATAAGGATTAAAGGAGAAGGAAACACATATTTAATCGGGGGTGCCAAAAGTTAGGCACCCCAAGTGATTATATATACTTAACTCACACCCCAGGCCAGTGCTCCTATCAGAAGAAAACTGCACCAGTCCTGGGGGTTCTTCCAGCGAGCACTCAGAGTGATCAGCTTCCTTCTTCTTTCTTCAAATTTCCTGGGGCAGATTCATGCTCAGTAGAATGAAATAGTCAACATCTTCGTTAAAGATTGGCGTTTTGCTCTACTGCATGAAGAAAAAGGAAGCCGGAAGCCGAACATTCCGTTGAAGAACCCCGGGCAGGTGCGGTTTTCTGGCTGATAGGAGCACAGAGCCAGGCGGTGAGGTAAGTAAATACAATTACTTGATACTGGATAGCCTAACTTTTGGCACCCCAAGTAAAGAGCACCTTTCCTTCTCCTTTAATTATATCTTAGTTTGTAAAATGTACTGTTTTATTATTACAGAGAAAAAAGGAAATCATTTTCAATAATTTGGAATGTTTGGATAAAATGGAGTCTATGGGGGATGGCCTGTCCATAATTTGTAGCTTTCTGGATAACGGTTTTCCCAATAACGGATCCCTTACAACTGTATCTCACATCATTTATATCGTTGTCTATTAATGTCTTTTAGAGTTATCAAAAGCAAACTTTACATTTTAGATTTAAATGTTATTGTAATCAAAGATCATTAAAGGTTTATTATGGCTTCAGGTTGTTTCATGGTAGGGAAGGTTAGGTCCCAGTCTTACTGCCTGATTATAGCTACTGAATAGTCTGACTTTTCTGTGCCTTCCATCAGCAGTTCAGCACACATAAGAGATTTAGCAAGCCTGAAATTGACTCCATCTCACAGATGTCAACAACATTGGGGTGATATTATCCACCTTCGGCATTTATTAGCCCTTATTTCATGTGGCCATTTAGAACAGTGTTTCTTAACTTTTTTAGGAAACCAAAATTAAAGGAAAACTATACCCCCCAAACAATGTACAGTAGGTCTCTATAAAAAGATATTGCATAAAACAGCTCATATGTAAAACCCTGCTTCATGTAAATAAACCATTTTCATAATAATATACTTTTTAGTAGTATGTGCCATTGGGTAATCATAAATAAAAAATTGCCATTTTAAAAAATAAGAGCCGCCCCCTGGGATCGTACAATTCACTGTGCACACAAACATACCAACAAACCATACTTGTTAGGTCACATGAGCCAATTAACAAACAGAGTTCTGTCTTTTGCTTTAACACTTCTTCGTGTTACAGTTAGAGTTGTAGTATTTCTGGTCAGGTGATCTCTGAGGCAGCACACAGACCTTTACAAAATAAGGGTTCAAGGCAAGAGATGTAAAAGGGCAATATTTACTTAAATATATATTCCAGTTTGGTAAGATTCTCTAATATGCCACTTAATATCATGTAAACTGTCAGCTGCTTAAGTGTTTATTTTGGGGTTATAGTTTTCCTTTTAATGGGAGAAGCATTGCAGTGACCCAAATATTGTATTAGAATTAGGTATGCACCTTGTCTTAATGACTATTTTCTATTGGAGTAGGCACTTTTACTACATTCAGTTAGTCAATGGGAACCTACCTTAACCAGCATGGGCACCCATTTTGGGTCCCATTCTATAGGATTAGATTTCCAGGATTGATTGTCACAGTGGGTTTACATGACATCTCTGCCATCTGTCTCTGCCACTTTTGGTGAAATCCACTCCTTGGGCCAAATAACTATTTTTCACTAGTCATAACAAACACTATCCCCCAGATTAGCTGGATGGTGTGAATATCAGAAAATGGCAAAAACAGTTACTGTTAGATGAAAAATACTAAAGTTCAAAAGTTATGAAAGGATGATAATGCTATTGTGATGACAGAACAGAGAGAATTATATATATATATATATATATATATATATATATATATATATATATATATATATATATATAAAATACTGTTACCTAAAATATCAGCATGAGTTCTGACACTTTAGGGAGTTCCCCAGACTACTGCTGTGGATCCCCTCTATCCAGCCTGGCAGCTGCCTCAGAGCACGTACATTCTGCGAGGTAGAGGCTGTTTTTCTTACAATAAACAAGACTGCAAAATAAGCAGCCAAACCCTGAAGCTAAGAAAGCACTTTGTTTCCTCTTCGCTTGAAATCTTGCTTGACAGGCCATTAGTACAAGTTCTCTGAATTGTACCAGGGAGAGCCTCCATGGATTTAATAGACCTCCAAGGAAAAACTGAATCAAGTTTTCAGCCCTACTTATATTTCAAAACCATACTCCTTTAACTTGTGAAATTTAGGGAAGCAAACTATGCATTTGGCATAGTCAGTTAACTATGGGCCAATACATAGGGGTCCTAATTAGGGGCAATTTCCCTAGGCTCGGCAAATACTGTTGTCCTGCACTGGAACCAGCTGTAGGTTCAAAAAATTAGAGTAGTGATGTGTGAATATCTCATTTAGCTTCACTGCAATATGTGCAAAACTGTGAAAATTCTCATAAATCATTGAAGTAAACTGGTATTTTTTTAAAGGCAACTTTTTCCATCAAGCATATTTTATTTACAATATATGGCCATTTTTTGCCCATCACTAGTGAGGAGCAGAAGCTATAGCAGGGCAAAGTAGTGACATCAGGAGAACCTAGCAGTAGTATCACATAACGTCAGTGTTTCAAACATGTAAAAGTACAAATCTCTGCACCCACCCAAGTTCAAAGTCTGTTGCCTTTCAACTCAAGGGCCATAGGCCATTATCAGTTTTGCAGCATTACTAAAAACTGTTTTTTTTTTCTTCTGTTGAGACCCCATGCAGAAGCCTAGAGAGTTTTGTACAGGTATGAGAACTCATATTCTTTTACCTGACAAACTTCTCAGATATTGCTTGCAGTAAAAGGTTGCTCTTTAATCCTCCAATATAATGAATTTCAAGCCCATAATTAGGGCTATTCTATCACATTTTTTAACCTTATAAAATGGATATGGCATTCTGAGGGAGTTTTGGTGCATGCTTAATTCATCATTGTCTTATTAGTACGTGATCTTTGTTACTGATGAAAAGGAACACATTTCCAATAGGCCGAATGTTAACAATAATGTTGTTTGTGTGCCAAATAAATAAAATAACATCCTTAACAATAACATAATTGTGCTACTATAAAATACAATAAAGTAAAATGAAAATTTCATGCAGATTAGACATCAATGATTCAAACACAGTATATGAAGCAAAGTTACTTCACATAAACAGGAAAGAGATTGTAATAGTCTCAAGGTGACAGAGAACATTAGGCCAAAACAAAATTATCGAAAATGAATACATTAGCTCTTCACAACCACTGTTAATATTCTCTGACAAACTGAGCTCAAAATCCTACAAATAAATGCCCAATTAGATCATCATTTCACATGACATTCATTCCTTTTTCACATCCTCCTTGCAGTGTATATTAAGTGCAACATACTCTCCCATGCTCTCCAGCACTAATCACAAAAACATTTTTTAAAGAAGATAGATGACAGCCTATATTTATAAGCTGTGAGTAGCGATGGGCAAACTTCTGCCTTATAGTTTTGCTGGGAAATTCTAAAATTTCCTGCAAAATTCGCGTAACAGTGAAAAATTCGCAAAACGTGAATTTTGATGCCGACGTTAATTTGCGGGCATCAAAATTGATGCCAGCAACAATTTCCGATGCCAGTGAAACTCAACTCAAACGCATTAAAGTCAATAGGCGTATTTAATTGTCATCAGTGTTGGGAAAAAAATTTGATGCTGGCGAATTTTCGCAGCAATTTCACAAATTTGTTCGCCGGTGGTGAAGCACAGAAATTCGCTGCAAGTTCGCGCCTGGCAAATGAATTTGCCCATCACTAGTTGTGAGTTGTGCATCAAACCCTATTAAGTGAAGGTATGTGGGTCAAAATGCTCTCATTGCATTTCTGTATAGATGCGTTTGGTGCTGCTCAGTCCATCCTTCCCTCCAGTTTGAATTAAGCACAGCTGCCCCATTGACACAGGGGAACCCTGAAGCTACTGGCACCTCTTGACCAGGCGGTAGCCCTAGGGTTCCTTTCTTACCTACTATAAATAGGCAGCGCACTTACTCTTAAAACATTTGGAAATGACGCCAGGTAGGCTTCAGTACAATTGGGTCCAATTTGCTACAAAATGTGCATGCAGTTGCGTTCATTTAGGCCTTTTGGACGTAATTGTACCTATTGGTCTACCTATATTACTGCCTATCGCTCTCCTCCCAGTCCGGCTGGAGAAGAGTCTCATTCTAATAACAAGTTGAAAAAGAGGAGACTAAAAAATAAAATGAAAAGCAAATAAGCGTGGTCTTTTTGCCATATTCAGGCCAGTAAATAAGCATTTATGCTAAATATCACTTCAAGAGCCCTGTTATCTATTGGGTCCCCCTAGGGTAGCAGCATCAAAGCAAGTAGTATCCAACTTCTTCCATGTTGTATTTCCATAACCTAAATCAGGGGTGTCCAAACTGTGGCCCGAGGGCCACATGCGGCCCAGGATGCATATGAATGCGGCCCAGCTTGGTTCCGGAGGAAACGTCATATTGCAAAGGATATAGGAGGAGGAGGGACTCTGCCCATTGGCCAGTTAGTAATAATAATATAATAATAAGTCTATTTAATATCCAGGTGTCCCATATTCCAGTGTATAGCTCCATCTGGTTATCCAACTGGCATTGTAGTTCTTTTCTGTGTATTTCCATTACATTTACAAATCAAACGTGTTTGTGTATTTCATTTGTGGCCCCAGACAATTTTTATTTTTCCAATGTGGCCCGGCGAGCCAAAAGTTTGGACACCCCTGACCTAAATAGACAGGCATTGGGCTGTAAAAATATAGGTCCACATCCTTCCCATCAGCTTCCAGCAGGACAACCCTATTCTAGTCTTGACATTAAAAACTCTTTTTTACATTCTGAGCTATGACAAAAGTAACTGAGGTTTGTGTATACAGTATATACAGAGCAAAGCATAGGAAATGTTATAATTAAAGGGACAACACACATCTGTGTTTATTATAATAATTAGGGCTTGTAATGGACATTTTTTTATTAATTAAATATTTTAAAAAAAATTTCTTGCACTTAACTGTACATAAAAGTGAACTGAAAGTGAAAACTACTTTCAGTTTACGCCCTGTCCTGCCTCCGTTTTTCTTGAAGGCGATTCTGGGGTGGATCAGATGATAATTAAAAAACTTACCCTTCCTAGTTGAACTCCTTGTAATTAAAATGAATGCTTCCTTATCTGTAAGCCTGACACTGACAGGAACTGGAGAAGAGAGGGGTTTGTTAATACAAAGCTTATTATATTTATTTACACTAACTCCACTGCCTCCAGGGGGTGGAGGAGGAGATATTAAGAGTAGAAACAAAACAACGATCCATCAAAGAGAATATCTTTTTTCCCTAAATAAACACAGACCACATATAAGCCCTATTTATTTGTCTTATATTGACTGAACAAATTAAACATACTTTTTAGGCATCCATCCAAAAATCAATAGATGTGATTGTGTGTTCTAGAACCACACAATCTGCTTGGGCAGTATATAGTGACCGGCAATATCAAAGAGTTTATATAGAGCCTTACACTGTTGAACACAAAGGTTAAATAAATTGTAGTCAAAGCATCTTTATTGAAAAGAATTAAAATGTTTTTTAAGAGCACCAAAACAAGGCTAATACATCTCATAACTTGTTGTCACTTAGCCATAGGCCCACACTGGGCACAAGCGCCTAAGGTATACATAGTTAAAAAAAAAAAAAACTTTATACCAATCATTGAAAAACTGTTTATAAATACAGATTTCATGGTTACTGCAACTGTCGCAGTTGCAAGAGATTCTTTTAAAGACTCACTTATTTGAGGGTATAAACTATATATCTGATGGTGCAACCCATGTAAGTATACACAAGATATTCCATAAAATCCATTACACTTAGGGGGTTCTTTATTAAAGTCCAAATTTTTTTTAGTTTTTATTAACAATAAAATCTGAATTTTTAGTGGAAAGAAAACGAAAATTTTCCGAGATTTTTTATACCCCGAGGATGGAAAAAGTCTGAATCTGAAAATAATCCATCTCAGACCTGCTGAAGTTGTATATAAGTCAACGGGAGAGGTCCCTATCCTATTTGGAAGTTTCTGTGGTCTGCGCTACAATAAGGCCGAAAATCCAACTATTTTCGATCGAGTTTTTACCCGATCTGATTAAATCATGCATTTTTAATAATAAATAAGGTCCAATCGTGGACTTTTTTTTTATTGATACACTAACATTTTTTTAAATTTTTTTTTATAAATAAGGCCCTTAAGGTATCTCATAAAAACCTCTAGTACAGATATGAGATCCCTTATCAGGAAACAAGTCATCTTGAAAGTTCTGAATTACAGGAAGACCATTTCCATTTTATTCAATTCAAATCTTAAAAAAAAAATTTCCTTTTTCAGTGTAATAATAAAACAGTACCTTGTGCTTAATCCTAACCGTGTTGTATGAATCCATACCATTGAATGTTATAATGATTTCTAGCAATTTAAGGCATGAAAATCGAAATTTTCAGGATTGTTTTGGTCTCTTAAACCCATTTGGATGTTTTCTGCAAAATGTTTGGCCTTTACCATTTGTGTTTGGTAACTTTGGGGTCTAAATATTTTTTTTTATTTCAGACCTGACTATATATTGTCCATTTAAGTTGTATTATTGGACCACTCCTGTACAAGCTGGCTTCCTGTTGGTCCATGCATGGGGCTGATATGATAGTCTTCCAGACTGTGAATGATTAGATCAGCTTGATTTGGGACACCACATTGGTGGTACAGGTATGAAACGTGTTATCCAGAATGCTCGGGACCTGGGGTTTTCCTGATAATGGATCTTTCCACTAATTTGGGTCTTCATGCCTTAAGTCTACTAGAAATTCATTTAAACATTAAATAAACCCAATAGGCTGGTTTTGCTTCCAATAAGTATTAATTATATCTTAGTTGGGATCAAGTACAAGCGACTGTTTTATTATTACAGAGAAAAAGGAAATCATTTTTAAAAATTTGGATTATTTGGATAAAATGGAGTCTATGGGAGACAGCCATTCCGTAATTCGGAGCTTTCTGGATATCGGGTTTCCGGATAAGGGATCCTATTCCTGTAGATCTGTATGGCCAGCAGTAGGCAGTATGCAACCAAAACCATCCTGTAGCATTCTTTTCCACTTTTACTACTATGAAACTTCATGTCAGATATATAATCTTTTAGGCTGGTGAAATTTATAGTGGATGTCGTAGGAAGGATGTTAGACACAAACTGCTTTTCTCTAAAATATAAAGGTTATGTGCAACTCAGTTCTAAGGAATGCCTACATTGTAAAAGCAATATTTGCAGTCTGGTTTTCCAATCCACTCATATTTCTTTTTACTCTGGCCTTTTTACTCTGAAATATTGCCTGAATAAGTCTGATTGTGCTCTTTTAAAAGGAAAAATACATGCATAAAGGTTATTTCAGCTATATTCATGTCACTGAGATCCATTCTATATTAATAGGTTAAGAAGCCTGGAAACCTGGAAATCTTGGGGGCCGATTCACGAAGGGTCGAATATCGAGGGTTAATTAACCCTCGATATTCGACTAGGAACTAAAATCGTTCGACTTCGAATATCGAAGTCGAACGATTTTGCGCAAATCCTGCGATCGATCGATCAAAGGATTTTTCATTAGATCGAACGATTAAATCCTTCGAATCGAACGATTCAAAGGATTTTAATCCAACGATCGAAGGAAAATCCTTCGATCAAAAAATCCCAGGCAAGCCTATGGGGACCTTCCCCATAGGCTAACATTGACTTCGGTAGCTTTTAGCTGCCGAAGTAGGGGGTCGAAGTTTTTCTTAAAGAGACAGTACTTCGACTATCGAATGGTCGAATAGTCGAACGAATTTTTAGTTCGAATCGTTAGATTTTCATAGTCGAAGGTCGAAGTAGCCCATTCGATGGTAGAAGTAGCCCAAAAAAACTTCGAAATTCGAATTTTTTTAAATTCGAACCCTTCACTCGAATTCAGTGAATCGGCCCCTTAAAGTAAAAATATAAAAAAAAATTGTACTATCATTTTGTGTGCAAAACTAATTTCTTTAAAAAAAATAGCACTCATAATGACTGTGCAGGCAAATTTTAAATCTACCCAGAGGAACAACAGTTTCCATTATGATAAAGTGGAAACATTTTGAAATATATAACCCCATAAAGAAATATATTTAAATGGGAACTATTATGAATATCAACATTTAATGAGCTTCATCTCATGGAAATGAGAACTTTCTGAATATAATCAATTAAAATTTCTTTCCTGAAATAATAAGCGTTAGATTCAGATTAGGACAGTTAGGTCTAATATATTATTGGGGTTGCTCTGTTTGCCTAGAAAATACATACTGTATATAGAGGGTTATTTATCAAAATGTGCATTTCTGTAATTTTATATTCTAAATTATTAAAAAATCTGAATATAAAAAAAGACGATTTAATAAATGAGTGAAAAAAAAATACCTTGAATTCGTATTTTATTTAAGATTTTTAGTGACTTTACAAGCTCCAAAAAATTAGAAAAGCTCAAAAAAATCAAACAACTATTTTTCAACTTGCACAGGACTGCTCCCATTGTCTTCTACATAACCTTGCTAGATTTATCAAAGTACAAAATTAGAGCTCACCACAGAAAAATTCCCTCATTAGAGTTCATTGTCTGATAAATACAATTCTAAAATAGGAATGATTATAAATGTTTCCATGATGAGCTCGAATCTGATCAATTTTGATAAATCTGCCCCATGCCAATGTTTTACATACGTTTTTGTGCGTTTTTCCCAAGAATTTGGGTTCTTTTTAAATATTTATTTACTTTCATGATTTTTAGTGCAAAAAAATTTTGATTTGCAGAAAAAAAGTTTGACTCTTGACAAATAATCCCCCAACTGCTTCAAAATAACTCTGAAACAAATTCTGCAGCTCTGACAGAAAAATTTATTCCAGAGTTAGTTGTTTTGATACGGTTAGCTCTAATACACCTTTTAGGTGAGGAAAGGTCCCACCCAATAATCTATTAGTCCTAACTACCCATCAAAATAAGATTTTGACTCTTGCATGGAGACAAGTTACTGAAAGGGGGATACTGAGTTTGGTAGTGCTGTATTCATGATGGACACCCCCTCCCGCCCTCTAACTTCATCATCATTCAGACATGAAATTAGGGTGCGCTGGTGGGTACAAGCCACAATGGAACCTGTATGTCTAATGGTTTTTAAAATTAGTGGTGAGCACAACTATCCCTTGTTTGTCATAGTTATACAGGAGCAGTGACCAGCTCCATGTTGTAGCTCCCACCCTTCCCAGCTATAGTCAGGTGATCCCACTGGTGTCTAATAAAAGGGCAGCCAAGTTTGGGAGTTTTACTTTGAAAGCAGCTAGTAAGTTGCAGGTAAAACTTAGCCCCTTTGTAAAATGTATAATGAAGCAATAGAATTCTTAATGAATCAGATGAAAATGAAGCGTAAAGCTGGCCATGGATGCAAAGATCCGATCGTATGAATCATCGTACGATCGGACTTTCCCATCTCCCAACCCGCCACTAACCATTCAGATCAAAGTCTTACCAGTCAGATTAGTAAAAGAACAGATCAGCAATGTTCTGCCCCTGACAGCAATCGTACGATATCTATGTCCAACCAAAGCTAGTGACAGTCTCCCACTGAAAATCGTACGATCGGTAATACACGCAGAGATATTATCGGCAGCCGACAGAAATTTTCTAACCTGTCCGATCGACCAAACGACAGATCTCCGCCAGACGAAAAATGTCGGGACTCTCCACACACGGTCCGAAAATCGTACGAATCCTCGATTCGTACGATCAGATCTTTGCGTCTATGGCCAGCTTAAGACTGGCCAGACATGGGATGACTTTGACGTAGTTGGCCAGCTTAAATATATTGCAATATATGGACAAACAATCCCTGTTTTGTTTAAAGGGTAAGGCATTTTTCAGTAGCAGTATGCACAAAATGTCTCTGTCTTAAATATATTGATAATGGGTTGAGTGCAGAGGACTCTTGTATTTGTCTACCTGTACATACTGCCTGCTCTATGACAGCCAATAAGGACTTTTATGCTACCGATGTTCTTATCCAAAATGAGATACAGAGGTTAGCCTGACCCATGGAAATAGTCTATGAATGAGCTATAAGTGGCATGTTCTTGTGCAGCTTAGTGCTCTTGCACTTTTGCCCGGGGTAAAGTAAATTACTTTAAATCAGTGTCGCTAATCTTTACCCCACTAATGCCTGCTACTGAGGCAAAGGTTAGGCCATTAAATCACAAGAGAGGAGGCCAAGCTTAATGCTGCACCCAAACTGTGTGGAAATGTGGCAATTTGCATAGCCAGTTTTCAGCCAAATCAGTTCATGGCTCTGTCCAGATCTATGTATTTGTGGCCACTCAATGTAAGTGCAAATAATATAGCTTATTTACTATTCTTGGTGCAGTGAGGGATGCTAATGGGTGCAGAATGGCGACCGTCAAAGTATCATACACAAATCACTTGCTTGCAAATATCTGTACTTGCACCTAGCAGGCAGACACAACACACAGTGAGCAAAGTTATAGGGTATAAGGGGACCCAATACCTAACACCTTTTTTATGCACTGTGGCCAGACACATTCTATTTTGTGTCATTAAAATAACACACAACACAATGGAATGTCCATTTTCACACCACCTCTCATGACACAACATGCATAAAACACATGTAAGTTACTAACCTTCACAAGTTTTTGTGCTTCCAGTATCTGGCATAAAAGTTTGTGCAGGATTGTAACACCTACACTTTAGTTGGAATTCTGGGCAAGAGTAGAAAATATGTCACACCAATATTATGCATACTACCATTAGTTTAATAAATCAACCCTGACTTCAACCGTAATTAATTATTTTCTTCTAAAATAGTCTGTTAGAATAAAAAGAAAGTCGGCGAGGCCCATTTATCAAAGGTCAAAATCGAATTCATGTGAATTTTTTTTACTAATATATTAGAATATACTCATAATTTGACTTGGAGGTTTTTTAAGAAAAAATTAGAATGTCTAAAATTCGAATAGTTCCAACCCTCAAAAATTCAAAACGCATTCGAATTGTATTCGATTCATATTCGATTCATACAAATCGAGTCTTTCTCAAGAAAAAAAAACTTGAATACACGCAAATGTCTGAACATCCCTCTGCCATTGACTTGTACATGAATTTGGTAGGTTTTAGGTGGTGAATATTCGAATTAGGATTAAATCTCACATTCAAATTTACATTAGAATAGAGGGATTAAACTTCAATGTGTGAATTTTGAGACCAAGGAGCAGATTTATCAAGGGTCGAATTGAAGAATCAAATTTTTTAATTAGAATTTTAGTGTACTTCAACCATGGAATAGTCCAAATTCGATTTGAATTTGAAATAAATTAAAAAATTAGAATATCGAAATGTAATCATATTATACTGTCTCTATAAAAATTTTACTTCGACCATTCGCCTGCTGTTTTAGCCTATGGGGACCTCCGAGAACCAATTTGGAGTCATTTGGTGGACTTTGAAAAATGTAAGTTTTTTAAAAAAAATACTTCAAACTAATTCGATCCAAATTCGATTTGAACGATCAAATACAGCCTAATCACTTGAAGTTAAAAAATTTGATTTTTTTAATACATTTTGGTTGGTCTTTTTTTATTCGTATTTCGAGTTGATGGGAGTTTAAAAAAAACACCTCGAAATTTGACCCTTGATAAATCTGGCTCCAAAAAAAAAATGTGAAAATTCAACTTTACTATTCAAACCTTAATAAATCTGCCCCATAATGTGGTCAAACAGTCAGATAGAATGAATTCATTCACATTTCTGCATTGTCTCCCAGGGATGTGCCCTTCTTTTCCCTTCCCTAATATACTGTATAAAAAAGTATTATATATGTTGCATGTGACAGGTGGATTGGAAGGGGTTAAGTGATTCTACTCTGTTTCAACCACCTTGACGAGTGAACAAATGGTCCGCAAAATGATTCATATTTTTGCCTTTTATAAATTCAAAACATTGTAATAAAAAATTTGTGAAGGCATTTTCTAAGTTTCAAGCATACAAAACATACATGGTGCAATATATATTTGTGCTAATAATAATAATAGCTTTTAAAGAGCCACAATACTTCATTTTTAAATTTTTGTTGCCAGTTCAAAAATTGAAAAGTGCCTGTATAATTATTTTCTACTTGATTTTTCTTGACTTTTGTCTGTGTTTCTGCCTCAGTTTGCATGGAATGCGCTTGCGTGCTATAGTCCTTAGCCTTGGTTAAAACTGTTCTAGGCAGGTTTTGCACAACCTTCTACATAGCCGCAAACCGCCCTCCAATTACTACTGTACTGTAATTAATTTACAAGATGGCCTCATAATCCATGGGGTGTGGTCTGATATACTTGTGGGTCTGGTCTGCTGAGCAGGGACAGTACACTTGATTTTCTCATAACCTTTAATAAAGTAAAATACTATAAAATTATGGCACCAAAGGTTTTCCCCCTATTGCAAAAGTATTTTTATGAGTATGGTGGCCCTTTTTTTAATTATAAGATTTTAAATATGTATAATAATAAATATTACAAATATATAGTAAAAAAAAAAAACAATACTAGCATATACAATACTAGAATATTAATATAAAAAGTGCAAGCATTTACACTGTGCTAAAGTAACAATCTCGACTTGTTTAAATACTGTTATTCTTACAAGTAGTTCGCAGTTATTCTTGAAGGCAAGTCTCGGAGTTTCCTTAGCATAGTGCTGCTGGGGGAAATTTTCACCATGTCCATCTTCATCTCTAGCCTGAAGGGAAATATAATGGCCTATTAAGGACCTTGCAAATAATAGAGCCACAATCATAACAGTTTGCACACAGATTGAAAATGTAAGATACAAAAAAAACGATATATATATATATATATATATATATATATATATATATATACACACACACATATATACTGCTACATGCATTTTGCATATAGATGTGCGTATACACCAATTTATTATCAAATCCATTCTTGCAATGATTTCTGTTTCTTAATGATTTTGTTTCAAAATACTTAAGTTAATGAATATCTTTGCCAGCATAAGACCTCCTAATAAACTGTCAAAATAGTAAAAGTGCAAAAGAATGAAACTCTCTACTATTTAAAAAAGTTGATTTCAATGATTTTTTTTCCAACACAGATTTAATGCATTTCCTTTTCATTATTTTTTTCTTATTTCATCCTTAATTGGATGGCCTTTTTGATAAATAATTCTCTCCACTCCAGCCAAAAACAATGATTTAAAAAGCCAAATGGATTTTTTAAGAAAATCATGAAAATAATCCTGCTCATGTCAGATGTTATCAGATTTTTTTAATGCAAAGGCATTTCTATAAGTTTTTCTATTTTTTATGCAATTCCTGTCTTCATATCAATGACTGCTTTATAAATCGGAAATTTTATTTTCCAAAATAGGGCATGTCATGTTTTAGCAGCAGCCATTTTAAGAACATGTTTATGCCTTGTTCATGTTAATTGCTATGCATCTATAGCAGGCCAGAGAGTATCCTAGAGTATCCTAGGCACTATGATCTGGACACAGCTATGTGGAGCAGAGTTTGCAGTTCTGCAGCCTGTTGAATAAATTCTACAACCAAAGCCTTCGTTGTGTGTAGGTCAAGACTTTACAGGGTGGGAGGAATCATACATATGGAACTTAATATAAAGTCTTGTTAACTAGTGACCAAGGGAAAACAATGAAATTGGTTTGTCTCTTTCTGGAAAAAAATAAATGTAAGCCTTAAATTATTAGCATTTAATTAGCATTAAATAACAAAATAGCAGCACAAATGTAACTTACTGTTAAATATACTAAAAAGAAAGATAAAACAGTAATTGTAATGCTACTGTTTGGTATTTCTGACATCAGGAAAATAATTGTGCAGAAAACACCAATAAATTGCCCAAAAATACAAACCTGAGCACAGGGAGAGCGTCATATATGAGACAGCCTTAAAATTGCCAATTCAGATTCTACTTTTCTCGCTTGCCTTTTTGTCTATGCTGGCAACACTTGGCGCTGGTAGATTTTCCAATTCTATTTCCTATAAACTCTATCACATACCCTTATTTTCACTTGCAGTGTTCCCTTTTGTACATGAATAGTAGGGATGCGCTGAATCCAGGATTCTGCCTTTTTCAGCAGGATTTGGATTCGGCCAAATCCTTCTGCCAGGCCGAACTGAATCCTAATTTTCGAATACAAATTAGGAGCAGGGAGGGAAATCGCATGACTTTTTGTCACAAAACAAGGAAGTAAAAAATGTTTCCCCCTTCCCACCCTTAATTTGCATATGCCAATTAGGATTCGGATTTGGTTCGGTTTTGACTGAATCTTTTATGAAGGGTTAGGCCAAATCCAAAATAGTGGATTCGGAGCATCACTAATGAAAACACGTGCAAAACCGGGGAAAGATTGATTTTACACTGAAAATAAATTTTTATGCTTTTTTTTGTAAAATGATTTGTGCTATATAGAGAATCTTGTCTCCAATTTACTTTTTTATAACTTCTGCTTTTATCTAGGAATACACTTCCTGTTTACAAAATATTTTTGTGCAACTGCACATATAGAAATTACTGTTGATTCTGTACAAAAAAATATATTTTCTATTTGCAGTAACATTTCAAGACACTAATTGCAAAGCTAAATGGCAGGTATTTTTTATTATTGGGCTTCTCGGTAAATTTGAGTGACTCTCTTGCAGAGTACCTTACAAACCTAAGATTATGAATAAAGCAAAAAGAAATACATCTTAGATGTGTGCACACAACTCTTTTTTTTATTGGAAGGATGCATTTCACATGCATGTTATTTTGATCTACAATGCTAATTAAAAAAGCTGCAATTGAAATAGTGGCATTAAGTAGGCCCATTAGCAGTTTGGCTTGAATGGAATATGTTCTCCCCTAATCTGCATTACTTTGTGCTTCAGAATGAGAGAGTAAAAAGAAATAGGTGAGAGGAGTGTTGGTAGCTTGCTCATTAAAACGTTAATTTCCTTGACATTTGCACTCTCTTCTGCTCTCTACTCATCTCTCTCTCTGAGTTTCTTTCTGTGCCTCCTAATAGTCACAGCTGAGCTGTCTGAAGCCCATATGGCATGCATATAATTATATAGCTTCCTTTTTACACTGCCTTAAAACGATGACTTTCTGAAATGTAGCCAACTAATTTTAAATAAGCAAGAAGAGATCTTAGAAAAGGGAAAATAGGAATAAAAAGTAGAAAACTGCTGCTCCTGTGCAAGGTATGTGTGACAGATGAACCAATATTATATGCACTTTATGGCATACCTTTTGTTACAAACAGATAACTCTTGTAGCACCAGTGCCCTTTAAATACATATACCTTAACGTGACATATAAGAGTTGCCACAAAATTATTACACATCCACACATTGTTGACTGGTTCATTAACCAGTGATCACATTTCTCAGGTAAGTATCCCTAAAGGTAACCAGAATCCTATAATTCCTGTTCAGTATGGAATAATAATCCTCCTTTCTACTCACCTCAGCACTATGGGGCAAATTCACTAACCGGCGAAAATTCGCCAGAACAGGCTTCGCGCACATCGCAACACGTTGCGCACATCTTTCAGCATATCTGATCTTTCTGCCCACTTATCCGCTTTACATAAGCATGGTAGATGACAGAAATGTGGGATCTTTTACTTCTAGGTTAGTCAGTGTATGGTAACCCTACAGAAAATTCCTGACTGATTTTTATTTTTCTTAATTCTGCAGTGCTAAATGTCTACTTCATTTGATCCAAAATTCTTTTTCACTAACTCTGCTTTGGATATACATATTCCTGTACTGTATTAATATAAACAAAGTTGAGTGTGCACTTGAGAAAGGGTAAACTACTGTATTGTTTTGGTGTCTTCACACAAAATAACCTCTTCTAGGATTAAACAGCATGAAACAATATTTTTTCATATACTGTATGTAGACTTGTGCCTTACTAGTCAGCCTTGTGGGCTCTACAGAGAGTTCTATAAATGGGATCCATTAAACCCTATGTGTGTTTTTCATCTTAGAGCTCAGTAGATTGCCAGGAGAGGACTGATTAAGCTGGCTTAATGTATAGTGGTGGAATGGTAGGTATTGCTGCCTTGCAGCCCTGGGGTCATAGGCTTGATCTGTAAGAACCTTGCATGTTCACCCATGTTTGTGGGGGTTTTCTACAGGTACACCAGTTTCAAATGTGATAGGGCCTTAGACTGGAAGTTCCATTGGGGCAGGGACTAATATAAATGATGTATAATCTCTGTAAAGCAGTCCGAAATATGCATAAAGAAGAATAATTAACATTCACAAAAAAATTATAATAAATACAGTATATATATTATATTTTTATGTAAATATGTATAAATTCCTAACCACCTCTATGATTTTACATTTTCATTTTGCACAGATGAAGGGATGAGCTAATGTTTATAAATATTTAATTGTTCAAACAAATAATTATGTTTGATACTTGTCAGTTGTCACATATGTATGATAGGCAGCATTTTACATTTTTCTTCTCCTGACTATATTTTAGCTATTCAGCATGCTTTATACTAAACCAGATGTCTACTACTGAGCACAAGTGAAACCCAGTCTAAGCACATAGACTACACTGCAGCATTTGTATCAGACATCATTGAAGGAGTATGAAAGTGTAAAATACTGGGGGGGGTGCCAAATGTTAGGCACCGCCCAGGCTCCAGTTAGCAGAAAACTGCACCCGGGGTTCTTCTTAGCTAACACCATGGAGTGATCCTTTTATTATCTTTTCAATGCCAGCGCCAACGTGTACAGAGTAGTTTGAAAAAGTTCAGCTTTTCACTAGAGATGGCGCGAACTGTTCGCCGGCGAACTTGTTCGCGCGAACATCGGGTGTTCGCGCTCGCCGGAAGTTCGCGAACGTCGTGCGACGTTCGCCATTTTGGGTTCGCCATTGTTGGCGCTTTTTTTTGCCCTCTCACCCCAGACCAGCAGGTACATGGCAGCCAATCAGGAAGCTCTCCCCTGGACCACTCCCCTTCCCTATAAAAACCGAAGCCCTGCAGCGTTTTTTCACTCTGCCTGTGTGTGCTGAAGAGATAGTGTAGGGAGAGAGCTGCTGCCTGTTAGTGATTTCAGGGACAGTTGAAAGTTTGCTGGCTAGTAATCGTTTTGATACTGCTCTGTTATTGGAGGGACAGAAGTCTGCAGGGGTTTGAGGGACATTTAAGCTTAGGTAGCTTTGCTGGCTAGTAATCTACCTTCTACTGCAGTGCTCTGTATGTAGCTGCAGTGGGCAGCTGTCCTGCTTCTGATCTCATCTGCTGACTGCTGCAATAACAGTAGTCCTTGTAAGGACTGCTTTTATTTATTTTTTTGTTCCAATACAGAGCAGTATCAAGCAGATTACTAGCCAGCAAACTTACTATCATCTGTCCCTGAAATCACTAACAGCTCTCCCCCTACACTATCTCTTCCAAGCACACACCGGCAGATTTTTCAGATACATTTTTGCCCTTGATCCCCCTCTGGCATGCCACTGTCCAGGTCGTTGCACCCTTTAAACAACTTTAAAATCATTTTTCTGGCCAGAAATGTCTTTTTTAGATGTTAAAGTTCGCCTTCCCATTGAAGTCTATGGGGTTCGCGAACCGTTTGCGAACCGCTCGCATTTTTGCGCAAGTTCGCGAATATGTTCGCGAACTTTTTTTCCGACGTTCGCTACATCCCTACTTTTCACAGCTTTTTACTGCAGGAAGAAGATTGCTCTATGGTGTTCCTGAGAAGAACCCCGCAGACGGTGCAGGTTTCTGCTAATCGGAGCACCAGCCCTGGGTATCAGTTAAGTGATTATAATCACTAGGGGTGCCTAACTTTTGGCACCCCCACTGATTTAGACTTTCCTTTTAATTATGAAATATTTCATAGTGTAACATCAAGACATTCAGGCTATTGTCCAATGTATAGGCCCAAAACTTTATACTTCCAAGTCATTATTAGGGATGCACCGAATCCACTTTTTTGGATTCGGCCGAACCCCCGAATCCTTCACGAAAGATTCGGCCGAATACCGAACCGAATCCGAACCCTAATTTGCATATGCAAATTAGGGGTGGGAAGGGGAAAACATTTTTTGCTTCCTTGTTTTCTGACAAAAAGTCACGCAATTTCCCTCCCGCCCCTAATTTGCATATGCAAATTTGGATTCGGATTCGGTTCAGCCAGGCAGAAGGATTCGGCCGAATCCGAATCCTGCTGAAAAAGGCCGAATCCTGGCCGAATCCCGAACCGAATCCTGGATTCGGTGCATCCCTAGTCATTATATGATTGGGCCCAGAAAATCCTGTTAACTCAAGATACATTCAGCA
Organism: Xenopus petersii; assembly: GCA_038501925.1. Classification (NCBI taxonomy): domain Eukaryota; kingdom Metazoa; phylum Chordata; class Amphibia; order Anura; family Pipidae; genus Xenopus; species Xenopus petersii. Next base: position 90,382,214 of record CM076680.1, on the reverse strand, counting down.
GTCAATTGGCCTTCTCACCTTCTTTATGCAAGTTGAAGTCTATTCAGGAGTCACAAATGAAGAACAATAATTGCCTTTTAATTGATATTTATTAACATAACTAAAATATCATGGATTTGGCTACCATTTTAGATATACAAAACTTTATAAAGTACAAATTACCGCTGAAGTAGCTATATTATTTAAGGGTAACTCCAGCTTCCAAACCAAAATTTGATAAAAAGGCCCATATAACACAGAACACTCTTCAAATATGAATAGCTGTATCCCTCAAAAAACCAAAGTTTATCGAGGGGGAGATAACAGAAAGTTTTATATAGTGTTGTATTTATAAATTGAAATTCAGATCTCACCCGTAGTGATTATTTATAACTTTATAACAACAGTGCATTTGTTCACCACTTTTTACTTTCTCCGTGAGAAGTTATTTAATAAAACAATCCGCGATTGAATATAGTACACTTTTAAAACCATGAAAACATAAAATCCCCACTAATCACATTAGCTCTATGAGCATAAGGTGCTGTGTGCAGTGATTCCCACAGTGTGAGCTGCGTAACTAGGGAGGTGATGGTATATCAACCAACCTCTAGAATCCTAGTGCCCCCAGTGGTATTTTATACTCACTAGACGTGAGACAAGGAAGGCGTTGGTTAAAATCTATTTCTTCCTGTTCTGAGACTTCTTCTTTATCCACTTAATGTGGAGAGATACATGTGCGGAAGCGTTTTTCTTAAATTAAACTGAGTTCTGTCATACCTGTAAGCTAACTCTGGGCACTGAGCCATTGTAAGCAACTGAACAAAATGTATCATCTTACCATTTAAATACAAGCTGTATCCCCTTTGTGACCAAATAAAGATCTGACCTTCAAGCTGGGGGTCATCCACACAGTTTAGAAACCACTTTTTATTTTGGGTGAGAGGTAACCCTTACATCAGGGCTGTCCAACGGGTGCCCCCCTTGTGTGGTCCTCCACATGAAAGTCTGCCTGCTGTGTCTGCTTACCATGTGTAAGAGGTACCAGTACTGAAATTAAGTGCCCCATGTATTGTTTAAACCTCAAATTCAGACTGTGATCCCCTGTATTGTTCATACATCTAATACCCTCTGCATTGTTCACACCCGTGATACCTCTATTGTTCACACCATAAAGATTTGCACTGTTCACACCTGAGACCCAGACTGAAACTGTACACATTGTTCTCCTGTTCACACCTTATTCAAAATGCTAATGGGGCACTATTACTGTATGTAGTACATCTTAGAGTGGTCCGGATAGGTTTCCCTGTCTCCTGCTCAGTTCTGCCTTCCCTATGCTCCCTGTGTGTGCCATACTCTGCCTGCCCCATGCTCCCTGGTGTGCCATACTGTGCCTGCCCTATGCTCCCTGGGTATGCCAAACTCTGCCTGTGTGTGCCCTGCTCTGCCTGTGGAACATAAGCATGGTATTTGTTCTGGGGGTTTGTTAGCATTTGAAAATTATTGTTAGGGGCCCCTAAGGTGTTTAATCATATGCTGGGGGTGCTGTGTTATCCACAGGGGAGGAGGAGGCATATGAATTTAAGGGTGTGTCTTAATATGACTTAACTTCACATATGAGTGACATCCCTGCAGTGAGCACCAACCATTTGGTTTTTGGTGTGCTATTAATTGGACATGGTCTTGTGGTAACATGGGTATGGTTTAAAGTGGGTGTGGTCTAAAACAGGGAGTGCTCAACACAGGCTTACATTATCAGCCCTCCACCATGTAGACCAGAAAAAGTACCATAGAAGTTGGACAGCATTGCCTTACATTATAAGTACCGTATATACCCGAGTATAAGCCGAGTTTTTCAGCATCCAAAATGTGCTGAAAAAGTCTACCTCGGCTTATACTCGGGTCAGCGGGCAGTAGCTGAGATTGCAGTCACTTTTAATCATTCCTATACCAACAGTTCACTCGGGGAGAGACTGCAATATCCCACAATGCCCTCTGTTGGTTATATGAAAGAATAACAGTGCGCCCTCTGTTGGTTATATCAAAGAATAACAGTGACTGCAATATCACACAGCGCCCTCTGTTGGTTATATGAAAGAATAACACTGCACCCTCTGTTGGTTATATCAAAGAATAACAGTGACTGCAATATCACACAGCGCCATCTGTTGGTTATATGAAAGAATAACAGTGCGCCCTCTGTTGGTTATATCAAAGAATAACAGTGACTGCAATATCACACAGTGCCATCTGTTGGTTATATGAAAGATTAACAGTGACTGCAATATCACACAGCGCCCTCTGTTGGTTATATGAAAGATTAACAGTGACTGCAATATCACACAGTGCCCTCTGTTGGTTATATGAAAGAATAACAGTGACTGCAATATCACACAGCGCCCTCTGTTGGTTATATGAAAGAATAACAGTGATGGCAATATCACACAGCTCCCTCTGTTGGTTATATGAAAGATTAACAGTGACTGCAATATCACACAGCGCCCTCTGTTGGTTATATGAAAGAATAACGGTGACTGCAATATCACACAGCGCCCTCTGTTGGTTATATGAAAGAATAACAGTGATGGCAATATCACACAGCACCCTCAGTTGGTTATACGAAAGATTAACAGTGATGGCAATATCACACAGCACCCTCTGCACATGGTAGTGGGACAGTGGGACAATGCACACAGTAATCCGTTTGGCAATTCTCTGTCACCATCAACTTTGCAAAGAAGTCCGGTTGATCGCTGGGGGGGTCTCTTTGGCGGAATGTGCGCTGCTGGGAGACAGGGCTGTAGTTGTGTCTAGGCTTATACTAGAGTCAATAAGTTTACCCAGTTTTCGTAGGTAAAATTAGGTACCTCAGCTTATACTCGGATCGGCTTATATTCAAGTATATACGGTATGTGCCTATTCTAGGATTTGTTTTAGGGTTTAGCTAAATGACAGCACTTTCTGAGGTATTCATATATCGCTGCATCCTTGGTAAACAATCACAAGCCATCTAAATACAACACCAAAAATAAAATTTTAGGGGGTTTGAATAAATATATATAAATATATATATATTATATATAAATTGGGTATTCAGCCCAGTCTTTTGTAGGGGAAGTGGGGTAAAATAGTTTTTGCTCAAATCTAAATAGATTATGACCAACAAGCAGCTATAATCAGAAATGATTCCTTCTGGTCTCATTTCAGAAACAGTTAACAGTCTAATGAACTCCTTATATCCCTGAAACTAGTAACTTATCACACAAATAAATCTTTTTGCGCCTGCAGCCACTGCAGTGTCTTCTCTCATCTACCTTGCAACAGCCAATATCCAATTAAAAAGGAAAAATATGTAAAATGTGATAGAGGGGATAACTAGATGCTGCAAACGATGAATTGCATTAATAGCTATCCATGCTGTGCATGCACTTAATCAGTCTGTCACCAAGACAGAATGGATTGTTAACTCTTCTTAAACCAGAAAATACTGTATAACATTTTCTGTAAAATATGTGCACTGCAAATCAACAGATTTTGGCAGTTTCCCCTTATGCTTTCTACTTATAATATATTAGTTTGCTCTTGGCAGTTCTGGCAAGTGATTCCTGAGTGTGGTAAAAAGCAAAGGATAACCGAGCTCTGTGTACACATTCTGTGTTATCACCAAGCACAGCTGTCCTCTGCAGACACACACAATGATAAAAGCTGCTCTACAGCAGCAAACCATGAAGCAGAGGAATAAAATGATTTCCCAAAATGAATTAAGGTGAGAAAATGAGTGCTGGTAGAAACAATGTGCTGGGGCTTCTTTGTTTTCTGTTAAATGTATGTATTGTTTTAATGTGCTTTATTTTTCATTGGTACTTCTATTCCTATCAGATAGTGGAATACCGTATATACAGTATTTGTGGAAAGTACATTTTAAATTGCTTTAACAACAAAACTGTTCACCATGCCATTGTAATTAAACATGCAGGAATATGTATATGGCAACAGGAAAATGTTTATGTTCATTCCAAATTCCTCTGTGTCTTGTCCTTCCTTTCATACCTTTGTCCGACCGAGCTACTGTATAAATGTTGTTCATTGTGTCTGAAAAAAATGGTTCAACGCAAAAAAAAAACTTATGCTCTAGAAGCTTTTGCAGAGTAATTATTGCTGGCACAGAGGATCTAGTTCAATCAATAAGAATCCTTTGGAGGTGTCAGTACAAGTCACAAGCACAATAACAATCCTCTGTTCAGCATTAATAGGTTTTGAAGGCTTTGAATTATGCTCTAAAGCCCAGGTTTTCAAGGCTGCATCTAACTGATCCTCTTAAAAGAGGTGCACACTATTTTGACTTTGTATTTGCCAAATTTAAATACATTTAATATATTTCACAATTGTTTTTGTCTTGCCCTAGTTTCTATGAAGGTTGTTCTTTTTACAGTTTTAGCCTTGTCTTCCTCAGGATGGCCACAAACTTTCTTATCACCTCCATCTCCCCTCCTATAATGTTACTATCCCCTCAATAGTGACCAGAAGGGGGGCATTTTGTAGCAGTCAAGGGGGATGATGTGCAGTTTCATTAATGAAAATACAAAGAAGGAAGGCAGTCCTTTAATTTTAATTATTACCTCGTGGAGAATAGAAGGCATGAATTACTATTAACAACTATTCAAAAAATGAGAAAAAGATAGTAAAAGCCCCCGCACTCTTTAATTTAACTCGAACAAGTTAAATTAAATATCTAAATTATATCGTGAACCAATCAATTAATAAATGTAATTTATTTATGTGATTGGTTCACGATATAATTTTAAATGTGATTGGTTCACGATTTAATTCAGTTTCATTAATGGCTTGGACAACGGCCTAAGCTTTTTTCATAGCCTTTACAAAGTGGTACTGTAAAATTTTACCAACACAGATATTTTCTAGTACAGATATGGAATCGGTTATCTGGAAAACCATTATCCACAAAGCTCAGAGGTATGGAATGGCCGTCCCCCATAGACTTCATTTTATCCAAATAATCAAAATCTTTAAAAAAAATTTGATTTTTCTCTATAATAATAAAACCAGTGGCATCAAGTCCCCTAAGGGGCACCAAGCCATCTAAGTGCTTAGCATTCCTGTGTGGCAGAAGTGCATTGCTAGAACGGAAAGCGCAATTGCTTAATCTAGCACTAGAAAAGAAAAGTTCTGGCTTAAAAAATGAAAATTCTGCTCTTAAAGGTACCAGGAGCAGCTTTTTTGCTGCCGGTGGTAACTTTCTCAGCGCTGCTGCCTGAGGCAAGTTTTAAACTCGCCTCATTGTCACAGCTCCCCTGAATAAAACAGTACCTTGTACTTAATCTAAACTAAGATTTAATCAATCCTTATTGGAAAGAAAACCAGTCTGTGTATTTCATGATTAAATAATTATCTAGTAGACTTAAGGTATGAAGATCCCGAGTATTCTGGATAACAGGTCCCACACCTGTACTGAAATAATTCTGCAGAAAGAACAGGTTATAGTAGCCCTTTAAATTACAAGGATATATATATTTAGTTACAAGGAACAAGGACAGCACTCCTAGGATTTAACAATTCCCCAAAAAAATGTACAAGGGAAAGGTATACCTACAGTATATACTATACAGACAGTACAGAAAATGCAAAAGAAAAATATTGAAAATAACACAATATATATATGTGTTATTAAACTAGCGGTGGGGCAGTGGTAAAGGGGCTCAGCAAAACAGGAAATGGGGTTTCAACTAAAGAAAACTAAGATGTTAGCCCTGCACCACTTTGTTTTTGTTAATATCTTTTGTCTTTTTACAACCTTATGCTTACCTAAATACAGCAGAATCGCTCTGTATTCCTGTACACACCAACACACCTATGTATTTTAGAACCAACCCACTGCATTGCTTCACTTTCTCTTATGGTAAGAAAATCCTGCAAAAATGTAAAAGCTTCAAACAATCCTTTTCCCTCATGCTGCTGCTACCAATGAGTTAACAGCCTACTGGAAGATTAATTTCCTTAATTTCATGTAAATTGTTTCCGAGCCATGGTGCATGGGTAGTATACACATCTGTGTAGCCAATGGATTTTGCAGCAGTTCCAAAATCAGAATGGCAGACTATCAGTCCATGTTTGCCTCTAGCATGTAATTCATTTTGTTATGATACCAGATTTTTGTTCTTATTGAAGCATCTGTGCTTCTGTGTTGCCAGGTGTGTTTGTCCATTTTGATGACTAGCCAGGCCTAGTTAAGCCTAGCGGCCAACATCTGGGGTGTTGCTTTAGAGCAGCAGAACATATTACAGCCTGCTATACAATTGTTGGCCTCTGTAGATAACACCGATTTATATGGCACTGTGCAGCTACAATCAGATGTTTAACAATGCTGCTGTGACAATACCTTGCCAACTACAGTTCATTACTCAATGGAAATGCTTAGAAACAAAATACAAAGCTATAAGGCAGTACAGAGGGAAGTAAAACCAAGCTCTGTAAATGTTTTATAGGCAATGGATATCATACTGTCTTATGACAAAAAAATATCTAGCTCTTAAAGTACGTAGGGCAGTTCACTTCCAAATAATAAGCTGCTTAATCATATACATCCATTTATATGGCATTGTTCAAAATAGTCTGGGGAGTTTAGTACAGTTTCTGAAATAGGGCCGAATGTAAGTGCAATTGCAAAGCATGAAAATATATACAAAATTGAATAAAAAATTTCACTATTCACTAAGGTATTTGCATCCACACATGCTCTTAGCAACTTGCAGTGGACACCAATGCATCCAGTATGCTGATCAATTGCACACCATCAAGCACATGGATGCTAGGTAATCACATTTATGTATCCAAGTTAATGCTGGTAAAGACACCGAATTTAGAAACATAGTTAAAAACCAATTACACATTGGTTTGAGCAGTTAAAATCTGAATATTTAAGCATCAGAAGCTCAATGTCTAATGCTCTGCAGCTATTTGGGTTAAGTAATAATAGCAGAGAAATTAGCCCTGCTCCAGTAAACCAGAACAACCAATCGGCAGTTAGTTTTAACTTGTGTAATACAGTCATGTAATAAAACAAGCACCTGATTAGTTGATATTGGACACCGGCCCACAGAAAATATCTATTGCACATTTACGTTCCTCAAAGAACAATTTTATGTTACTTGTTGGTTTTTTAAGTAACTTTTAAAATCTAATTTTAGTTTGCTTGTGCATTCTGTAAAAGTTGAATGACAACTAGACTAGAATATGAAGTTTCAACAACAACAAGCATTCTACAGCAACTAATAACATTGTTGCTTTCATTATTTTAACTCCACTGGACCAATGCAAGGTAACTGCTGATTGGTTTCCAAAAATTACAGAAATAATCAAAATAAGGCTCTGGAAACGGTTGTCATTAATATAACCTTTCTGTGCAACCTTCCATGCATTATAACATAGCCACATATTCTTCTTGTGTATTTTCACAGTAATAATACACTGACGGTGAACTTAATCAAAAATGTGCAGCCCTTTCCAAGATATAAAACCTTGTTATTATTGATATTGCTGTTAATATGACTGTTGGACCTACCCTTTAGTTTGTCAATACATGTAATAGCATAAAAGTTCTTTTTTGTTTTGTCCCAAGAATCAAACCCAAACTGTAACTAACTGCACCTAAACCAGCAGTGAACTTAAATAGCTAAAAACTAGTACAGGTATGGGATCTGTTATCCGAAACCCCATTATCCAGAAAGCTCAGAATTACGGAAAGGCTGCCTTCTTATAGACTTCATTGTAATCAAATAATCGAAATTTTTAAAAATTATTTCCTTTTTCTTTGTAGTACTAAACCAGTACCTTGTCCTTGTAATTGATCCCAACTAAGATATAATTTATCGTTATTGGAAGAGGAACCAGCCTATTGGGTATATTTAATGTTTACATGATTTTCTGGAAGACTTAAGGTATGAAGATCCAAATTACGGAAATCCATTATCCGGAAAACCCCAGGTCCTGAGCATTCTGGATAACAGGTCCCATACCTGTAGGAAAATTCTAGGGGTCAGTATACCCCTTTGTTCAACATAAGTTCAATAAAAAGGGCTTATGCTGAACCTATTTTGTGTATATTGTTTTAATCACAAAAATATGTTTTTTATTATTTCTTATAAACAGAGCTTACAAGGAAACTGAAGCAACGCCATGTTCGGTTCTTGCAAGGCATATAATTAGATCACCAGTATACAATTCCCTCCATTCATTCATGACTGTCTTGTTAAAAGAATGAGCTTCCAGTTCCCTGTTTAGACCAAAAAAATACATTTTTGTGATAAAAACAATATGCAAAAATGATGTTCAGCACATGCCCTGTTGGATGAACTCATGTTAAATAAAGGGCATACTGCCCATTTAAGTGTTCAGATACCCACTTAATAGTAGTGCCTCTTCTCTCAAAGAAGTAAGCAAAAGTCAAAACCAGATCTATATGTCTGGAAACATACAACCTTTACAGCACTGCAGGCTTTTTGTTCTCTGAAGAAATAGATATTGCAGTAAGAGTACCTTACTTAAAGTATAAAATATCATCAGATGTGCACAGGATGACTCTAAATCTACTGAATATTATACCGAGCATATTAGCATTTATATTAGCAGCAGTCACTCAAGATCACTGTTGATTATGTATTTGAGGATTGGATACATTATGAATGCATAAAGTCAACAAATCATGTTACACAGGACCTCTGGTTTACTGTTTACTCTTCCCAAGTCAATCTTTCGCAATCTGTTTTGTCCCACTCTGCCAACATCAAAATGAAGTAAAATGGCAGATGCCATGATTTTTTTTCAAATTAATTTAATCATGTGACTAATTGGCCTCTGTTGGGTTTCTGTGGTAACTGCTTTCTCAGAGCTGCAAGGCAATTGTGTTAAATGTAGCTTGGAAACTGCATGTAGTGAACTATGGCTTCCTTTGAGAAAACTTGATAGTGCAGCTGTGCCCAGTAATAGTGACCCGCTGAGAAGCTTTGATTATTTAACAAACAAAACCTTTATAGCTGTACAGCACTCTCTGCAGCAATGTAAACAGGATCAGGCCCGTTAACATGGCTCAGATGGTAACCAACCTTTTTCCATTCTCTACTTTCATTCTGCATGTCCGTGTATATGATACACTCTACAACTTCTTACTAATGCTGAAAGATCTTTCAGAAACAAAAGATATAGCCACATTTTTTTTACAACCAGAAAGAAGAATCATTTTATGCTGCAAAGAAATGTTGTAGTTGCCTTCGCATAACAATCAATGGTAACCACCAGCAATTATCATATATCGGAGTGATTACCATAAGTGCCCTACAGCAATTTGTTGTATTATTGTGTGGTTCAGATTGATTCAGAAAGTTATCATAACTTTCATTTGCTGTTTTTATAGCATCACATTTTATCTGTTTCCTACCATTTTAAATATATGAAGCTTTTCAATAAAAGCCCCAAACATAACAGAAATCACCAGCATTTAGTGATTTTGTGTAAAGACACGGAGATATAATAATAATTATTCTTATAATGCCGTACTGACTGCATTAACAGGAATGACGCCTTTAAAGGAGAACCTGACCCCCCTAAGGCAAAATTCCCCACTGGCTCCCCTCCGCTGGCCCCCCCTCACTGTGCAGAGGGGAAGCGGGGAGGGTGGTCAGCAGAGACGGCCACTGCGGACTTTTGCCATTTAGTTCTCCTTTAAAGGACATGTACACCTTCCCCACAAAGATTTAATCAGTGAACAGCCTTTTTGAAATCTTGATACCTGAAATTCTGGTTGTTAAAAGCTTAACAATAAGGCTGCAGCATCCATTTAATCACTTAGAAATCCTTCTCCTCCAACCCACTCTGCCCCCTCCCTCAGGAATTTACTTTGGCTGTTGGGTTATGAGCATGCTCATTTCTTCTCAGCTCAGATTACTAAACACACCCTCCAGTCTAGCAGCCAATGACGTGATAGCTTTGTTGGTTCCCATAGAAACTCTAGCTGTCTGATCCTATTTTTTTCTCCTAACCACCTCTCCTGAGCTCAGCTTAACCATTACAGTGCTCAACCCCAGCAGAACTTTTTATCAAAGTATGTTGTGCCTGTGTAAACCTGCATTCTGCATTGCATGAACTTTACAGCATACATGTCCTGTTTGCACATGTCAATGTTACTGATGATGTGTCAGAGGGAAAATGGCCGAGAGGTGAAAATAGTTATTTGTTTTAGGAAAATGTGATGGTGCTGGCAAATGTAAATACTGTACAAATGATGTGGCTTGGGTGGGGAAGATATGCCCAACTTATATACATGGTAAGAAAATGTAGGCTTTACATGTCCTTTAAGAGCCAAAAAGATCTACATACATATGCAATGCATGAGAAAACTAATTACAAACTATGTGGCGAGAGATTTTGTAATAAATCAAAGCTTTTTCTTAGATATTTGCATATATGTAATTTCTAAAACAGGAGTATGCATTGGCTACACATAAACCATTCACTGTGAATGTGTGTTCTTTTCTGTCCAAATAACATGAAGAATTCCCTTAAATGCCTGCCAGAATTCTCTTATAATAGCCGTCTCATTTGGTTATTGTCAGTGTGTGGGTGCGTGGGCGAGCAAGTGGGTGGTCAGCCAGTTTTAGAGAGAAGACTACTGCAAACAGATGGAAGCACAAAGCATTCCAAATCCCCTGTGCTAAATCGTATCTGCTAGTGTTTAATGTGTGTCACCTGTGCAAGAATGGATATTGCAGCTTCTTTTGATAGCAAAACATCTCACAGCTACTGGTATAAATTCATGGGAGGTTATAAAAACACAGATACATGTTTGAATTTGAAAGTAATGGTGACATAATCCTATATTAACATGCCTTCATTTACCCCACAGGAATGTTTGATAAGTTTGGGGTTTTGTTCATAATTCTATTTGATTTTCCTGTAGTCTTTGGAATGTGCATTATCTTATTAGGTATTGTAGTATTATTTCATAAAGTACAATATACACTTGCATGTAGATTGGGGTTGTTTTTCTCTGTTTACTCTTTACAAATACATTAGAGGGCATTACAGGAAGATAGTGGGGGATCTTTTTTCCCATAAAGAGGATCACTGCACCAGATGTCACCCCTGTAGACTAGAGGAAAATAACTTTCATTTGAGGCAGTTAGGTGGTTCATTACAGTGAGGACAGTGAGGCAGTGAAATGCCCTGCAGGGTGTTGTTGTGATGGCTACTTCTATTAGGCTGGTGGCACATGGGGAGACTTAGTCGATTGCGATAAATCTTCACGACTGCATAAGCATTGCTTCAAAGTCACACAAAGTTGCCTCACAAGGAAAATATATTAAACATTTTGAACAAAGTTTAAAAGCTTGTGCACCTGTGCAGAGAGGTTGGTAATAAACAGAATTTTGAGAGTTTTAAAAGTAAACACCATGTTGAGGTACTGTATATTCAATAGGAAAGCAGTGTTGACAAAGCACACTCACAAGCCATTTATAACTGAAACACTTAAAACATTACAATATATTTGTGAAAAGCTATTACAAAATATACACTACAGTTTGACTGCACATTGATTGACGAAAGTTCCCCTTTATTAATTCATGCTCATATTAGTGAAGATGACAAGAAAACAATGGGGCTCATTTATTAACGCAGCGCAGCGCATAAGTGGACGCAAAAGATTGTCTGCGACATCACGAGTGTGATCGCTAATATATTTGCGTGATATTGCGCATAACACAGAGCTTTTGCGATGGTTTTGTTTATGCGTATTGCGCAAAAGATTGGGCATTTATGTCGCAAACGATGCCGTGGTTGTTAGGGGCGTGGCTGTGGGCGTGGCTACAATGCGCTTGCACTGCGGCCGTCGCAGATTTGCGTCTGTATATGTGCAAAACTGCACCCGGTCAACAGCACCACAATTTTTACGATTGCCTCTTCGTGGCGTAATAGTAACGCTCTTCAAAATGCGCATTCCTGCCCAGCTGCTCTAGCAGAGCCACACTGCTAAACTGGGTTCTGGCAAATACAATGGTGCTGCTGTTGGTGGGGATGTTTGTTAACTCAAAGTTTACTCAAAGATGAACAACCCCTGTAAAGTGCATATTAACCACGCCTTCCACCCAACATGTTTATATTGACCAAGGTTCCTTTAAGGGTATCAGGTAGGCTAAACACCTTTGCAACCAAACAAATATTAGCACAGAAACAAATGCAGATGCGTCTAAGTGAACGCAATATGCGCAATATGTGACGCAACTAATTAAAGCAGCGCATTCATACATGAGCACAACTAATCCTTACCTTTGCGGTATCTTCCTGTGCGCACAATTTATTATAAGCACTGCGACAGCTGATACGCAGTTTCACACAGTTTCACAAGTCGCACCTACATTAGCGCACAAAATCGCACTGTTAAGGTATCGTGCGCTACATTATTAAATACTCGCATGCGCTGGGCAAATGTCAGGCCACTGCGCTCTTTTTAGCACTGCGCTGCGTTAATAAATGAGCCCCAATGATCTTTCACCATTGGCATAGGAAGGGATTCTTTACTGTGAGACTGAATATGACAGTCAGCCTTTCTATAAATGGGGCAGTTTGCAAGACCACAGTCTTGACTTTTTTCACCCCTCTACCCAAATATTATAACTATCTACCTTTAGCGTTAATAATGATGTAGATATATCTGTAAAGGGTGAAACAACTTCTGAGTGAATGTTGATTTAAAAGCTGTACTTATCTTAAATACAACTGTCTTAATCTTACTTTTAACTGAAATGTGTTCTAATACATTGGTTGTAATATTTACTTAGGAAGATAAACAAGGGTTGAAAGTAATTCATGACTCTTCTCTATAGGACAAAAAACAAATGGACATTTTGCCAAGAAAAAGTTTATTTGTATGTACAGGGTCAACATATTGTAAAATGAACAGGTTGCTTTCATAATTGCAACTGAAGTGACATGTAGACTAATGCCTTTATTATCGCTGCATGTAGAAACTAAAGATATTTCAGCTCAAATGCAGGGAACGTCATTTACCAAAGCAGATGCAAAATTGCAATTATATCATAAATCATGCACTGGGCTCAAGTTGTGGTTTAGCATAAAATGTAATCATTTACCCTGTAACTAGATGTAAGGAGCACAAAAGATTGAAAAGAGTGAATGAATAGAAGAAAAAATACTTCGAATTTCAAACTTTTTTTTGCCTACTTCGACCATGACTTCGAATCGAATGATTCGAACTAAAAACCGTTCGACTATTCGACCATTCGACAGTAGAAGTACCGTCTCTTTAAAAAAAACTTCGACCCCCTACTTCGCCAAGTAAAACCTACCGAACATCAATGGAAGCCTATGGGGAAGGTCCCCATAGTCTTTCTAACAAATTCCTGGTCGAAGGAAAATCGTTCGATCAATGGATTAAAATCCTTCGAATCATTCGATTTAATAGTTTAATCGATCAAACGAATTGCGATAAATCCTTCGACTTCGATATTCGAAGTCGAAGGATTTAACTTTGACAGTCGAATATCGAGGGTTAATTAATCCTCGATATTCGACCCTAAGTAAATGTGCCCCCAATTAAATGTGCCCCAAAGTGTTTTAGAGATGGTAGCTACTGTGTAGCAAAGACAAAGGAAATGTATTAAAGGAATAGTTCAGTGTGAAAATAAAAACTGTGTAAATAGATAGGCTGTGCAAAATAAAAAATGTTTCTAATATAGTTATTTAGCCAAAAATGTAATGTATAAAGGCTGGAGTGAAAAGATGTCTAATAAAACAGCCAGAATCCAACTTCCTGCTTTTCAGCTCTATAACTCTGAGTTAGTCAGCGACATGGTACATTTCTGTTCAGTGAGTTTGCAATTGATCATCAGCATTCAGCTCAGATTCAAAAGCAACAGATATGACCCATGTGGCCCCCCCTCAAGTCTCTGATTGGTTACTGCCTGGTAGCCAGGGTAACCAGTCAGTGCAAACTAAGAGAGCTGAAAAGCAGGAAGTAATGTTCTGACTGACATGTTATACATCAAATCACTCCAGCCTTTATACATTACATATTTGGCTAACTAACTATATTAGAAACCTTTTTTTTTTTTGCACTGCCTATCTATTTACCCAGTTTTTATTTTTACACTGAACAATTCCTTTAATAGTGTGGATGTTTCGGTATACATACATTAAATTGTTAAGTTGCTTAGTTGCAGAGAAAAAAATCTCACATATTGAACAAATAACCCACTTGGGCACTGTAAAGTGATGGATTGCATGCTTAATTGTGGCCTTATGTTTCATATGCAGTCACAAAAACAAGATTATAAATCAAACAACTGATGCTTTGAGGTAAAAGGAAAACCATGTGTGTTCTTACACACCCCAGAGGCTTAAGGATTATCAGCAGACCCATTAGGTAATTTATGTATGCACTGTTAAACATATTAAGGAGTTAAGCAATATACAAGTCAATTTCCTAGGCATTTGTACTATGACTGCAAAATGTAATTTATTGCACAAGTTGTATTAAGTAAGAAAGTTTATGAACTTAAAGCATTAGATTTGGCTTGATTTCAGCTGTGCAGAAATAAACTGCATCCCAGCAATAACTTATGTAAATATGACTGCATGTAGGCAGGTGTTGTTCCATAAATAAGGAAATATTATTTATACTGTACCTTATTCCTTTTTCAGGGATTACATTTCTGGAATAGGAAGATATAGATTGTCCTTTTTGGCGCAAATTATGAATGACCTGGTAGAGCCATGGAATGCTGTACAAAAACAGGCACATTGCATTTGCAAGAAGCATTTATTTTTCTTTAAAGCAATCTATTGCAGAATTCTATGGCACTTCAGGGGTAAATGCAATGTTACTTGTTCCTCTCCTAATTCAATACCTTGTTCCTCTCCTAATGCAATACTACGTCCAATCACGTCACGTAATGTTCGTGCCCGAGCCATGGTATTTAGCAAAGACAATAAAACAAGCCTGTGATGGTAGAATCTAACTTGTACTGACATTCTACAGGTAATTCTCCTTGAGATATGGAGCAGTTATGTTTTTGATACCCACTCACATATAGATACTGAGTTCCCTGAGTATATTTTGGATCTACAACATCTAATATAATATGATATAATATAATACAACATCTAATATAATATAATTTAAATTGCTTCTGTGCTTAATTAATACAGCAGGTTTTAATTTTGATCAATTGATAAAATTATTTTGAAGATAATGGCAATAGTTAGTTAGTTTCAGGATCTCCATTACTTAAGATTTTGCATTACATGGTCTTTCCTCTTCTTCTCATCCTCAATACTATGCTAAGAATCTGAGACCACTGTGGTATGAATGCGTAGTTCAGTTCACAGTCATAAAGAAGAAGGAAAATACTCTATTATGTATATATATATATATTGCTATGCAAGCACAGAAGTGACTATCCTACTTTACTAAATGGTATACAATGATTTCAGGCACAAGCACAATCATCATATTTTGACAATAGTGTCCCTTTAAGCATTTAGGGATAGGGACAATAAACTTCAGGGAAGAAGCTCAAAACAACTGGTTAGAGTCATAACTAAGTTTCAGCAGAATATTATTTGCAAGCCAGGGCACTTTTTTGCATTGATCTATCACAATACAGAAGGTGGATATAGTGTGGCACTACATTTAAAAATATCTTAAATGAGAGTTTTGTCTTACCTCGTTGTTAAAGGTTGCCTAACACCCTTAAAACATAATGCAACATGTCACCTAACAATTCTAATTTTCAGGGTACCATATAATAAAATGAGTAACTTGAAATTTATCTTCTGTAAAATGCCACTGAAAAAGCAGTGATTCAAATTTACAGCAGGCATAAATGTATACCAGTATAAGGTTATACAGTATCTTAAAGCAGCCAGCAATACAGACACCATCCGATGGAAAATAAAATCTCATTACTTTCCCCAGTGTGTTAGCTCTCATCTATCTAAAATACTTTAGACATCACTGATGCATGAAATATAATGTTTAATGAAATATAATGCTAAAAATTGCATGAATTCCAAGTGATAATGACAAGTCGTTTGCAAAGAAATTATTTAATTTGTCCAAGGATCAAACTATTGAAATGGTATCCAGTACAGTCATAATTAGAGTCAAATGAGTTAGAGGCAATTTTGGAGTAAGGGTAATAGGAGTTTAACTGTAGGTTAAAGCAGGCCCTAAGCCATAAACTTACACTAGGGCTGCCATGGTCTACTGTTCTACTAACAATGCCACTTTAGGAACTTCACAAATGTTTGAGTAATAATATACACCAACCTGTTCATTATAATAATGTCCCTAATCTTGTAATATATCTATTTGAGTCAAATAGGGCATTCACAGAAAATGTCCTGTTTTATACTGTAAGTTAGTGGGACTGGGGGCACATATAAAATGTAGCACTGAAGGCCTCTATGTTGCAGGATAATATTTTCTGTCTCTAAGATAACATAAATACTGCAGTGCTAAACACAATGAATAGATACAGGAGCAAAGGAGTACAGGCAATCAGAAGGGCACTGTGTGGCTAAATTTTAGTCTGGGCATGGCTTTGGCCTTGCTACATTTAATATTTATGGTGAATGTGAAAAAAATTTCCATAGCAAAATCACAAGGTTAAATGGCATTATGCTTTTAATGGGCAATCAGGAGAATAGATAGAAAAATAAAGTTAAATGCACAGTATAAATCTGCATAATAAACAGCTGTAAACAAATGCCTGTATAATTTTATTACTGTCACTACCTTCAGAAAAAGAATCTTCAGTTTGCAACATGGCTTTTTTCAGTGATCATTTGCAAACAGTAAAGGTAAAAAACCCTCTTGCTCTTTTAGTTTGCCTAGATTTCTGTCTCCTGTAAACCTGTCAGTTTTATGGTCTCCAATGGCCATAAAAAGCAAAGTAAATCAACCAAAGTGCTCCACAGGAAGTGATCATCTCAAACTAATATTCTAAGGGTCAGTGAATAAAACACAGGGAAGATGCCACTATTGTCCACAGAGACATGAAATCAAGTTTATAATCTAATGCTCCTGGGAAAAAGATTTCAAAAAAGATTTCTGCTACACAGGAGAGGAGACATACAGTAAACATGCAACTGTGACACATCCCATTCTCTGTATTACTATTAATAGCGCACATAAATAAAAATAAAGCTCTTTACTGAAGCAGAAATTTGCAAATGATCTATTAAAGCTATAGCCTATTTAGCGCTCGAAAACTATAAAAAAATGTCTCAGACAGACAAAAAGGGGATCAAATATAGCTATAGGGTTATTGCTTCCATAAGAAGAGGACAAGAAGGCGCTGAATGTCTATAAAATATGTTCCATTTTATTGCACACAGGATTGTCTTTAATCATGTTAATATTACTGAAATGTTGTGTGTTAAGAAAAAATGTACAGTGGTAATATGTAGTAATAGATTGAAAAGGAATACTATTAAAGGATTCATGCAACATTTTTGTAAGATTTTAAACAAGAGTTTGGAAATAGATGACATGCAAAAATGATTAATGCAGAACTCGCAAAACTATTTTAGAGGTAGGTCACCTTTAAAATATAGGGGAAGTATTTTGCAAAAATGAAAATTTAATATAAGCTTAATCACAGGTAAATAAGCAACTTTCTAATAAACATCAATTAAAAATTCTGTAACGTTTCTGAGATAATCAAGTTTATCTTCCCTATCCCTCTCAGCATCTGTTTCTCTTCATTCTGTCTTCATGCAGGACTTGTGTGTCAGATATTCATTGACAGTTAGATCCAATATATCTTATAGGGGGGACTCCTTTTCCTAGTAGATATATTAGAGCTCACTCAAATAACTGATTCCAGTACAAACAAAATCTTACTAAATAACTGCCTTTGGCAACAATCCTGCATGTAGAGAGACAGGATTTCTGGTGATTTTAATAGAGTGAGCTCTAATACATCTTCTAGGCAAAAGTAGCCCCCCTATAAGATATATTGGATCTAACTATCTTATAAAGTCCACCTCATAATTCCTGTCTGAAGAGAGAATGAAGAGACACAGATGCTGAGAGAGGAAGAGTGAAGATAAACTTGATTATTTCAAAAACAACTCAGATTTTTTAAATTGATTATATTTAAAAAATGTCTTATTTCAGTATGATGAATATCATTTTCATGATAGTTCCTTTTAGTATCTTATAGACTGGTCTTTCCATGGCAGCTTTTCAAATGGTCTTTATTTTTCATAGTTTTCGAATGATGTGCCATACTCTTCTGGCACGTGTCAGGTTGCAATTTAAAATTCTGTTGGGATCAATGATGCCAGCAATCAAAATACTGTTGTTCTGCGATGCAACAATTTAACTGATACTGTTACCTTCCATTACTTCCAGTCTGCCATTCAAGCTACTGCCTAGTTGCTAACTTGGACCCTAGCAACAAGTTACTAAAATTACAAACTGGAAAGCTGGTCAAAAAAGTTAAATAATTAAAAACAACAACAAATAAAAATTTAATAAAAATTAAATTGCCTCAGAATATCAATATCTTACATCATGCTTAGGAGCCTATTTATGAAACCTCGACAAAATCAAAATAATTCAAATTTTTTTTTTCGAGATTTATTATGCTCCAAAGCTACTAAAAATCTGAAGTTACTCCAGCTAAAACCTGCCAAAGTCATGTAAAAGTCAATGGCAGATGTGTCTTTTAAAATTTGAAGATGTTTTTTGCCTTCATGTTTTTCTAGGGTTTTGGACTGTTTGACACTGGTTTTAGCCTGAAAACCCTTAAAATTCGTGTTTTTCAGGTCTTAATTCTAGAAAATGTAAAGTTTGGTGATACCTTTTATGGTGATAATTCTAAAAAGTCGCACAATTTGAATTGTTGTACATTTTTATCACAGCTTTCTCGATCTGATTTTTAAATTAAGGCAATTTGTGGTTTGGAGTTAGATTGCATTTGTTTTGAGAAATAGCTTAAGTAAATAGGCCCCTAAAAGTTCATTCAATAAACTATACTGAAAGGTGATCACTGGTCATTAAATTAACTTAGCTCCAACTAACTATTAAGTGCCCATACATCAGTTTTTTATCATTTTAATAATTTGCCAAACTCAATCAGACCAAAATAATTAATAAGCCCCTAATACAGGTGATTAGGTCTGTAAATGGTAAATAAGGGAGACTCATTATGAATAGAAGGATATACAGAGGAGATTTTGATAGTAGCTATATGTGCAGACATGGGAAGAAAATAAGGTTGGGGATGTGAATTGTAGAGGGGTTTAATAATAGGCAGCAACACTGCGAGGAAGGGTGCATAATATGCCAATTTGTATATAATTAAATTTTTTCTTATTGTTGCATTACTATTTGACTTGCATTTAAAAAGCATGAAACGTCATGGCAATCAAGCTGATGCAAACAGCAGCCATTACTAGTGCTGTACAAGCAAGCACCACAGGGTCCTGTCATAAGCATGATTGCTGTTCTCTCAGAAGGAAGCTGGGTTACACAAAATGTATTCCTCCATGCAAAAATTAAAATTACCAGCGCTCAAAGTTTATTATGGCTGCCTTTGGGGCACTGAGTATTGTAGGACTGCAAACTGTTTACCTTTAATACTAAAGGCATTAAATAATGATAATTTTTAACTTGCACTTGATTTATAATTTAGCTCTACAACTTAAACCTTGCAGATTTTAGTAGAAGAAAACAATTGGCCCACAGTACTAACTACAGTCCACAAAATAAACAAATGCAGGAATCTGAAGTAGCTTAAAAATGCAGAGATTGAATGGAGTATCCATGAATTCTGTTTTCAGATAATAAAAACCTAAAACTGGACAAAATCCTTAAAACCAATAAAACCCTCATCTATGTAGAAATAACAGTAGCTAACAGTAAAGGAGTATGGTGTCTTAGGGGCAAATTTACTAAAGGGTGAAGTGGCTAATGCTATCGAAAATTCGCCAGAGTGATGTCATTTTGTGACTTTGCTGATTTACTAACGGGTTTTGGTGTAAATTCGCTTGCGAAGTGGACCTACTCTATTGCTACTTCGCACCCTTATGCAGGGCGAAGTTGCGCTATGGAGAAGGGACGTAACTACGCTAATTCACTAACTTGCGGATTTTCGTGAATGTTACTTCTTGCGCCAGACTTGACTTCACCATCTCAGACCAGGCGAAGTGCAGAAGAGTAGATAGGGATGTTTCAAAAAAAGTTTACATTTTTTCCAAGTCCCAAAAAAACGCTGGTGTCTTACTTTTTATAGGGTGATAGGCTGAAAAAGATCGACATTTTTTTTAGGGTACCCTCCTACCCCCCTACATTTGATAACATATGGCGCCTAAACTATACTGTGGGCACATGTGTAGGGCATTAGAATACATTTATCAAGGTTCCCTGGCCTTGTGTAGTGTAATGTGTTTTCTGCTGCATATACGGCCATTGTACTTAAACTGCACGCCGTATGCAAATTTCCGATCGCTATCATAACTTCGAACCACTGATTGTAACATCGGTAGCGCAACTTCGCAAATGATCAGTAACTTGTGCTCAAATTCGAATCTTCCTGAATTTGCGCAGCCCTGGCAAATCTACGCCTGGCGAAGTGCGGCAAAGTCAACGCTGGCGCAACTTCGGAGGTAAGTAAATTTGCGCCTTAGTTTGTAGCACTGCTGCTTTGAGCTGGGGTCTTGAGTTTAATTCCAATCAGGGATGTATCTCCAAAGAGTTTGTATGTTTGCCTCATATCTGCATGGGTTTCCTCCCAAACTCCAAAAATATACAGGCAGGTTAATTGGGTCATGATAAAATTGGCCCTACTGTGTTTGAATGGGAAAGGGATGTTAATTTATAACCTCCACTGGTACTGATGCGGATGATGTATAATATGTGTAAAGTGCTTCGGAAATATGTCAGCACTATATAATTACCATATATAAATTAATAAGCACCAAGGACCAGTCACACATATCATCATATCTGCAGGTAAGCCTCATATTATACTGGGCATGCTTCCTCAAATAAATGGAATAGGCACTTGGCAAAGTAGTGAGCCTTTTTGTTACCCAGCAGCCCACTCTCTGCCAACTATCTCGAATATAACATTTGTTTAGGGCACCTAATAAGCTAATCACTGCCTCTGCTTAAAGGAGAACTAACCCCTAAAAACGAATATGAATAAAAATGCTATGTTTTGTATGCTGAACTTATTGCACCAGCCTAAAGTTTCAGCTTCTCAATAGCAGCAATGGTCCAGGACTTCAAACTTGTCACAGGGGGTCACCATCTTGGAAAATGTCTGTGACACTCACATGCTCAGTGGGCTCTGAACAGCTGTTGAGAAGCTAAGCTTAGGGGTTGTCGCAAATCATCAAGAAGAAAATGAGGTTGGCCTGTAATATAAGATGATTATTAGATTATCATGCTAGTTGTACTGGTGTCTGTGCTACCATGTAATAATTATCTGTATTAATTACTAATCAGCCTTATATTGTGACATTTCTATTCTATGTGTACTGTATATTGTGAATGGGTCCCTAAGTTCAGTAAATGACAGCAGCACAGAGTATGTGCAGTGAATCAGCAGAAAAGAAGATGGGGAGCTACTGGGGCATCTTTGGCGACACAGATCTTTACTGCTAAAGGACTGTTGTTGCCTTGGGCTGGTACAGAAGCTCAAAACATAATGTACAACATTTCTAGCTACTTCTTTAGTTAAGCCTTAGTCCTCCTTTAAAATGAATCAGAGAACAGTTTTACAAAAAGAGGATGACTTCAAGAATAAAGACCCAAGGGGTATTTTCTCTGCCAGCTGATTTTTTTGCACCTCACAATGGGGAACAGCTCTGTTACCATCAGGGCATTTAGGAGTAGATTTCAGGGACAATGGGGCTTTGGATATCAAACTGCTATAGGCAAACCCTGAGATAGGGCTTCATCTGAATACTCCTTGATAAAATTGCCATTGCACAGGTAAACTCTCCTGCAAAAAGCTACCACATTTCAATAATAAATTTTGTTTTCATTCTCATTATGATATAGAAACAATGATATGATCTAGACAAGAAATACAAGCCTATTCAGTAAGTGACCACAAAGTCCTATCTGTTAGCCTGATTGCAGCAGTCCTAGATGTGCCTTGTAACTCAAACCTAAATTGTTGCTGGGACTCCAAGCCGGGAACATGCATGAGCAGGTGAAATGTGACAATTTTACCCTTGTTTGAAAAATGAGAACGTGTTGAGTGGCATAACTGAGATATAAATAAACACAAAAAAATCTTGATAAGACAGGTACCATACTGGTCTAGCACTGCTGTCTTAAAAGTTTGTGGTTTAAATATGGCATGATGTTACAGAGACAGCGGCACACTTGCAATCCCCGTGAAATAAAGCTTAGCACAAAGTATGACAGTGTAGAAGAAAACAAGCGTCAATATTATTACTACCATATGTTCATTTCGGCCATATACTGTATAGAGTGATACTGACACATTATAAACTGTAATTCAAAGGAATTGGCACTACTAATGTAGAACTGCACGATTTGAGCATAAGTTAATTGTTGAGTCACTTGAGCTTAATGGGTACAGGGTGATCTTAAATAAGCTGTAAGAGTACTGTTTACGTCTATACTTCAACCTGGAAGGATTGCCGTGCCCCCAGCAACAGGCTGTGAGGCAATAAGTGCATTTGGACTGGTGGGCAGGTTAGGAGGCAATTTAAAAAACCATTCTGTGATTCTGCATTAAAACTTCATATGAATTATAGGAACGTGTCAGTAACAATTTAATACCACTAATAGTGAACTAAGCTGAAGTTACTCTGCCCACAGGAAAATATTTGTATGCCTCATCCTTCTCATAAAATTTGGGAAATATGATAAATTGTACAATCATATACTCAAACATAATCACACTACATAACTATCATCGGCCCTCTTTAATCACTCTACGGAACTATCATATTACCTCTTTAATCACGAGCTTCCCCAACAGCTGCAGGGTTTGCTGTCTCTATTGTTACCCTTTTGACCAACAGAAACAAAAGCATCCCCTACAGAGCAATACAGTAATCATTATTTCACCAGGACTAACATTAAACACATGGATGGGCCAAGTTGCTGGCAGAGTAATGCATGCCATCAGACCCACGCAAATATTAATACAATGTGGGCTCCAAGTGTCTTCAGATTTTGGAAACACTTATTTAATGATTCAGAACGAAATAACATCAAAATTTGGGGAATACTGAAAATGCACGAAAACAGTGCCAGCGTTACTGTAGGAGGCATTGCACACAATGGTTTTTACTTAACATCTGTTCAGTATATTTTTGTCAAAAAGGGACAAAATGACATTCAAACTTCAGAAATAAATAGACTGAAATTTAGATTTTCAGCTTTCTTTTCAGTGTCCTGTGGACATCTATATATACATGCCATTTAAGATAACTTACAGATATTAATTAGTCAGGCTATATTTTATCAGCCTTTTCTGCATATTTTATGGTACACAAACACAATCAGTTAGAAAGCTGGGAATAAAATATGCCTATATATTTTTTTTTTTAATTAAAACAAGGATTATAGTTAAACTTAAGAGGTAAGGTGATATGAAGAACTGCATAGGCAACACTATGCTGAGGACATAAGCACTTACAGGTAGGCATAGATTTAAAAAATGGATCTAACCAGGCAAGTTTTACTTAAATTGCATTAAATACAGTGTATTGCATCTTAAAGTTGTTGGGTAAGAGAGCTGATTAAAATGGGCTTGTGCCGTTTCTGGGGGGTTATCATAAAAAACATATTTGTAGATTATTGGTTTCAAAAACTCTTCTCACCGGATGTTCTAAGACACATGGGGCTTTTACACTGTCTTCCTTTGTCTGTAATAAGAACCACTTGACACAGCCAGTACCAGTAGTTTTTGATCTTTAGTGCACTTTTTTGGCCAGCTTCACCTTTCCAGTGCTGTCTGGTGATTGAAGTCAGTTGGTGGCCGCAGTGGTAGTTTTGGTATTGTTTGTCCACAAGCTGACTACACTAGTGAACAAAAATAGCCCCATACATCAAAAGCTTAACAGAAACTATAAAGACTTTGAATTTGGAGATGCATATGCACAAATCATTTACAAAAATACCTGATCTGTTTCTTCTAATTAGCTGGAGAAGCTTTCCTTTTGATTCATAAATTAATACAAAACCAAGTTTGTTTTCCATTCAGACATAACTACACAAAGGTTACATTTATGGTAAGTTGCAGTACACTTGCTGTTCCTCATTTCTTACCTTGTTCCTTTTGAAGTATGCTCGTCGGCAGGCAGCAAAGCACTTTTCACTGCAAAAGCTTTTCACTTCACTTCCCATGCTTAAGGAGTAGCGTTTCACTCCAACTTTCTGGCACCAAGCACACATGATTTGCACATTTGAAACATCATCCTCTGAAACAAGAATAGTAGAAAATTGGTTTATTACAAAAAAAATGTGTTAATTATTACAAAACAAAATTGGTTAATTATTGCTACATTATCTGGTCATGGTTCTGATCTTATCTGGTTATATAGAGTACCTAAAAACTGTAAGAAAAAGGGAAACAAAAAGTTTGTCAATGTTTAGGTCTTATAGCCAAACTACATTCCACACCATAGAGCTTCCCAGTTTCTCTTCTGTTCTCTTCTTAACCACAAGTGCTTAATTGTAATATTGTCATAGATAATTTATTTTATATTCAGTAGAATGAGAAGTCAGTTGATGCAGTTGATCCCAACGTTTCGGCTCCTTACTCAAGCCGTCATCCTGAGTGTGGAGCCTAAACGTTATAATAAACTACATTTGTTTGCACTAAATTAAGTTCTGAGAGTGCGGTTCTTTGCTGAAGTTCTGTATCATATGTTTAACCAGCACCCAGGCAGTAACTACTCTTTGGATTTTTGAGTGCACCAGCATATAGTTGGATATATATATATATATATATATATATATATATATATATATATATATATATATATATTTATTTTTATTTTTTTGTACCTGTCTTATAATTTAAGACCTATTTTTTTTCTTGTTTTCTGTTTGCTACTAAGAACTGGTAAACACTAAGGGGCAAATTTACTAAAGGGCGAAGTGGCCAACGCTGGCGAAAATTCGTCCCAAAGTCCCAAAAAACACTGACGTTTTTTCCTATTTAAAGGGTGATAGACTGAAAAAGATCGTAAATTTTTTTTGGGGTACCCTCCTTCCCTCCTACATTTGCTAACATATGGCACCTAAACTATACTGTGGGCACATGTGTAGGGCATTTTAACAACTTTATATAATTTTATTTACGCCTTGCGTAAGTGTTGCGAAGCCATTGCTGGCGAATTTTCGCTGGTTAGTGAATTTGCCCCTAAGAGAGAAGGTATTTAAATTAGAATAAAGCTATGAGGGAATGCCAGAGAGCTGTTTCATTACAATGATATGGGGGGGTTGTGGATGCACACCTAAGGCCAATTTCAAAAAGTATAAAGCCCTGTCTAAGTAATTCAAGTAAATATGCCAGTGCATGCAATTTTGAAACAGGGTTTTTTTGTTACAAAGTTATGATTATAATATTGATAAGCCACCATACCACGTCAAGGTAAAACCCCCCCATATTTATGTATTTGCCGGAAGCTTTGGCTAAGCTCATGTGGTTATTGCACCCTCATACCCACCCCTTTATACTTTTGGTGGTCCCCCTCACTTGTTGTGCCTTGGTTTGTGCAATCGCTCTCTCAAAAGCCATAAGTGCTGGCGGCATGGGAGGGTCTAGCCGTGATAAAACCAACGTCCCATTAGACACTTCTCTATGTACACACACACTTATTGTGTCTCTCATTTATTTCTTCTTTACATTCTTTTATTATATGCTTTCTTACATATATACTCCCAAATACACATACACTTTCCCTTACCACTACCATACACACCTTCACATTTCACTTACACATGTATACACACTATTGTGCAACTGCACATATCACTCTACTTTGATTTTAATTACAACACCTGACTTCTACTTTTCTAAAATGGGCGTTGGTTAAGGCAGACTCTCCCTCTTAAAAGCCGCTCAGCAGTTGGCGGTGGAGGATCTAGCACAGAGTTTGAAACCAAGGCACAGGAGATGTTTACACAAAGAATTGTTACTACAGAGAGGTAATGTACCTTGTTTACTATGACTAAAGATAAATAAGTTAGGGACCACCATGTGGGGTTTTACCTTGACGTGGTATGGTGGCTTATCAATATTATGATCATAACTTTGTAACAAAAAAAACCCTGTTTCAAAATTACATGCACTGGCATATTTACTTGAATTACTTAGATAGGGCTTTATACTTTTTGAAATTGGCCTTAGGTGTGCATCCACAACCCCCCCCCCATATTCATTACAATGACTCAACTGTATGAATAGTTTATCACAGAAAAATTAGATGAGAAAGGGGTATCACCCAGAAAAGAAAGAATGGCACATATGAGACTGATAGTGTGCCTCAGAAGAGAGAATCCAGTCAACATAAGTCTGCTGATCGCAGTGTATAAAATGAAACCCTTTTTAAGCCCTGGCAAAGAGCCTGCAAGGAGATGAAATGCACAAACATTGATAAAATACAAAGGATATCCTATCAAACACAACATTATGATAAACTATACAACAGTTTATTTAAGAAATTCCAGGCTTTTTACATTAATATCTAACAGAATTAGTGATTATGTTGCTAAATGGCCTGTGAATACAACTGTCCAGAATTAAGAGGTCCATTGTGTACAGGGCAGATTCCTGGCACTTTCAATATTTTCAAATAAATGGAAATAAGCCATCTTTGAACATGTTCCTTTTGAATAGTCAAAATTAGTATTACTAAGCCCAGTGGGCTGTTCATATAAGCGACTTTAGATCGGATATCTGTTCACATAGGCAGGCAGACATATATTCCCACAATTGTCAGCTGTCAAGAGACGATCCATCTGCTCAGTGGCCTGTGGTCATTGCGATTTGGCTCAAAATGATCAATCGCATCTGGTGTTGCTGGGGACAGCAGCTGTGACATCCCAGAGGTTATGTTCTCCTGAATGCCCTTTCTCTTTCAGTTTTAACTCTGATAGGATACCGACTCAATTAGAAATGCTTTAGGTTTTCTATCATTTTTACCTTAAAAATTAACAAAATGTATTTATTTGTTTCGAATTTTGAAACATCGTAACAATGACAACATATACCTGTCAAAAACTATCCAGCTTGTTTAACAAAGAAATATTTTATAAAAAAGAGGGGCATATTTTCAGTGCATTTTACCAAATGATAACGATTTGTTCCAACATGGAAAACAATTGTCCAAATCCTTTCTACCCATATGCAATTTGCCCAGGTACTGCATATATTCACCACTGTGTATTATCATATTTAAACAGTAGCAAAGAGCTATATCTTCACTTACTCTCACTAATAAGCTTTAATGAACCACATTTATTCCATGTAATACATTAGAAGGCTCATTACACGGGTTCTAAAGTATAGTTAACCAACAGCAATCAGTCAGCAGTTCGTTTTAATTAGCCTGCAAGTACAAACCTCACTTGTATCCATTGCAACATATGCGCTTCATCAACAGCAAACAAACCCACATGAATAACTTTATATGTTTTCATATTATGTTATCCTTAATTTCTAAATCTAATGTCACCAAATGTTAAAGTGGACCTGTCACCCAGACACAAAAATCTGTATAATAAAAGTCCTTTTCAAATTAAACCTGAAATCCAATTTCTATTTTTTATTAAAGCATTCATAGCTGTATTTAAAAATCTCAGCTGACAATCAAATATTGTCTGCCCCTCCTCTATGCCTTAGGCATAGAAGCGGGGCAGACAATTACTTTCACTTTCCATTCAGCAATTCCTAAATGTCTTTGATCGCCACACATTCCCCCCGTTCTCTTCAATGTTTAATTGTGTAACCAGGGCATGGGGAAGGACATCGGTCCCCCATTCTGGTGCACAAACAAGATTCTGAGATGATACAAGGCTTGTCTTAATAACAGTGTCCACAAATTGCTCCTGTCTGCTTGCTATAATTATGCATTCCTAGACTGAAGGAAACAAGATTCAAATAATTTATATTGTGTAATTAAAGTTAATTTTGCTTGACTAATGTTATAAAATAGGATTTTGAACAATTTTTTTGAGTGACAGAATACACAATGGGCACCCAATAAGTCACCTCACCTTCAAGCAAGTTTTCCTTCACCTTACATCTTGAAACAGGTCCACACTATGGACTGACTCAGATCCCCCTACAGCCACCATCAGATGGGTACAGGGGTAGGCTGTAGTCAGGGTCCCCATGGAAGATACTTAAAGGTTTAATTCGACCATGACCATGCACACAAGGGGTATTTATTGTACTTGCTGACAAGGCTTACCATCCAGGTGACTAGCAGACTACTAACTGGCATCCCCTGGGGGGAGGGCCCTGTTAATTTAGTAGAATTGGGCCCCATGATTACTAATGGTGGCTTTGTGCCCACGCAATTTAAGGCCGAATTTACTAATTGTGGGCAAACTTGCATCTGGCCAATAAACCCTGGCAGCCAACAAATTATTCTTCCTGCAGCTAACCACACATAGCTAATAACTGACTTGTCACTATGTATTACCGCCCAAATTTTTATAATGTTCATAAGAGCCTGACTGTTTCCTGCTGGCTTTCTAGAAAGCACATTGCACCAACATCAATAACCTCTGTAGTCTGAAGAGCTGACAGTGGTAGCACTTCACATTAACATTGAACTCCACTTTTCTTGCCTCCGTAATGAACAGCAGTCAAATTGTGAGCTTTTTAAATTTCAATTTTCACATTTTGAGCACCAAACCTGGGGCAGAACTATTACTGTCATTATCCACTTTGCCCCAGTCTCTTATTCTATAGAAAGATGCTGTACAGCTGCTATCCAATTAATTTCACAACATCAACACAGAGTGCTGTTAGCGCTTTCCTCACACTGTTGTAATATTTGCATTGCATACTTATTGATACACATTTTCTAAAAAATGTTGACTTTGTGAAAGTCACAAATGGCTAATTGGTAGGATGGATTTCATTCTTTGTTGATGCCTGTATCACAAAACCCTAAATAGTAACTGCAAGCTATTTGTCAGATCTGGATGTGGGATAATGTATGTGTGTGTGTGTATATATATATATATATATATATATGTGTATATATATATATATATATATATATATATATATATATATATATATATAATATCGAAACAGGGGGGTTGTGGGAGCACTCTAAAGGCTTTAAAGTATATATATATGTATAATAAATGCTATTGCATATGTACCCAAATAGGGGTTATTTTGTTACAAAGTTATGATCATAAAATTGATAAGCCACCATACCACGTCAAGGTAAACCCCGAATGGCGGTCCCTAACTTGTTTTATTTTTTATGTGCATTTTCAATGGACATTGATTACAGGTAATGCTAGAATGCACATAAAAAATAAAACAAGTTAGGGACCGCCATTCGGGGTTTACCTTGACGTGGTATGGTGGCTTATCAATTTTATGATCATAACTTTGTAACAAAATAACCCCTATTTGGGTACATATGCAATAGCATTTATTATACTTATATATATATATACTTTAAAGCCTTTAGAGTGCTCCCACAACCCCCCTGTTTTGATATTATATATATATATATATATATATATATATATATATATATATATATATATGTATGTATATAATAATCCAAAAAATAAAACCGCACTCCAAGGTCTTGAAATAGTGAAAATAGTGGAAAATTTATTTCAACATTTCGGCGCACTGACTCGGCGAGTCAGTGTGCCGAAACGTTGAAATAAATTTTCCACTATTTTCACTATTTCAAGACCTTGGAGTGCGGTTTTATTTTTTGGATTATTATACTATGCTATAACCAGCACCCAGGCAGTTGCTTGTATTGCGAATGCACCACTATAGTCTCTCTCTCTCTCTCTCTCTCTCTCTCTCTCTCTCTCTCTCTCTCTCTCTCTCTCTCTCTCTCACGCTATATTTCGCTATATTTCTTAGGGATCATTTCTAGCAATTAATGAGTAGAATTTCCTATGTCAGAAAGCCAGATTGTAAAGTCACATTTTATATATTTAGACAAATCAACAATTTGTATCCCTATTATTAACATTTAAAGGGATCCTGTCATGGGAAAACATGTTTTTTTCAAAACGCATCAGTTAATAGTGCTACTCCAGCAGAATTCTGCACTGAAATCCATTTCTCAAAAGAGCAAACAGATTTCTTTTATATTCAATTTTGAAATCTGACATGGGGCTGGACATTTTGTCAATTTCCCAGCTGCCCCTGGTCATGTGACTTGTGCCTGCACTTTAGGAGAGAAATGCTTTCTGGCAGGCTGCTGTTTTTCCTTCTCAATATAATTGAAGGAGTCTCAGTGGGACATGGGTTTTTACTATTGAGTGCTGTTCTTAGATCTACCAGGCAGTTGTTATCTTGTGTTAGGGGGCTGTTATCTGGTTACCTTCCCATTGTTCTTTTGTTTGGCTGTTGGGGTGGGGGGGGTGGGAAGGGGTTGATATCACTCCAACTTGCAGTACAGCAGTAAAGAGTGATTGAAGTTTATCAGAGCACAAGTCACATGACTTGGGGCATCTGGGAAATTGACAATATGTCTAGCCCCATGTCAGATTTAAAATTGAATATAAAAAAATCTGTTTGCTCTTTTGAGAAATGTGCAGTGCAGAATTCTGCTGGAGCAGCACTATTAATTGATCCATTTTGAATTTTTTTTTTCCCCATGACAGTATCCCTTTAAGTAAAGTAAAATGTATATTTACCTGCTGGTGGTTTCATGAACGGTGGAGGTATCACAATGGGCATATTTCCATGATCCTTTGACCCCGCTGGTAATTCTGCCAGCCCATTTCCTGTAGCAAGCCCTGAATAGTTTATATTTGTATTGAATGGTGATATAACACTGTCCTCGGGTAATTTTGGTTTTGGCAAAGAATTTTCTGAAATAAAAAAAAAAGGAAAACATTTCTTAAGGTTTTTATATAATTTTCAGTGCTCATTTTTATCCCCGCCCCCCCCCCCCCCCCCGTTGTACAGCAAAAAGTGCAAGGAAAGATCTTCAGACTAAATCAAGGCTACGTGAGCAGCCTTCTAATCTGCAGTAAATGAAAGCTTTGTAGCAAAATATATGCTCATTATAACGATGAGATCAGGACATCTTCAGTTTGTCATGTTAACAATATTTTCAGCTTTTCATTTTATACTCCAATATTGTTGCCGATATAAATATGCCATTACATGTAAAGTCCAATATTGATTTTAGATAGAAAGACACATAACCCCTTGACTGCAAATGTGAAGAAGGACTAATCATTTTCCTACTGATTTATTTTAAAAGGACAACCAATGATGATTCATTTGCTGAATGTTATATGTGTTTAGTAGTTATTTTTTCAAAGCTATAATTCTAGATGGGGTGTTAGCCTTCCAGAGGTGATTTCTGAGAGGGAGGGTTTGGTTACATCCCTGGTGCACCCTAACTATAACTAGTTACCTTCAGATTTACAAGATGTATTTAATAATACTGACAGAATACCCAGAGAATTCAGTGGCATTATTATTATTATAGTAGAACCACAATTTTCCATTTTCCAGGGGACATTCTGGGTAAACATAAAATCCAGGGGAAAAAAGACCTGTATGGGGCTGTCAAAAAGAAGGTCTGTATGAAACAACAAAAAAACAGCATAAATTTCAGGAAAATGTAAAAACTAAGATTGTTAAATCAGTATTCTGGTATATTACTATTTATAAAATGCCAACATATTATGCAGCAATGTACACTAAATGGATGAATACATTGAACATACAAGAACAACCAATTACCAAAAGTGTTACAGTGTTCCAATGTTTCTTTTCAGAATTCTAATTACACCATTTTAGTATAAGCGAACAACTGATTTTTTTTCTATGGTTTACCGGCCATTGAAACACTTCGGACAAGGACAGCTATTATAGTTATTAAACATTTTCACATATATTTTGAGAACCGACAAAGGTAGCAATTCATCTACTGGCACAGACTGATTCAGTACTTTTTTAATGTGTGTATTATAACATTTCTTAGTGGAAAAGTCTCTTTTAGGCAGGTCATTAAGAGGGACACAAGTGCAGAAGCAATGGGGCGCAAAATCATTCTCTGTTTTGCTTATTTACTCAGCACTTGCGTCCAGGCATATCTGTGCACTATGCACAAGATGCATAGTGCAGTGCTGTTGGTTGCTAGGCATCCTTGTTCAAATGACGTGAAAACTAGAAGGCAGGATGGGTTATGCCTATGCTCTTCCCCAGTCCTCTCCTGGAGAATACAGAATTGCTGAAGGCCAGCAGTGCTGTATTCATGAAGAAGCACAGGTCTTTATGCTCTATGACTGGTTTTTATGTATTTTTTGCACAATATACTCTGCCCTTTGTAAATGCCCCCCTAAGCTTTAAGGTACACATAACAGAGCCAGCACACAGTAGCACTTGGGGTGTCCTCCTGTGGTATATTAGGCAAAAGATGAAATACAATGCTTTGGGGACATGTTTCTTCATCAATAGGAATGCCCCCAAAACATT
This sequence comes from Xenopus petersii, assembly GCA_038501925.1. NCBI lineage: Eukaryota > Metazoa > Chordata > Amphibia > Anura > Pipidae > Xenopus > Xenopus petersii. Next base: position 90,349,473 of record CM076680.1, on the reverse strand, counting down.
TTCCCAGTACAAAAGTACTGTGTAGCCGTGACAGGGTGTGCCTGTGGACATTCCATATTAAGGTACAGGTGACTCATAACCCTGAATATTGGTTGTAAAACATGTATTAAGTAATATTTTTGCATACAAAGCCCAAAATAATAAGAGAAAAAATTAACTGTAAATTTATAAAAATGTTAACTGCCATATTTGCAAAATGTATCTAGTACAGCACGATAAAATGTTAGAAAACAAAAAGCACCAACATGATTTTTTTTGTTGAGCCCCCCGAAACCTGACACTGTCCCATATGAATGACCCAGAATGGATAACTTGCAGGCATAAAGTTACGCTTTTGGCAAGTGATGCATACTTCTGCAGGTGCATTTACAGTGTTGGTGTGTTGGTATGAAATATAGGGAATCTTTGCAGCAGCTAAATCTGTTATGCATAGTGCAACACTTGTACTGGTACCTGGAATCTTGCATTTAATAAGTAAAATATAGACTGTCTAAATTATTTAGTGGAATGCAGGGCTGTGTGATTTGCAGACTCTCCAAAAGGACTAAAAAAGAACATGAATATTTTGTGAAATGTAACATTGGCAATCTCTTTGATAATCTCATACTAACAACATTATGCTTATAGTGAACCGCTTGCATATGTACACTGGGCAACTTCATTGCCTACTGATACGCTGCAGGCAGGACTAACAGCATGAGGCCAAGGTGGTCATGTCATTTACTGCATAGGAACAATGAACCTGAACAGCAGCTCCATATTGTGTTCAACACAAGCATTAATTTATTCAGGACTAAAAAAATAAAAAAGGAAAACAAAAGGCCGGGTCAAAGACTAGATAGAGGACTGGATAATACATCTCTGTAGCAGCAAAAAGAACACACACGTATGAATAAATCAGCCAGTGATTTATTTTCATGTGCCCGGCTTTGGACTTTGTAACGCTATTGGTTAGATGTGAGCAAGAGGACTACAAAGGAAACATTTGCATTAACTTTATAAGGAAGGACTGGGGAAAAAGATATGCAAAGCAGCTTGTAGAAGTCACTGGAACAGCCGCTTCATACCAGGCTGGTCTCTGTAAATTAAGCTTAATGCTTAAGCACACTTTTCATGTACGTGAAAGGGTACTCTGTAACATTCATACATATTTATATTTTAGTCTGTGTTCCTTTGTGGAATGTAAGTTAAAATCCAAGTGCCGGGATGTCATTAATTAATACGGTGAATCACAAAAAAACAGTACAGGTACTAATGCTGATTTATTTAAATATACAGTGAATGTTTTTTCCTGGCATCATTTATTTTGCATTCAGTATTATCACAACACGTGTTCTATGAATACTATGGGGTGCAAGCACAGCATGCACTATGACTACTTGCCTTGCGATGGGATCCTTGGTTTGTATTCTGAAGACCAAGATGTTGTGTACAAAGCAAATATGCCACTCTTACAAAACAGTAATTACACACTCATAAATATTCATTCTTGTAAATTTATAGATGATAGTTTTGGTGTATTTCTGTTTGTCACAAATTACTTTGTATGGTATTTATGGGCTCTGAAATTCATTTATGAGTTAGCTACACCTGGGGGCCCATTTACTTAGTTTGAGTGAAGGAATAGAATAAAAAAAACTTCGAATTTTTTTTTGGCTACTTCGACCATCGAATTGGCTACTTCGGCTTTTGACTACGACTTTGACTCCGAATCAAACGATTCTAACTAAAAATCATTTGACTATTCGACCATTCGATAGTGGAAGTACTGTCTCTTTAAAATAGACTTCGACCCCCCTACTTAAAAACCTAAAACCTACCACCTAAAACCTACCGAGGTGCCATGTTAGCCGATGGGGAAGGTCCCCATAGGCTTTCTATCAATTTTTAGGTCGAAGAAAAATCATTCGATCGAAGGATTCAAATCCTTCGAAACGAACGATTCAAAGGATTTTTAATCGTTCGATCAAACTATTTGCGCTAAATCCTTCAACTTCGATATTCAAAGTTGAAGGATTTACATTCAGCAGTCGAATATCGAGGGTTAGTTGACCCTCGATATTCGACCCTATGTAAATCTGCCCCCTGATGTCATCGTCATCCTCATCATGTATTTATATAGCTTGCTTTACATTAATTTATAACAACCAATAATTTTACAAAAAATTAGCAAACAAGGTTTTACAGGGAAGAATAGGATTAGAGGGCCCTACTTGAAGAGCGTACAATCTAACATGTTTAGGTACAATTTAAACATAAGGCGTATATAAACAGGTGGGTCTTTAGGAAGCATTTGAAAGTTTGTAAGGAAGAGGTGAATCTGATGAGGCAGAGAGTTCCAGAGACAGACAGAAGCCTGAGAGTTGCAGTTGGGAAAGGGCTAAAGTGATGAGGAGAAGAGAGGCAAAAGTCAGTTGCAGAGTGTAGGTTGGGTGAATGAGCATATTTTGAGGGACAGGGGAAGATGTTGAGAAAAGAAAATGATTTTTATTTTAGCAAGATCTGTCAGTCTGTAACTTGAGAAAGAATAGAAGGAGAGTGCTCAGGAGTAGACAGTTTATCAAAGGGTGAAAGTGAAAGTTCACGCTTTGATAAATACGCCTTTAAAAATCCCATAGAAATGAATGTAGAGAGGCGGTATTTCACTCTAGCGGACTGTGATGATCTCTATCTTAACTTTTTGATAAACATACCCCAAAGGTGGTACTGAAGTCAAATGACTGAATACATTTTCCCAGAGAAGTAGTGTAGAGTGAGAACAGCAGATAGCCTTGAGGAACTACTTCAGAGAGAGGGGGTTGAGAATGAGATGCTGGACTAAGCTGTTGTAAACAAGCCTTTCTAGTCATTTGGATGCAAATGGAGGAAGGGAAACTAGATAATAATTGGTTTTATTAATGATATAAAAAATAAAAATACTGAACTCACCTACTTCTAACAACATTCTATTTTCTATGTGCAAATCTGTGTATGCAAGTTACTAAACCTCCCCTGAGAAGTAGCAGCAATGCAGAGGTTTTGCACACTGTACCCCTTTGAATTAATTGTCCCCTTTCCTGTCTTTAGTATGTATGGCATTAAATAATATTTTTCATTGAGCTACAATGCATGTGTCTGTCTGTGGGTATATATACACACAGAAAAGTGCTAGTATGAAAAACTGCACACCGAAGGGCTCATTTACACTGCCCAATGGACTTTGCCCACAGCGTGGGGCATTGTGTAAATAACCATTTTAGATTGCAGAGACCTTCTGACTGAGCCTAGTATCTAATGCGGCCTGCACTTGTGCTCCCCTGTGGTTTAAATAACCACTATAGTCTCATCCATGTGAACAGAATCTTTCCATAGAATACTTTTTATATGATAAACTCAACTAACAATTTACAGTTTGTAATAAAATTAAAGCATTATAGAAATCAACATGATTAATTTGTATGAAATCTTCCATTTTCTGGTACTCAAGATGATTAACTGACAAAACCATTTTCGGAATTCAAGGCAATGAAAACATTTATATTAATTAATGTGAAACATATTTTCTAGATGTTCTGCACTATAAGTACTAGGAAGACAGTCTTATTGCTTTTCAGATCCGAATCAATCTACTGATGCACACTGTACTGTGCTAAATAAGATACAGCAAAGCTGGCTTATAATAGATACAGCTAAAAATGTTTTTAATTCTGATACTGTTCTATTAATTGACTTATCTATAAACACATTAACAAAAAAAATGGGACTCTCAGTTGCAGGCAAACTCCCTGAGTTTTCTTATAGCCAGTAAGGGTAAGGCCACACTGGGTGTTTTGGGGAGATTTGGTCACCTGGCGACTAATCGCTTCGTCTTTGCGGCGACCAATCTCCCCAAACGCCTTCCCTCACATCAAAACTGAGTTTTTGCCCCAAAAAGGCCGACCATACAAATTTGAATTTTGGTAAATAACTCCCTAAAGGTGGCCATACCAGATCAGATTTTATTTGCGGTGCAATTAACGCTCGGCTATCAATCACATGTTTTAATGCAATGGACTAACACGAACAGTCAGATATTAATTGTAGGATAAGTTGGAAAAATAACAAATCAGATGATGTTCTGGATACCCGTATATATATATATATATATATATATATATATATATCTATATATATATATATACACACACACACACACACACATATATATAGTGCATTATTAAATATCCTGTATAGATGTTTTTATCTTCATCCCATTTTAAACTCTTCATATAGAAACAAACATCTGTATCACCGAAAAGGACAAACATACATAAAGTTCCTCTGTGGATGTTTGCATTTTTTTTATACATCAAAGACAAGACAATCCATGGTTATTGTCAGGTAGGCAATACATGCAAATATATTATCATTATCCAATTTGTCTGATTGACTTAACAACCAATTGCCATGGTATGAAAGTGTCAGGGAAATAATTATGAACCCTCACATGGTCTGAAAATCGTACAGTACTAAACTTTATTTCATACAATTATATCTTATATATCTTATATACCAGCGTTAAAGTAAATGAGCATCTGAATAGTGTTAACGCGCAGCGATTTTGATTTTGATTGATTTTTTGACGCATGATTTTCACGGGAATTTCACAAAGGTATTGCCGGCGAAGTTTCACAGAAGTTCACTGCGAATTTGCGCCAGCCGATTTTATTCACTCGTCACTATTAGTGAATTTTAGTTTTAAACCTAAAAAACTTGATTGAATAAAACCATGAAAAAAAAATTCAACTGCATAAAATTTGTATTTCACTCATAATTTTCAGTGGGTCTACAAAGTCTCAAAAAGTTTTTAAAAACTTAAAAACATCAAATTGTAAAAAAATTGCTTAAATATTGCCTAGGACAAATCCAATTGACTTCTACAAGAAGCAGCTTTTAGATGCCAAATTTTTAATATCACTTCTATCAAGTTGTTTTGTGATTAATTTATGTATAAAATTTTAATTTTTGAAACTGAAAAAATTGCAGTAAAAGTTTCAATTCAAACATTGATAAATCAGCCCCACAGAATACCATTATGTGAACTTCTTTCCAATTTAGTAGCCATGCTTAGTGCACAACAATTTATAATATAAATAATACAAAATATTAACTATTATTTAATATATATATATATATATATATATATGTATATCATGATTTATACTAAAACCTTTAACACTGATGTACAGATCATTACCTTTGAGAACAGAAATGTGCTGCCAATTTTCCCCATCTGCATGATAGTTCCTGAATTCAATGTCTTCTCCATCCTTCAGTTCTACTTTATCATAGCCGTACCATCCAAGAAGTTCATTCATGGTGTTTTCAGCAAAGTTCTTAAAAAAAAAGAAAGAAATTGTTCAAAGTTATGATCAATATAAACCTGGGGAAAATGCAATATAAACACATCTTGAGAGAGTAAGGGTTCATCATGCCAATCATTGCACAACAATTAGGGATGCACCCAGAGCCGGGCCAAGCCGGGCAGGCGCCCTAGGCAACCTGCCCGGCTGCTGCGCCGGCTAGTTACGCGCTTCTGCGCATGCGCGAAGAGACGCTTCAGCGCAGAGACGCTTCTGCGCATGCATGAATCGACACATGCATTCGCGTATGTGCACAGATGGGCGGTCGGCAGAGAATGGACCGGACTAGGGGTAGGAGTAAGTACGTGCCTGGCGCCCCTCCACCTTTGCGCCCTAGGCACATGCCTACTCTGCCTACCCCTAGTTCTGGCCCTGGATGCACCGATTCCGAATCTGCCTTTTTCAGCAGGATTCGGATTCGGCCAAATCCATCTGCTCAGCTGAACCAAATCCTAATTTGCATATGCAAATTAGGGGAGGGAAATTGAGCAACTTTTTGTCAGAAAACAAGGAAGTAAAAGATGTTTTCCCCTTCCCACCTCTAATTTTCATATGCAAATTAGGATTCGGTTCGGTATTCGGAGGAATCTTTCGCGAAGGATTCGGGGGTTCGGCCGAATCCAAAATAGTGGATTCGGTGCATCCCTAACAACAATAGATCTTTATCTTATTTGTACAGTGTAAAATGGTATTGTATTTTCAAGATCCTGAAAAAAAATATAAGAACACTACTAATAACCTTTCAAATAAAATAGAATGAATATCACACCTCCCAACTTTCCCATTTTAGGCAGTACAGTCCAGAATTGTTGAGCCAAAAAGTGTGGGACCTTTTAGATAGGGGGCTGGATTTCAGCATTAAGCATTTCATTGGTAGTGTATGTTGTGGTCTGAAATGTCCAGGTTTTTAAATTGGCAACATATGGAACTGCCATGAATGCAACTTCCATTATGGGGGATAATTTGCTCCTTAGACTGTGATACAGGATGAGATGATACACTTTTCCTTAATTAGGACCAGCCATGGTCTTCAGCTCTTAGAACATCTCAACATAATTATCATTTGGATTGAATTGGATGCTATGGATTACTGTAATTGGTGCACAATCTCTGACTTTAATTAACTCACAAAGTTACTAACTTCATGTTCCAGTGGGCCTGCCATGTTATCTGGGGTAGTTGCTGACTTGCAGAACAGAATGTTGTCATCCTAATTTGAAATTTGCTTTATGGTGGGTATGTCTTACTAAGCTGAAACGTTGCTATTAACCAAGTTCATATCCAATAAAGGCATTTTAACTAATAACTATTTGGTGCCGTACGAAGAATCTTGTTCTAATTGTGTGCAAGTGGATGGTGGACCACTGATTGTTTGTGCACCAATATCTCTGATAATTGGGTGATTAGAGCTGTCTCAACCGTATCTGCATATGCTTTGCTATCCCCCATTTTAGAGTAGATTCCCTGTGATAAACTAGCACAGGATTCCTGAAAACAAGTTTAGTAGTTGACACCTATTTATACTCTATAAAACATGCAAGTGGTCTCGTGGCATTTTTCTTTGTTGTAAATGCTCTAAAAAAATGGCATTTTCAGTACAGGCATCTCAACTATTATCTAGAAATGCCTGTGACTTGATCTTTCCTGATATGGGGTCTAAAATGATTTGGTGAACCATTCCTTAAGGCTACTAAAAATATTAACATTGAAAAATTAAAAGTTTTTTTGCATCAACATGGACTTATGCAGCTTAGTAACCATTGAGTTAAATGTGCCGTTTTATAATTATACAGAATAAGAAAATCTGTAAAAAAGAAAATTGTTTACTTAAACATTTTCTATGGAATATATAAACATGCTCTATTCCAATATTGAAGAGCTTTCTATATAATGGGTTTCCAGATAATAGATTCCTCACTTGTAATATTTTTCCTTTAAATCTTTGTTAACTAGAGAAAGGCTCCAGTTTTTATCAACAATAAATTAGACATTGAAAATGAATTAATTTATGACTAAAATGTTTTCATTTAGCTTAAAATTAAATTGGTAGAATTAATGAATGAAGGAAAAACATTTAATTCCACTTGAGTGTAGGAAAGACTGTAATATGGAAACTGGAAAACATGCACTTAATTTTTCTCCAAGCAGCAATTTCAATAAACAAAATATAACTTTTATTAGAGTTTTATTGATATTAAATCACACAAATGACTAGGAAAATAAAATAAAACACTTTGATTCTTCCTGCTACAGAAATGCACTTCTTAATAAAAAGCTCACTGAAATATTGTCACAGAATTTGCTGTTGTTGTTGAATGTGCCATTATGATATGTGCTGCTGCTGAGAATACATTTCCACTGATTGCCATATAATTCCATTGATGTACCATAAAGCAAGCTGGTCGTACATGTAAAGATATCTTTTGACATTCTCAAAAAGTATCAGCAATACCCCAAGTATATCTCAAAACAAAAATCCAAGAATATCTGAGAAGTATTGGCAGAGATCACATATTGTGGGACAAAACATGCCAAAGCCTGGCACTGTGGTTGAAGGAAGTAAAAAGAGGGGTCAGGGTGGCAGAAATGTCTTCTCTCACACGCCCTGGGGGGCGGGGCTTGCCTAGGGAGCCCGGCCCTGAAATAAGCAATAGTATGACTGGGGGATTAGTGGTGCTGCTGACAATGTGACAGAAAACTGCCAACTTGAAACAGGCTTAAAAACCTGAAATACCATCCAACACTTCCTAAACTGCTGGAGGTAGTTGTGGCTATACCTATACCCCATGGTTCAACCCCGTGTGTGAGCTCACCTTAATTCATAACAACGTTTTGTACATATATCATAAAAGACATGATGCTAGATCTGAAAAAGTATCACTATAACTAACAGCCATAGAGTCAAACTGCTCTATTGGGGTTAGACCCACAGTTTGGGAACCTCTGCTCTACACACTTCAATCACTTCCCTTCTATAATAATTGCTCCTACATACAGTATAAGATTGTCACCAAATTGCCAATATTCAGGAGTGCACTAATATGACTTTGCTATACTCATCCATGTGAACTGTGTGTAGAAAGCCTAGGGGCAGATTTACAGTGGCGGAACTACCAGGGGAGCAGGGGGTGTGAGCGGGCCAGGGCCCACACCCCCTCAGGGCCCCCCGGCAGCCCGTGCGCCACAGAAAATGCGGTCACGCATCAGGGCCTGTCCCCCTCTTGTTACGCTACTGCAGATTTACTAAGGGCTAGTCCACACGGGGAGATAGCGACGCGTTTGCGGTCGCGGCGACAAAGTGCCGCGACAGTCGCCGCGACCGGCGCAGGCGACAGTTTTGTATGGGCGCCTATGTAAAAACGCCTGTGCTAACCACACGAGGCGATGCGCTTTTCAACAGTCGCCTGAAAAAGCCTGGCGAGGCATTTTCAGGCGACTGTTGAAAAGCGCATCGCCTCGTGTGGTTAGCATTGGCGTTTTTACATAGGCGCCCATACAAAACTGTCGCCTACGCCGGTCGCGGCGACCGCAAACGCGTCGCTATCTCCCCGTGTGGAATAGCCCTAAAGGGCAAAGTGGCAAATGCTGGCTACAATTCGCCAGTGTTACTGCCCACAGGGACATCGTCGATTTACTAATGAGAGCAGGCGCCAATTCGCTAGCGAAAGAGATAGGCGCTAACACTCAATCGGACGTTATTCACTCCGGCGAATGGACATTACTCTGCAAATTCATTAAAATGTGGATTTTATTGAACGTTACCTCTTTTGCCCGACTGCAGTGCATAGACCTTCCTCAATCTTCTGTTACTTACATCATATTCTTAGTGGAAAAATCAATAAAGTTCAGAAAACACTGACGTCTTTTCCCTTTTTTCAGAGTGATAGTCCTTTTTTGGGTAACCAGGTTCCCCCATACATTTTCTATCATAAGGAACATTAACTATACAGTCGGTTCATTTGTAGGGCATCATAACAACTCAATTTGTCCTTATTAAGGTTCCCTGGGCATGTGTATGGTGTATTTGCTGCAACATATATCATAAAGTTGTCCATTCAACTTTAAATTTCCCCCTATATGCAAATGAACCTGAGCACAAAACCTCTAGTGAATTTGCGATAGGCAGAAATTAACGCTAGCGCATCTTCAATTTGACGAAGTAATGCTTGGGAAAAGTTGACAGCATTCGGCACCCACGGCAAAGCTCTGAATTTAGTGAATTAGCTTTATCTGAGTGAATTTTCGCATGGCGGAGTGTAGCGATGGGTGTGAAGCGGTCGCTGGCAACTTTTCGCCAGTTGATGAATCTGCCCCCTAATATCACCAACACCTCCCTCACAATGCAAACTAGAGTGGGACATTAATTCCCACCACCAGTGACTTGCTGACTGTAGAGATGAGTAAATCTGACCAGTTTCGCTTTGGCGAAAATTCACAAAATGGCAAAAATTCACCAATTTTTTTTTGCGCGACACATTCAGTGAGTTATACTACTATACTCCAAATTAAACATCAGCACGATTAAACACACACAAAAAAACATATGAACTGTTTCAACTTCCTACTCATAAGTGGGTTAAATTTATCATTCAGTAATCAGCCACATGATAGGTACAATACGATGATAAATAAAAAAGGAGACAGTAATTTATTTCCCAGCAGAACCACTTAAATAAAACTGTTACAAATGTACTATACCAAGTAACATTCTTATTTTAATTGCATTAATATATTAGTGTGAGTTCTAACATATTACAAATGTGTAAAAATAACTTGTTACAAATGCTGCTTTAATTACATTTTCCCTTCTTTCTCAGCTTGCTTGAATAAAATGCTTCATTAAGTCTTTTTGTGATTAAAAAGATGATGTTGTTCCCAAGCAATTAGCTCTGAAAGAGGTAACAAGGTAATTCCTATAAGTTAATTATCCTTATTAATAAAAAAGCCTGTGCTTAAAATCTCTCAGATTTAATGTGTGCTCCTTTACACAGTTTTTTTATTCTAAACAGGTAGATTCTCCTTTTGCTTTGTATAAATCAATGGTGGAATCTTTAAAAAAGCAGCTTTTAAGAGAATGAAAAGAAAAATTAGCAATAGCCACCAACCCAAAAACGTAAAGATACAGCTTAAGCTTTTTTTATTTGGAATGTTACAACACTATAAACTATAGGTTATAGTTTATATTATGATTCCTATATCAGGCCTTGTACAATGATATTCAAAGCTACAATGATATAAAGTAGGATAAATAAAGGTTGTTGTTGGAATCCAAACACATAAAATAAGTCTGTATTGTTTCTAAAATTCGGTCCTTCAGACATTTGTGTTCAAGATACCCTTTATAATCCATATTTGCTGAGGACCCACTAATGTTAAAAAACCAAGTTGAGGCAACACAATATGTGTGTTGCAAGAGTAAGGGTAGGACTACAGGAACGATTCCGGCGCGATCCAACGCGATGCGACAAACGCATGCGAAAAGACGTCGCCATCCGTCAGTTGTGTCGCGTCGGATAAAATCTGGGACACCATACGACAATTCTATCTCTTACCTTATTTTTGTTGCATTTGACAAGTCGCATGCGTTTTGTTACAGCGCGTCGGATCACGCCTGAATCGTTCATGTAGTCCTACCCTAATGCTGCAATGATTTTAATAATTTTCCCCTGCGGCCAACTTAGAAAACATGAATCATTTGTTTAATTAGGCTTCTGGTGCAGTAAGTTCATGTTTATATTTAGTATACAAAATACGCATTTCTAGCATTATTCTATTTTAGACTTTAGTTCCCCTTTAATAAGCAACAGCTGTGATCTAACTGGACCCTTCTGAACCCACTTTGCATAGTACTGTAAATCTTGTGTTAAATATAGTGAATAATGTACCTCCTACTGTAATTTATAAAGATATTATCAGTCACCGAGGAGTTATGTGACCATATAAAGCTTTTATACAGGTCACATAACTCCGAGGTGCTAATAATATCTTTATAAATTTTAAGTAGGGGGTACATTATGCATTATAATCTACAGTTTCTGAGTTTAGTTTTTAGTTCCTGTCTGGTTTTTACAAAATGCAATACTTTTTTTTACTGTTGTCTCTCCTTGTTGATTTTTTTCTTTCCCTGCAGCCCTTTTAATACCTGTATTACTTTTGTGTTCTTCAGATTCTTTTGCAGGAGTCTGTTCTGTGTCACGTCATTCAGCTTCATCAGAGCTGGGCGGGCAGTGGCAAGGGAAGGAGGGGGAGTGAAACTTGAGATGATGGATGGGAGGGGGCAGCGAGATTTGAAATGGTGGATGGGGAGCAAGCGGAGAGGAATCCTGTGAGGATGGAGCGACACAAGGGAGGCAGCTGCAGGAGAAGTGAGAGTGAGATGTGAGGGAAAGACAAGCCGATACATGGGAGGAACTGGAACAGGCGGAGCGTGTTTTGTGTGTGGGAAGTAAGGAAATGTGGCGCTTGAAAGCTAAACTGGCAGGAAGCATGGGTAGAGGATAGAGCAACAGTTGCAAGTGCTGTCTCTTTAAGCTTATAAATGGCACATTCTGGCATCAGAACGCGCCTTTATATAGTGAATAAAGTACCCCCTCTTGTAAAATATAAGTATATAAGTTACCAAGGAGTTTCATGACCACATAAAAACACAAGGCCGAAGGCCGACTGTTTTTATACAGGTCATGGAACTCCGAGGTAACTTCTAATATCCTCATATTTTGAACTGGGGGTATTTTATTTGTCATAATACACACATTTCAGTGAGTCACGTGACAGAAATGACATCAGAACTCACCGTTTATAACTGATGACATCAGAACTCACCGTTTATAAGGATATAATTTACAAGATATTCATGGCTTTTGTGTATTATATAGTGAATAAAGTACCCCCTCTCGTAAAATATAAGGATATTATAAGTTACCGAGGAGTTTCATGACCATATAAAAACACGAGGCATGGAACTCCGAAGTAAATTCTAATATACTCATATTTTGCAACTGGGAGTACTTTATTTATTATAATACACAAGTTTTAGGGAGTCATGTGACAGAAATGACATCAGAACACACCGTTTATAAGGATATAATTTACAAGGTATTCACGGCTTTTGTGTATTATAAGGATATAATTTACAGTCTGGCCCCATATGGAAATGACCAGACTGTAGATTATATGATTATAAAGTAAAAGTTTTCATTTTAATAACTATAATATATACTAAATATACACTAGAATACTTTGGGAAAGTAAAATAATAATAATTTTTAGAGTGATTTCATAAATGTTTTAATGAAGGCAAGTCTATTCTTTTAATGAGAACTGACAGATGGTAGTTCAGAGACAAGCCTTTGAGAGCAATTCATGACCTGAGGTTGAGTACTGCTACAATATCAGTCGTCCGTCCCAATAAAAAAAGTCTTATCTGCATTTAAAGCTTTCATTCTTCAATGACTTTTTTCTCTCCTTTTCTGACAGTTTTGAGATTCTTTATGCCTATACAAAGTGGTTTCACAAAATGCTCTGCCTCATGCCTTCACAGAGTTTTAGGCAGTAGATCTATTATTTGCTTTTCTGTACAGTGCACCTGTCACAGAGAAATGATTAGAGACAGGTAGCTGGAGGGAGGAAAACTTCATTATATAAGTAAATGTTTAAGCAGACAGACTTGTGGCATGCACTACTTGGTTATGTTCTTTATAGCTTTGGTATATAATAGTCTTTTTTTTCTTAGCAAATTATTCATAGAAACAAGTGTATGTATGGGACAAGGTTTATAATCCACTCTGCTGCAGATGTAAATGTCACCCTGTATTATTCTGCCACTAATAAGTCGCACCTGCAAAGCTACTCTAAAAAATGGGGTCATTAACAATCTGCACCTGCAATTTGGGTTATACTGATTAAGGGGTAGTTAAATAGTAAATGGCTGTTTTTTGGAGCTGCTGTATATGCTTTAAATCAGGCCACACACACACATACAGAAAATACCCCCACCAAACACATATTCTCCCTTTCCAGTGCTTCTGTTTTTGAACATGCGTTGAGTGCACTGGGTATGGTCTCAGCTTGGTGAAGAACAAGATTGCAGTACCAACAGCAGTCTTCAACTAAACATTAAAGCGGAGCTAATTAACATTATAAAATGCAATTTTCAAGATGCAGTCTACAAAATATATATAGTGCACATACCCACATGTCATAAGTCATGCTTTACATTTTTAGTAATCTGCAAGCGCACACGCAAGATGTACAAAGTCACATGACAGATGCCGCTTTCCAGTGATATGGGCCTCGGGTGTAAATATAGTAGGAGCAACAGCTGTTCTATGAATAGAGATCCAGACCACATCATGTTCTCCAACACACATTTATGGGACCTTCAGCCTTCAGCTTGATTTTATGTGCACCCAGGTATGACATTTCTTGGATGATTTTGCCTCTGATTTGCAAATATATCCTTTGTAGGGAATGGAGGATATAAAAATAAAATACACAAAATGCAGTAAATCACCCTAAATAAGAGAGTTTTGAACTCTATGGGTGCATGTTCCCAATTGCAAAGCCAGAACTGTTTACAACCCTGCTTTAGCACTTAAGAAGGTTAAGTATACATAAACTATTGTCCTAAGGGTACTGGTACATGAGGAGATTAGTCACCATGTTTGATATTGAGTGACTAATCTCGCACAAAAGCTTTCCCACAAGCAATAATGTAAATCGCCAGTGGACAACCATATGCAGCATTTCATTTTTCCAAAGTCGCCTTGCAAGGAAACTTCAGGTGACTTCAGAAAAATGCCGCATATGTTTTCCCATATACAGAAATGGTCTATAAATGTAAGTGTGAATTTGGAATTACCTGATTATGCTGATTCAGTTAGTGCCACCAGCACATGTTCTGAAATATATTTTCTTATAGCATGCATTTTAATGGTCAAAGAGCATAAACCACCATATTTATTTTTTTCTATTACAAAAGATTTCATTGCTAGGATGCAAAAATAAATTACTTATTAAATAACTGTTTTATCATACTGCTGAGAGTTTTCATAACTGTGCCTGACAGAAAACACATTTCCTGACTTACATAGCTATTCAGGTCACTTGTCCCCTGTTGGTAACCCTAACCCTAACTCGATAAAATCTAATATTTTTACTCCTCCCCTGTGGATTGCACAGTGACCCCAAACACATAATTAAACACCTTAGGGACCCTCTAACAGATATTTCCAATTGTTACCCTGAGGACAAACCTTCCACCAGGTTCACCTCCCACAGGGGAAGCAGGGCAAGGCATGGCATACACAGGCAGCTTAGGACAGGTAGAGTATGGCACACACAGGGAGCATAGGACAGGCAGAGTATGTCACACACATGGGGCATAGGGCAGGCAGAGCATGGCACACAGGGACCATATGGCAGGCAGAGTATGGCACACACAAGGAGCATAGAGCAAACAGTGTATGGCACACACACAGAGCATAAGACAGGCAGAGTATGGCACACACACAAGGAGCATAGGGAAGACAGAGTATGGCACACAGGCAGTGTAGGGCAGGAAGAGTATGACACACACATGGAACATAGGGCAGGCAGAGTATGGCACACAGGGAGCATAGGGCAAGCAGAGTATGGTACACACATGGAGCATAGGACATGCAGAGTATGGCACAGTATGGCACACACAGGCAGTGTAGGGCAGGAAGAGTATGACACACACAGGGAACATAGGGCAGGCAGAGTATGGCACATAGGGAGCATAGGGCAGGCAGAGTATGGCACACACAAGGAGCATAGGGCAGGCAGAGTATGGCACACACAAGGAGCATAGGGCAGGCAGAGTATGGCACACACAGGCAGTGTAGGGCAGGAAGAGTATGGAACACACGGACAGCGTAGGGCAGGCAGAGTATGGCACACACAGGCAGTGTAGGGCAGGAAGAGTATGGAACACACGGACAGCGTAGGGCAGGCAGAGTATGGCACACAGAGGGGGCATAGTGCAGGCAGAGTATGCCACACGCAGGCAGAGTATAAGGTAGAGGCTCCCAAATTAATGGGCTAGCCCCCATAGGGGTATATGGAAGGACCAGCCTGAAGGTCAGAGTTTAAATCTGAATGACAGTTAGGATGAGAATTTGGGTCAATATTCTTTTTTCTCTCAGATATTATACAATTAAAAGTCACTCAAATAGGTATTTCATTAAATATGATTAGTAATATACAGGCCAGATTTCAGAGGCGTGCGCCCTAGTGCCAGCCACCCCGCACCGCTCTAGCAAGAGCCGACCACCGGAGCACTGGGGAGCTGCGAGTCCCCAGTGCTTCTCAGCAAACAGCTGGGCGTCATGCCGCCCCTACCAACTTGCCGCTCTAGGTCCGGGCCTTTGTGGCCTCACCATAAATCCGGGCCTATCCATTTGCCAGTACTAGAGGGACCATTAGCTCTTTTTATTTTAGCATTTTGAATAAAATATCCATTGTGGCTCTTTGTAACATATCTGTTGCCTATGTTCTAGATGTAAATATTTGATTATATTTAAGTTTAAGCTGTTCTAGTATTGAAACTTCCAGTATCCTTGGAGCTTCAAACAGACAGAGTGTTAAAATGTAACTTATCATGAATTATATCACAAATACAGTAATTACAAGAAGGACTTCTGCAGCTTACACTGCGAATACTATTTAAAAGAATAGGCCAACCAACTGCTATTAAGCTTTTTAGTACTATACACTGCCCTGCAAATGTATTCACCCCCTTGGCTTTTTACCTATTCTATTACATTCCAACCTGTAATTTAAATGTTCTTAATCCTATTTTATGTGAGAGATCTGCACAAAATAGTCTAAGTTGGTGAAGTGAAATGAGAATAATATATATAAAAAAGAATTTTAAAAAAATAAACTGAAAATTGGCATGTGCATATGTATTCATCCCCTTTGCCATGAAGCCCCTAAAAATCCTGGTGCAACCAATTACCTTCAAAAGTCACATAATTAGTGAAATGAAGTCCACCTCTGAGGGCATTAATCAGAGAGGCAGCACAGAGACCAAAGGTAACCCTGAAGGAGTTGCAGAGTTCCACAGCAGAGACTGGAGTATCTGTCCATAGGATCACAATAAGCCGTATACTCTATAGAGGTGGGCTTTACAGAAGAGTGTCCAGAAAAAATCCATTACGTAAAGTTAAAAATAAGCAGGAACATTTTGAGTTTGCCAAAAGGCATGTGGGGACTCCCCAAATGTACGGAGGAAGGTACTCTGGTCAGATGATACTAAAATTTTACTTTTCGGCCACCAAGGAAAATGCTATGTCTGGCGCAAACCCAACACATCCCATCACCCCAAGAACACCATTGCCACAGTGAAACATTGTGGTGGCAGCATCATGCTGTGGGGATGTTTTTCAGCAACAGGGACTGGGAAACTGGTCCGAGTCAAGGGAAGATGGATAGTGCTAAATACAGGGATATTCTTGAGCAAAACCTGTTTCAGTCTGCCTGTGATTTGAGACTGGGACGGAGGTTCACCTTCCAGCAGGACAATGACCTGAAGTATACTGCTAAAGCAACACTCTAGTGGTTTAAGGGGAAACATTTAAATGTGTTGGAATGGCCTACTCAAAGTCCAGACCTCAATCCAATTGAGAATCTGTGGTCAGATTGCTGTTGAAGATTGCTGTTCACAAACAAAAACCATCCAACATGAAGGAGCTGGAGCAGTTTTGCCTTGAGGAATGGACAAAAATCTCAGTGGCAAGATGTGGCTAGTTCATAGTGAATTATCCAAAGCTACTTGCAGCTGTAATTGCTGCAAAAGGTGGCTCTACAAAGTACTGACTTTAGGGGGGGTGACCAGTTATGCACACTGAAGATTTGTTATTTTGTCCTATTTGTTGTTCGCTTCACAATAAATAAAAAAATATCTTCAAAGTTGGAGGCATGTTCTGTAAATGAAATGGTGCAAACTCTCAAACAATCAATTTTAATTCCAGGTTGTGAGGAAACAAAACATGAAAGATGCCAAGGGGGTGAAGACTTTTGCAAGGCACTGTATCTGCCATATCCATCCATAGCCTCTTTGAGCTAGAACTCCCAGAATGACACCAACCAATAAGAAGGGCATTATGCCCAAGATGTGTTTACTTTAGGCACTGATCATTGTATTCACTATGCTCAACATATGCTGCTAATTTCTTTATTATCCCCATAAAAATTACACATTAATTAAGAACATTCAAACAGCAAGAAAGTTGAACTTAATTGATATGTGCCTTTTTCAACCTCAACTATTATAGAAATATGTAGGTATGTAAAAATTTAGAAATCTGATTTGTTTCTTTGGTTTAAAAGGCCACAGATTTATCAGTTGATGCAGAGAAGGGTGTATTTTCTTATCAGGCTGGCATTCTGCAGAAAATGAATGCATTGTGGGTGAATAAATAACGGAAACAGTCATGTTAGAGAACTGCTATACAACTGCATTGATTTCTCCTACTGTCTGGTTCAGTATTTGCTAAGAGACAAAAATAGGTGGCAATACAGAGCAGGAGGGATGGCTAAGAGAAAGAAATGTGATAAAGGTCAAGGCAAGGCAAACAGGCCTTTTTCATGTTTCTGCATGGAAATATAATATCGAGAAACTATGCAGAGTCGTGTACTTTTTATACACAAGTCTTGTAGTGTATCAAATTTAAATTTGCTACAACTGTCATGTACATTATACCAATGATAACAAAAATGAAATATGATATCTGGCATCATGAAAGAGCAACAAGTGTGAGCTTCCAGCCATGCAGCTTTGGAACTGAAATGTATTATTACAGATGTAGAACTTGGGGGGGGGGGATAATCTCTCAGACAGATCTTTACATTAGTACAATCAACGTCATGCAGAGACTGTATCATAGGATAAAATCTGTTTGGGAAACAACATTTAGTTGTCATAATGTTCCTAGACTGAGATCATCGGCTGTCTCCCACACAGTGCCACATGCATTTCAGAACAGCCCTGCTGGAGGGCAAGCAGTGGGGCTTTTGCTGAAGATTAGCAGCTGTATGTTAGCTGGAAATGAGCAGCTCTATGTTTATGAAGAGTAGAGAAACTCCAGTTCTAATACAGATTTATCTCTGGAAACAAATATCAAATAATGGTTAATGTTTACAGTACAAAAGGATGGTGTCAGTAATAAGGATGCACCACATGCTACTATAGTTGTCACTACAAGTACCTGCACCCACCAACAGCCAAAGGGGAAGCTGACAGTTGCAATTCAATAACAAGAGAAGATCTGCACTTTGTATTATAAATAATCCGGCTCCACAGAGGTTATTTTGTCCTTAGTCTGATCATCACTAAGGACAGCCTTGCCAAAAGAATAGTAGAGATAAAAGGTTTTCCTCTGGTGCAGTAAACCATAGCAACCAGTCTAGCATTTAAGACCAAGAGCAATCTTTGTATTTCATTCTTAATGAAATAAGGAAGAATAGAATACAGCAGCAGTGGGGCCAGGAAGTTGTGGAAGTCTTAGACTGATGGGAACTGTAATATAACAACTATAGAAGCAATGCTAGTTTATCATTATGTACAGCATTGACAGCCTTGTTTTAATTCTGTGCATTCCTGTAAAGTGTCATTACGGCTACACCCCTGCTTGTCACTTTGAATACTACTGGCCTGTCAGTCTTTCCGCAGGAGGCTCACTCGATCACCACAAGGCAGTCACTCTGTTCTTCCCATCATTAATGCCACCGCATTTAGTACAGTAAAAGCATCCCTCTTTCTGTGAATCCTGGAACTGACTCACTTTAAAATTGATTATTTTAAGAGCAATCAAGTACCAGACACAGCAGGGTGGTAATATAGTTCCACAGGGACCACCAATTAAACAGCAGATATTCTGCACATTACCAGTTAAATGTGTACTCTGGCCATTGTTTTGGGTTAATTCCTTAACGCTTTCACTACCAAACCCACATTGCAGTGGATTAAACAGCCCTTGATATCAAATGCATATCTTTTTAATTGCTGTGTGGAGATTGGGGGGGGGGTTGCCTGCACACCAGTTCTTTTTCTTCAGTTAGCAGAGAGAGGCAACTCAATCCAATGTGGTTTGAAACTTGAGTAGGTCACTGTACACCATGATAAAATTCCCTAATCCCTGGGCCAAATTTCCCTCAGGGGGGCCTCCTCCTACCCCTTTACTTTCCAAGCTGGCTTTTCCATTCCCACTCTCGTGTTTCCCTCTTCTTCATTTCTTTCATTTCCCCTACCTTAAAGCCTTGATACCCGATCCTTTGCCAATGCTCAAGTTACAGTTTTTACAGCTTAGACCGTCTATTGCTGTATACATTCCTTTCTTTCTGCTCTGCAGTGATTACTTACCAGGGCTTATTTTACACTAGCCCAGATGAAAGCTGTTCAGATGAAGGGAAACATAGCCAGGCTGTTTGAACATTACAGATATGAAACTACACAAGAGCACATTGTGTCCCTCTTGACATTTTGTCTCAAACTCATTTTACACTGTTTCCACTTTGCTGTTACTGTATTCCGAGCCCCATATAGAGCCTTCTTGCATTACTTGATTGGTCAGACCAAAAATAATCCCCTAGGTGGAAAGTTAACTGTTTTCTTGGAATTGTGGCTATGAACGATGAAACTGAAACGTTGCAATTCCAGGGCAGGGGATAGAAAAGTATTGAGGGTAATAGTTAATTGCTAGACATAATCTAGCAATAATTCTGCTAGGGTCATTTTTGGTAGTAGTGGGGTCCCAGTAAATATATAAAACAGGAATGCCAACCTATACCCCATTAGATGTCGTTGAACTATAACTCAAAGTGCTCACCACTTACACCTGGAAGTTGTGTCTTTAATAAAAACCGAAGGTCTGCAAGTTGGGCAGTTCTAATCCTGGTTTCATCTTGTTCTACTGCTGCCATATTGCTCTGCTATACCTATTCTCCTACATTCTTCCTACCTTTAAGTGCTGCGTCTTGGGACCAAAACAGTCTCCCTCTATTAGGACCCCCCTTATAAACAGCTCTGATTTCTATAACATGCAAATATATCTCATGCAAAAACATTGTTGCCTTTTCTACTGTATATTTTAGCAGTCCAAATGACTGCTACCAGAACACTGTGAAAAGGAAATTCTCTGAGACACTGTTAAGTTTAGTCCTTAATACCAAAAGCATCAGTTCAAAATTGTGTAATTTTCCCCTCACACAATGTTGTTTTTGTTTCTACCCCACCAGTTCAGACAAACATCTGCTATGAAGAACAGCTATCTCCCAAACCACCAAGTGCGCCTGCAGCCAAAATAAACAAAACAAACCCAGAGGATCCAGCACAGTCAGCCTTTATATCCAGCCAGGATAACATTTCACATGTTTTGATTAAAATTAGCTAATTTGTAATTCTAGAACCTATGTTAAAAGCTGCAATCCATATAGATCATATTAAGCGATGGCTCAAAGCTGCCAATGACAGTGTGATAGATTGGGCAACTTGACAGTGACGAAGTTGAGGGGTACCAACATCTATAATTAACCATTTAATATGTACTCATATGAATAGAATTATGTTATACGGAAGTGATTTAAAAAAACAGACCATAATATACCAGCAGTGTGTTCATTCATCACCATACAGCTGACCATGTCTGCATGGAAACTGGCAACATGAATTAATAGAAAGAAAAGTAGGCTCTTTCCTTTTCATTACTATGTAGCAATCCATTCTCCTAATAAGAAATGGCCAGTATGATATAGAGAAACACGGTCAGGGTATAATATAGACATATACAATCAAAGTCTGTTATACTTAAGCACGCCAACTGTCCACATGGAAGTCTCTTGCCAACTTACATTCCAGTATCTTATTTAAGCAGCAGGGTGAAATCAAATTACTTTGTCAGGCCTCGATGGGTTAAAAGCCTTTACCATTAGACAGAACAACATAATAAAGGCAACTAGAAAGCCCCCACTTTCAGATTTTATTTCAAGGGATACTGCTTACTGAGCTGGATCAATACACATTTCTGATTGCACCATGGCAACCTTCTGATATTTAGCAGCACAGTGGGGTCAGAGGAACCTGGTGGGATGCAGCTGCCTATACCAACAACAGGATCTCAAAAGCAACCTCTGTTGGGTGTCCAAAAATAGCTGATCCAGTCCATAACAGTTATCTGACTAAGGATACACAAGTACAGCATTCATTTAGAACACACGGACACTTACTGTATGACAGTAATCGCTATAAAGGCACCACAAAGGCACAGACCTGTTGATGAACTGCAACTCTCAACTTCCAACCACAGCCGACACAGGGATACATCAACTGGACAAAAACAACTGGAACCTCCAGCTGACAGATTTATGCTCTAGACAATTTGATTGGAGGGTGAGAGGGACCAGGGGTTCTTAAAATGCCGGGACAACCTGCCTGTCAAAAAGTCTTTGAATAAAATGACAGGCTGGTGATACAAACGTGTTCCTGTGGAGCAAAATCAGCTCTTCAGACTGTGAATCTGTCTCTGTTTTCAGCCCAGGAGGCGGGGCTGTGCCACTGAGCACATCTTACAGAAAATGACAAATACTACCATTATACAGTATATCTTCTATCCCCCCCCTTTATTGCCCCCCTTTATTGCAACAAAGTAATAAAGAAATAGAAGGAGCCCCTATTCCAGTCTTGCAGTGCCATCTCTTACCTTCATCTCCTCGTTGATCTCTCTTTTCACAGGGTGGGCAGGTTTCCTGCTTCTCTTATTTTCTGGGGGTCTCCCCTCTTTTTCCATTTCTGCCATTTTTTCAGTGTGTGTGTGTTTCTGTCTTCTACTGCTGAAATGGCTGCTAGATTATAAAGTGTTTGGGGGATTGGGGGGAGCAGTAATGGGAAGTGGCGATTCCCCCCCACCCACCCAATGTGTTCAGAGGTGAAAGGCGTCAGGAACTGTGTGAGGAGGGAGCTGTACAGGGAGGGCTGGTGATGCCAGGCTGAGGGGCTGTGAGTGCCCTGCTGTCAGCTCAGCCATCTTCCGCCTATAGCTCAATGTGCATGAGTGTCAGGCTTGTTGCTTTGTGTCTATGGCAGTGTGTGTATGTTTGTGAGACTGTAGCAGGGAGAGAGGGAGGAGAGACAGAGAGAGAGCTCCTTGTGTAGAACAGTAGAGGGGGTTTAACCCTCCCAGGCTGAGAGAGAGGAGGAGGAGCGCCTGCCAAAATGTGCCTCCTCCTACTCACACACACTGATGGAGAGGATATGCCAGGAGCGCTGCTGGACACATCTGGGAGAGGTGGGAGTCAGGTTGGGATAGTGCCACGAGTAGCCTCGTTGCTCTGTTCCTTCTAACCAATCCCATTTGATGGATTCCCTCATTAATCTCTGGCAATATAGCCATATAAGTCCATCCATGGGTCAGGCTGTCAGTCTGCCTCTGCAGTGATAAGGTTCAAAGAGACTGTAAGCTTTTGTGAGCATTAATCTCAAAGCCTTATTTTTATTCATACCATGGTAAATGTAAAGATTTCGTTTCCTGCCCCCTCTGGAGAGGAATGCCCCATTATAAACAGTTACACTTTCTGAGCACAATTGTACATGGAGGAACTTTATGATAATATAATGTCTTTCCTTCTTAAATCTGCTTTGTTCAGATACTTAGGGATAGATTTACTAAAGGGCGACCGCTTCGACATAGCTCGCACCACTTCGCCAGGCGCAAATTCGCTACGTCTACCTCAATTCACTAATATGCAAAATTTAGTCCTGGCTGCCAAACGCTGGCGACTTTTCGCTAGCGTTACTTCGGCAGTGCGGGCATTTCATACCGAAGATGCACTAGCTAAAATTCACTGGTGATCTTGCGATTAGCTCAATTTGCATAGGGCGGGTAATTTAAAGTTGTATGGAGGTCTTTATTATAAACTAGACATTAAGCCCGTTAAATTAACGGGCGCTAGAACATATGTAGAAAATTCGCCAGAGACGGTCCGTGGGGCACATGCGCAGTAGCGCAATCCCACGGACACAGGGACTGGACGCAGAGACACTTGAACTTTATTATATAGGATGTTGGTGCAAATGCTTGAAGTTCCATATGATATGAAATGTCTACAGAAAACCAGTTACTTAAGGTAGGTGTTTTGCAGGCAATTCCGCCTAAAAAAGGAAAAGTAGCCAAGTTTTTTGAACTTTTTGAACTTGAACTGATGCATTTTCGGCACACAGGATATGATGTAAGTGACAGAAGATTGAGGAAGATCTAGCTTCTTTTTAGCACTTCACCTGGTCTGAGGTGGCAAAGTCAACTCTGGCGAAAGAGGTAACATTCAGTAAAATCCACAAATTAATTTGCAGAGTAACAACCTTTCACCAGAGCGAAAAGTCGCCTGGCGATAGAGTGTGAACGAACGCAAGCAATGGTCTCTTTAGCTAGCGAATTGGCACCTGCGCCTGTTAGTGAATTGGCAATGTCCCTGTGGATGGCAACACTGGCGAATGTCGCTAGCTTTAGCCACTTCGTCCTTTAGTGAATCTACCCCATAATGTTTTATCTTAATGCAGACTTGCATAAATGCAAGTGATGCTTTGTGGATAGGAGTGCTATTCACACCAGGGGTGGGGGCTTTCCACTACAAAAAGCAGACCATATGAATGCTGAGAGGCCCAGGAGATATTTGGCCCAGTGGGACACTGACTAGTATGCAGTTTTAGTAAATGCTTAGCAATAATTTATCTTATTCCCAGTGTTTAGTGTGTCCCTAAAATAATAAAATTTGAGATAAAATTTGAGCTATTGTTTACCTCTCCACCTGAGTGTACAAAAGCAAAAAAAAAAAATGTTTTTGAGAGGTACTATTATTATATTGTGTGAGCTGCTAGCGTTTCAATGAGTCACTTGCACTCTGCAACCAGCCCTGGCTGTGGGATCAGATAAGGGCAAGTTAGAGAGCGGCATTCTCCTGCCTGACAGCTGGATGGAGAGGAGGGGGAGTACAGAGACGTGCTGAGCATACCAAGTGCCGCTGGTCATACACAAAGGTGTCAGAGTGATGATGCTGATGATCAAGATGATGAAGAAGAAGTACTGTCCTGAGGGATGTGCTTGTTTCTTTCCATTTGGAAGAAAATGGCAAGAGACTTAAATGTGTTCAGTGGGTGATCCTTTTCCAGAATATATTAAAAGATAGTCTGCTATACACTGTGCTGTGCTCTGCCATAGTCTTCAATATTGTATTGTATATTTCATGCAGAGGCTTTATATAGTAGAACCCCTGTTTTACATCCCCTGATTTTAAGTTTTCACTCATTTTACTGTTTTACTCATTTTGTTTTTTTGTGGTCCCACCTATATATTATGCATAATACATAATACATTTCTCTGACTTTACATAATTTTTTTCTGGTCCCCTGAAAAACGTAAAATGGGGGTTCTACTTTACTTGCATTGTGCACAAGGCAGTACTGGTGACCTTATGTGGTTATATATATACACACATATATATATATATATATAAAAACACCAGCAATTTAGACACATTCCATCCAATAATATTATAACAAATAATATAAACAACTCATTTACAACAACTGAATGAAAACGGGAGAATTACAAGGCTCTGCTCCCAAGATCTTTCAATCTAAATCTGTAGGGGAATTTCTTAAGCCCTCCCAGTCAATGGTGCAACCCACTTGCTGTTGTTTAAATGCATCTTTTCGATAACAGAAAAACTATTCACAATGCAAAACATTATGCCTTTGCGCAAACAAAATTTCCTTTCCCACATTCAATAAAGCTTTTATTGAACCTGGAAAATGTTTAGCAACCACTTCCGACAGTGGAAGAAAGTTTTGTATAGTTTGTGCCAATGCGCAGTGAATGTAATAAAACTTCTTACTAAAAGTTATGTTTGCTCCAAAAGATTACGACACCTTCAAGCACTTCTTAAAAGTTTACAATTAAAATTCACACTGCAATAACAGTTTAAGGAAGAATATTATATTGTTGAATGCTAAATTTTATTCTTATTTATGCAAATTGTTTTTCTCTTTGAGACTTTTATTGCATTCCCCCAAAAGTCTGTTACAGTGTTCATAGAATTGTAGTTCCACCATAAATGTTGTAGTGATTTAGGTTGTACTGCCCACGATCTGTTGTAACCAGAATTATATAAAAAATTATATATTGAGGCACTTTGACAGCTTGTTGCATATTTAAAGATAAGAATGACTGTTTTTTTTAATGGGTTTGATATTGTCTTTCTAAGCATCTCCTCTGGAATATATTTATGTGATATATGTTAACCTTTCCCTAGAGAAAAACTGTCAGTTCATATCTTTTCTCTTCTGTGCATTTCACATGATTTTTCTCCATGCAAACTGGCAGTGTGTTTTCATTACAAATGTTGAAATATTATCTGAAGAGATAACAGAATAAAATATGTTAATGTTATCTAGAGATGTGCTCGGGTAACACAGAACTAAAGAGAAAAGATGGTATGCAAATGTATCTACCCTGGATTAACATGCCCTGTGTAAGTTTTTACATTTGGTTGGTTAAGGTCTGTAGTGTGTAATCTGCCTCCTTTGACCCAAAGCTAAAACCCACATGACCAAATTTTGGCATAAGACAGTAATCAAAATAACCACTCAGACAACATAATTAGTTTTGGAAAATAAAGGGGAGGTCATATTTATTAAAAAATCTTAGTGAATAATTTTCGCTAAGAAATAGATTGGCATTCCCATTTAAGGGATATCACACTTTGCACCATTGCAAATAGCCAGGCCCACAACCAGTTACCATAGTCACATAGACACTTAAGGGGCTTCTCCTGTAGGAGTACTCCGTGACCCAAAAGCAAAACCAGTGCCAGTGAGCACCTCAGTGGTTGCCATTAGAATGGGCTTTGCCTGGTTTACCTACAAGGCCGGAAAGCAGGATCAGTGCCTGGTGGATTCCCAGTAGTTGCCCCCACAAAGTTCCAGGGCCTGCCAACCACCACATAGGACCTGCATTGCCTCCACTTTCCACAGATTCTCAGTTTTAATACTTGTACTGGCTTGTCAATCCTAGAAAAAACTTAGGGAAGGAGGGTGGGAGAAAATCACATTTTAGTAATGATGCCTCTCTGTTTACTACCACTCCAAGTACCCTTGCTATCCCAGTACCACCCACAGATTTTCCCTCCTCTCTAGCAGCCTATTGTTTTCCAACAGAAAGCCCCCCAGACTGGTCTCACCACCTCCCCCAGCAGCCAGCCCATTGCTTACAAATAAGAGGCCCCCAAACTGATTTCATTGCCTTTTCCAGCAGCCCATTGTTTCCACAAAACTACTCAGACTGGTGTTGTCTGGCATGTTACTACACACAGCCCTTATTGGGCTTCGCTTGTCGTCACTACACTCGTATTTTCACTAAATTGGCAGTCCCTCATTTATTTAAATAAAAGTGTATCTCTCTCTAAAAGTATCTATATGTACAGTATATCTATCAATATATCTATATATTTATTTGTTTGTGGTTGGGGATTGTAGATTGGTGAGGGGGGATGGTTCATGAGGTACAGGGAATGGTTCCAGTTTTACTCAGATTATACAATATTATCATATTTGCATCAATATTATAGTCGGTTACCATAATTACAATTTGTTAGGACATACAGATACAATTTTATTTAGTGTCATGGTTCAACAATACGACTTTATAGTCATATGTGCTCCCTGGCAAATTAAGATCTAGGGTGATAATTTGAATTTCCTGGGCCCAACACCAAAAATGAACCCTTGGGCTCCCTCCACCAAGAGCAGGAGCCCCTATAAATCTAGTGATGTAGGTGAAGTCCTGGGGTTTGGGTTCACTAGGAAATAGTCCTTTCAAAGCTCCATAAAATAAATGTGAAATGCAGCATAGTTACAGATACAAAAATGGAGCTCTCTGCTTGTTAAGGTGGCTGAACAGTTTGGAAAAATTGGCCTTGGTGCATCCATGGACAGAGCAATAGTCAGTTTGAAAATACTTTCCTTGCAATCCCATTGATTTTCTGCTCTTCTCTTTTCAAAGGACAAAGGGGAAATACACATTTGTATGTAGGCATATATTTATTTATATAGTGCTACTAAGATATGCAGCACTGTACAATTTTAATTTGAATGAAACCTGTCCAAAAATGGCACTTCTGAGTATAAACGTTTCCTAACCTTCACCCCATTGCCAATGGGATGGGCAAAACCATTGTGTGTGGGGTCACCTGTGCCCCCCAACTTTTACCCCTTCAGCAGGGTCCATAGAGTTCTTATATAGCTCTGCTGCGATTTGTTTAAAGTACATGAGAATTGCATTAAAGGAAAACTATACCCCCCATACAATGTAGGTCCCATAGAATGTAGTAAAATATACTGAGTAAAACAGCTCATGTGTAAAACCCTGCTTCATGTAAATGAACCATTTTCATAATAATATACTTTTTTAGTAGTATGTGCCATTGGGTAATCATAAATAGAAAATTGCCATTTTAAAAAATAAGGGCCGCCCCCTGGGATCGTACGATTCACTGTGCACACATACAAACCACATGTAAGGTCACATGAGCCAATTAACAGACAGAGTTCAGCCTTTTGCTTCCTCACTTCTTCCTGTTACAGTTAGTGTTGTAGTATTTCTGGTCAGGTGATTTCTGAGGCAGCACAGATAGAGTCACGAAATGGTGGTTCAAGGCAAGAGATGTAAAAGGGCAATATTTATGTAAATATATATTGCAGTTTGGTAAGATTCTTTAATATGTCATTCAATTTGATATAAACTATCTGTTGCTTAAGTATTCATTTTGGGGGTATAGTTTTCCTTTAAGCCTACATGACTGACATCTTGCAGTTGCCTGGAAGCTCTTCTGTGCAAATAGCTTTATTTCTAAATTGAATGCAGTCAGTCACTGGGGACATATGAAACGCCTCTCTCAGGTATGCAGGCATGGTACAAGCTACCATTCATACATACAGTATATAAATGAATCATGTCAAGTCAAAGTAAACTTTATTGTCATCTCAGCAGTATACAAATACACAGTGAGACGAGACAACGTGGCTCCTGCTAGTACATTTCACAAAAAGGCACTTAAAAATACACAATAAATATGTAAACATGAATTGTGCAATATATTGGATATAGACATGTGTAAACCTTTAGAATTGTGCAAATAAATTAACAGTTCACAAAGTTAAGTTCACAGTTCAGGTGTGTCTGGAATGTAGTGGGAGGACAGGCAGTGAGTTGAGGAGTCTGATAGCCTGCGGAAAAAAGCTTTCGCACGGCCTGGTTTTTCGGGCTTTAATACTGCGAAAGCGTCTGCCGGATCGGAGCAGCGTGAACAGTCCGTGTGAGGGGTGTGTGGAGTCCAGTGCAATGCAGGAGGCCTTTCTTACACAACGCTTGTGGAAGATGTCCTGCAGTGATGGAAGAGCCGCTCCAATGATGTTGCCAGCTGCTCTGACAGTCCGCTGTAGACTTTTCCGGTCAGCAGAGCTGGCACTACTGTACCAGATGGAGATGCAGCTTGTCAGGACGCTCTCTATGTGCCCCTGTAGAACACTGTGAGGGCGGGAGGCGGAAGGCTGGCCCGTTTCTCGTCTTAGGAAGTGAAGACGCTGCTGAGCCTTTTTGGTGATGGCGGCGGTGTTGGTGGTCCAGGTGAGGTCATCAGAGATGTGTACTCCCAGGAATTTGGGACGATCATCTCTTTTGTTTTATCCACATTCAGTGACAGGTTCTTCTCACTGCACCAGACTGCTGCTGAACCTCATCTCTCTATGCTGACTCGTCGTTGTGGTTGATGAGCCCCACCACAGCTGTGTCATCGGCGAACTTGATGATGTGGTTTGAGCTGTGTCTAGCTATGCAGTCATGTGTCAGCAATGTGTACAACAACGGGCCGAGAACAAATCCTTGAGGAGCTCCTGTGCTCAATCTGATGGTGCTGGAAACGTTGTCGCCGATACGAACAGACTGAGGTCTCTCTGACAGAAAGTCCAAGATCCAATTGCACAAAGAGGTACTTAATCCCAGCTCTCTCAGTTTCCCACTCAGCTTTTGAAGGATGATGGTATTGAATGCTACAGTAAGTCTATAAACAGCATTCTCACATAACTGTTTTTCTTGTCCAGATGAGTTAGTGAGAGATGGAGTACAGAAGATATGGCACACTCAGTTGACCTGTTTGGCCGATATGCAAATTGTAGTGGGTCCAGTGAGTGGGGGAGGGTGCTCTTGATGTGTGCCATCACAAGTCTCTCGAAGCATTTCATGATGACCGGGGTTAGTGCAACAGGCTGGTAGTCATTCAAGCAGGTTACTGAAGATTTCTTTGGCACTGGAATGATGGTGGTGGACTTGAAGCATGTGGGGATGATGATCTGGTTTAGCGATGTGTTGAAAATGTCAGTGAAGACATCAGCCAGCTGAACAGCACAGTCCACAGCCTTTCGTGGATTGACCTTGGTTAAGGTTCACCTCCCGTCAGCCGTGGGTAGACAGATGACTTGGTCGGTGAGAAGAGGCGTGGGTTTCCTCACAGGCTCTTTGTTTAGCGCGTCAAACCATGCATAGAACTTGTTCAGTTCCTCTGGGAGTGTGGCGTCTTCGTCGCTGCTGCTCTGAGCAGGCTTATACTGTGTAACTGCCTGAATGCCTTGCCATAAGTTGCATGAGTCTTGTCTAAATGATTTTCAGTGTGTACTCCTGCTTTGCTTGGCGGATGGTTCGAGAGAGGTTGGCCCTGGCTATTTTAAGAGCAACTCTGTCCCCTGATCGGAAAGCGGCATCTCTCTCTCTTAGCCGTGCACGAACCTTTGCTGTAAACCAGGGTTATTTGTTGGCTCTCGTGGTGACAGTTTTGGAGACGGTAACATCCTCTATGCATTTGTTGATGTAGCAGGTCACAGAGTCTGTGTACTCCTCCAAGTTGATGGAGCCGTTGTGGGTAGCAGCCTCCCTAAACATGTTCTAATCTGTGCACTCGCTGTGCACATATTTGATGTGGAGTAAATGTATACTTATATTTAAAATATTTGTTTACATTGTTCATATTATATGTGTTTTTATAGATGGTTAAAGTGATTTATATGGATAAAGTACTCCACTTCTGTAAGTTATAAAGAAGCAGAAGTCACTAAGGAGCAAAGTAACCATATATACAGGCCACGTAACATCAAGGTGACTTCTAATAAACTTTCTAAAGTTTAGAAGGGGGTGCATTTCCCACTAAATAAATCACAATAATTATCTATTAAAACATGTAATATAAACAACAGTATTCAAAGTGTTACCAATGGTACAGGTACAGTACCAGGCAATAACATACTGAAAGGGATAGGAAAGGAAGGAGGAAAATAGAAAAATAAGGGGAGTGAGGGAATGTACAGTAGAAACAGAAAGAAAAGAGATTGTAGTATGCTTGAGCAAGAAATACCAGGTGGTAAGGCTGAATAACTTCTATCAAATAAAAAAATGCAGATGTCTGATTCCTTGAAAATAGACTAATGCCATCAAATAGCATAATAGTTAATATTAGTTACTACACATCAAGTGTGCTATGATGTACTGTATGTATCATCAAATGTATGTATTTCATTTATATTGTGAAATATTCCTTCACTGAGGCACCAAATGTTTAGTTGCATTGAGTGTGGTACTATAGTATAAAGACAGCAGGACAGTGGTGTATCTCCACAAGTAACAGGATATATGAAGGGTCATCTGGAATTTCAAAATCCAAAATGATATAGGCTATTCTCCAAAACTCACACCAAGAGAACAGTCCCATAAAATATGAATCAATGTATAGGTGTTATCCAGAATGCAGGGGGGGCTTTTCGTTATATTAATTAAACCCAATAGGATTGTTTTATCTGGAAAAAGGATACATTATATATTTATTAAACTCAAGTACAATGTACTGTTTTAATACCATAGTGAAAAAGGACATAATTTTTAAAAAATTCAATTATTTGATTCAAATGGAGTCAGTGGGAGAAAGCCTTCCCATAATTCGGAGCTTTCTACAGGTTTTTCTATAGGAATCCCATGCCTGTATGGGATTCTTGGAGGATACTTACAAAGCATGTTATAATGTACAATGTAACAGCTCCTCTAAGGCTATTAAGGCTGCATCTACAAAATAATCTGTAGATTATTGTCATTAATGGTCTAATTAGTAAAATAACATATTGTTTTAAACAGTAAAATAATTCCCTGGTTTGTTATATAAAAGGCTGCCTCAGTCAGTTGTGGTGCCGAATTGCACCCAAGTGCAGAGAATCCTCTTCAAAAAGATATGCTTTGGTCATATAAATCAGGACCTGCCAGTAGTAACAGGGCTGGAATGCGATATTCACTGGAACAGGTACAAGAAAGAAAAATGTATTGGCGCAAAGTGTAATATATTGGCTCAAAACTATGCAATTAAAGGTAAAGTTTCAGGGCCTTCTGAAGCCATTATCATGTTGGGTATGAGTTTTATTGCAAAATCACCTGAAACTACAACAGGTTATTAGCCTGGTTACAGCACTCCATTGCAATACAATGACCACACTCTTTATTTATTTATTTATTTTTTAAATCCTAATTCTTAGATTCTAATAAGCCCTACTGATCCCTTGCATCACTGATCCAGTATAAGCATAAACAGTATCCCCAACGGAAAGTGACAGGTTGTGACACAATAACATATAAACGGCATTAACTCAAAGGATGAAAACATAATTATGCCTCTTATATAGGTCCCTGGTGAGGCCTCATCTGGAGTATGCAGTGCAGTTTTGGACTCCAGTCCTTAAGAGGGATATAAATGAGCTGGAGAGAGTGCAGAGACGTGCAACTAAATTGGTTAGAGGGACGGAAGACTTAAATTATGAGGGTAGACTGTCAAGACTGGGGTTGTTTTCTCTGGAAAAAAGGAGCTTGCGAGGGGACATGATTACACTTTACAAGTACATTAGAGGACATTATAGACAAATAGCAGGGGACCTTTTTACCCATAAAGTGGATCACTGTACCAGAGGCCACCCCTTTAGACTAGAAGAAAAGAACTTTCATTTGAAGCAACGTCTAGACAGTGAGGTTGTGGAATGCACTGCCAGGTGATGTTGTGATGGCTGATTCAGTTAATGCCTTTAAATGGATCCTGTCATCGGAAAACATGTTTTTTCAAAATGAATCAGTTAATAGTGCTACTCCAGCAGAATTCTGCACTACAATCCATTTCTCAAAAGAGAGATTTTTTTATATTCAATTTTGAAATCTGACATGGGGCTAGACATTTTGTCAATTTCCCAGCTGCCCCTGGTCATGTGACTTGTGCCTGCACTTTAGGAGAGAAATGCTTTCTGGCAGGGTGATGTTTTTCCCTCTCAATGTAACTGAATGTGTCTAAGTGGGACATGGGTTTTTACTATTGAGTGTTGTTCTTAGATCTACCAGGCAGCTGTTATCTTGTGTTAGGGAGCTGTTATCTGGTTACCTTCCCATTGTTCTTTTGTTTGGCTGCTGGGGGGGGGAAAGGGAGGGGGTGATATCACTCCAACTTGCAGTACAGCAGTAAAGAGTGATTGAAGATTATCAGAGCACAAGTCACATGACTTGGGGCAGCTGGGAAATTGACAACATGTCTAGCCCCATGTCAGATTTCAAAATTGAATATAAAAAAAATCTGTTTGCACTTTTTTGAAATGGATTTCAGTGCAGAATTCTGCTGGAGCTATTAACTGATTCACTTTGAAAAATTTTTTTTTTCCCATGACAGTATCCCTTTAAGAATGGCTTGGATAATTTTTTGGTAGTTCAACTATGGCTCTCGCACACCCTTAGTAAATTAAAGTAACGACACCTGGTGCACGAAGGTAGAGGATCGGCCGCCTCACAAACAGTCTAGCAGAAAGAATCCCAAAGCACACAGGATAATTTCAAGCAAGCTGCCTTGCGTGTTTATTGCGAAGTTTATTGCGCAATGTTTCGGGGTCACGCCCCATGCTTGAGAAAGGGGCGTGACCCCAAAACGTTGCACTTCGCAATAAACACGCAAGGCAGCTTGCTTGCAATTATCCTGTGTGCCTTTCTGCTTGGATGATTTTTTGGACATAGTTACATAGTTACATAGTTAAATTGGGTTGAAAAAAGACAAAGTCCATCAAGTTCAACCCCTCCAAATGAAAACCCAGCATCCATACATACACCCCTCTCTACTTTTAATTAAATTCTATATACCCATACTAACTATAGAGCTTAGTATCACAATAGCCTTTGATATTATGTCTGTCCAAAAAATCATCCAAGCCATTCTTAAAGGCATTTACTGAATCAGCCATCACAACATCACCCGGCAGTGCATTCCACAACCTCACTGTCCTGACTGTGAAGAACCCTCTACGTTGCTTCAAATGAAAGTTCTTTTCTTCTAGTCTAAAGGGGTGGCCTCTGGTACAGTGATCCTCTTTATGGGTAAAAAGGTCCGCTGCCATTTGTCTATAATGTCCTCTAATGTACTTGTAATGTGTAATCATGTCCCCTTGCAAGAGCCTTTTTTCCAGAGAAAACAACCCCAACCTTGACAGTCTACCCTCATAGTTTAAGTCTTCCATCCCTCTAACCAATTTAGTTGCACGTCTCTGCACTCACTCCAGCTCATTTATATCCCTCTTAAGGACTGGAGTCCAAAACTGCACTGCATACTCCAGATGAGGCCTTACCAGGGACCTATAAAGAGGCAATATTATGTTTTCATCCCTTGAGTTAATGCCCTTTTTTATGCAAGACAGAACTTTATTTGCTTTAGTAGCCACAGAATGACACTGCCCAGAATTAGACAACGTGTTATCTACAAAGACCCCTAGATCCTTCTCATTTAAGGAAACTCCCAACACACTGCCATTTAGTGTATAACTTGCATTTATATTATTTTTGCCAAAGTGCATAACCTTGCATTTATCAACATTGAACCTCATTTTCCAGTTTTCTGCCCAGTTTTCCAGTTTAGACAAATCACTCTGCAAAGTGGCAGCATCCTGCATGGAACCTATAGTTCTGCACAATTTAGTATCATCTGCAAAAATAGAAACAGTACATAATATCAAAGGCTATTGTGGATACTAAGCTCTATAGTTAGTATAGGTATGGGTATATAGAATTTAATTAAAAGTAGGGAGGGGTGTATGTATGGA
Source organism: Xenopus petersii (assembly GCA_038501925.1). NCBI lineage: Eukaryota > Metazoa > Chordata > Amphibia > Anura > Pipidae > Xenopus > Xenopus petersii. The sequence continues at coordinate 90,314,874 of CM076680.1, read as the reverse complement.
TGCTGGGTTTTCATTTGGAGGGGTTGAACTTGATGGGCTTTGTCATTTTTCAACCCAATTTAACTATGTAACTAAGTAACATACTGTGGTGCTATAGTGGCTCTTGGCTGTGGTTCAGTTTCTGTGTTTTTGTCTCTTTTTCTTTGCATGCCTTTTAAAGAACACGTATAATAATTGAGGCGTTTTTGCAAAGAATGCAGTGTGCAAAGTGAATAAAAATGCCACATTTCATTCACTTACATTCTGCTGTTTACAGATTGACACAGGCCTCTGCTCTCCGTTTAGAGAACAGAAGTCTGCAGTTAACCCCCTGCATATACTGTAGTGCTGTTTTGTTAGGCAGCACTTTATCCAAGAGGGTGGGCTGGGGGATACATGTTGGAATCTCCCTGCCACCCTCTTACATATCTCCACACTTGTGAATAATGCAGTATATATTGCTTAAATTGACAAAAAAAAGGGGATCTAAGCATTCCTTACAATAAGTTTTTCCTTGCTACTATTTACTCTAATGCAACACCTATAACAAAACATTAATTTGGATAATATAACCACTTTAAATGTATATCTCTAAGTATTCTGACTTTAACACATATTCTAATATAAAATAAAAATAAGGGGATTATACTTTTCCTCTGAGAAAGCTATTTCGAAAAAAATATGTAATCTTTCCCCTTCACTTCCTTTTCATGATCTTTGTTATTTGTAAGAACTCTTTGCTAATCAGCCAAAGGAGTTGTGTGCTGACAGTCAATACAATATTTGGGTTATCAAGCTGACAGTTATATTGGTTGGTGTAGAGCTTATAAACTGAATATTCTTGCATGTCACATATCTGACACAGTGCACTATGTGACTGGAATGATAATTCACAACTGTTTAATATTCTGTTTAATATTTAATATTACCGTTCACAGAAGTGTTCATTAACATCAGCAACACACAAAACTTAACATTGATAATGGGTGTAACTGGTAGTGTTTTTTCAGTTGGTATAAGACTACCTAATCGCACATGAACAAAGAGGGAAAGCATATGTTCCTTTTCTACTAAGGGTCAAGTTTTTTTTAAAATAATCTGGAATCATTTGACCATCAATGACCAGTTTTAAGTAAAAACTAAATTGCTATAAAACAAACAATAAAATAATAATAATGTCAGTTAACCCGAAATGCAGTCAGTTTCAACGCATGTGCACCGTACTCATGTGCATAATATTGTATTTTCTATATACTGTATGTAGGATGGGGATGTCAACTTTTCTGCTACTGCAGGGATGAGTTTGTAAATCAGTTTTATTGTTATTTTTTATTTGCAAAAATGTCTGTCTTGCTTTTTTGGTCTTTTCCTACTGTTTTTTTACCTGACATCTAAACTGTCATCTGGTAACTACAGTAATGCAATTTGTAATAACAAAAAAGACCAAAATAAAAATGAAGAGTGGTTGCAGATTTTCATGGCTTATAGCTGTCATCATACAAAATCTTACAAAATATTTTTTTTAAAAATATGTTTTTATTTGAAGTCCGTCATATCCATAAAGAAGTTCACTTCAGTAATAGTACAGTCATATGTTATATATATATACAAAGAAAAATATATAATAAAGACATTCTGATTAATTCAAACTTGGATGTGCATTTTTTCAACATATCTAATGTGTAAGCAAATGTAATACGGTACAAGATGAATGAAGTCTGAAATCATATAAGAAATAGTAGCGGCACTCACACTTTCAATATCGCTGCTACGTCTAAGCAAGATAGTTATGAGGGACTTTTTTTTTCTTTAACAAGGAATAATAACAAAATAGTAAAATAAAATAAATATAGTCAAATAGGCCCTATGTGTGGATATCCATTGCTACCTACATATTATCACATGACTTGGGGCAGCTGGGAAATTGACAATATGTCTAGCCCCATGTCAGATTTCAAAACTGAATATAAAAAAATCTGTTTGCTCTTTTGAGAAATGGATTTTAGTGCAGAATTCTGCTGGAGCAGCACTATTAACTGATTCATTTTGAAAAAAATTTTTTTCCCATGACAGTATCCCTTTAATGAAACAAATTATGGATTTGGTGATGTTACAGTAACGACATCAGGGCTTGGTAATCAGTGAATCCCTAAGCAATGCAGGTAATGGGCAAGTAACCACTAAGCGTGGCATGCTGCAATGATAATGCATTGTCAGCTGCTGGCACATCTGGTATACAAGTCTTGCCTAAACAGAACACTTTGGTTATCTGGCCTGTGGTTTATTCCTTTCTTCTCCTCTTTGTCCACACCAGGACCGCTGGAGGGTTGTGCGCTTGTTTAGTAAGTGGCCTACTGAAGGCAAAGTAAGCACAGCTGTGAAGCACTTATGCACACATACTGCTCTGTGTCCCTATTTATGGGAGATACCCCCATCAATGAGGAATACTTATAACATAAAAGTGATAGAACACAACATGATCTGGTATTATCCAGTTACAGAAAGATTACAAAAAAAGGTTGTTTACAAAGTGACCTGCACTGCAGTATCATATGTATTCTATCATCCTCATGCTCCAAGACTCAGCACATTCTAAAAACTGTGACTTATTTAGCTTGTAATTAGACAAGTGTTTTGGTTGCAAAGGGCAATTAGTTTGCCATGACATTATCAATTGTCTCTATTAATAATACTTCAGAGAGCGAATACCTAGTTTTTAGCAATTCTTTCACAGTTAATGTTGTGATATTTATATCGAAGACAGTTAAAATGGAATGGGGAGGGGTGGCACCGTAAGGTGTAAATAGGGAACATCTGTGTAGCTGAAAATTTGGAAGCAAACCATGAATCAACACAGTAAAATGTGTTTCAACTGAAATGTGAGAATGAGAAAAACAATTTAAAAAAATTAATTTACGCCTAAATCTAATTAACATTACAAAATGTACTGCCACGTGGTTGTTTAAACCCAAACCACAGAGTTTAAAGGGGTTATTGCTATCATAGCTGAATCAAGTAGACGTGAAAGAGACCAAAAAAGACTTCCAGACAGAAATGCATTCTTTTGTGATTTAATTAGTAATCAGAACTTAGAGGTGCCACTTGTGTCACACAACTCAACTGAAACTTGAACAATATATATATAATGTACCTTTTTGCTTTACCCTATAAGGACATATTTACCTGAGATAGGGTTGCCACTGTTCTGTAAAACTTTTTCTGGCCTTCGGGGGGAGGTGTTGATCAATGATATCATGGGGGTAGGCGAATGGATGGGTCTGTGATGTCACTGGATGGGGAATGGGTGGGTTGATGATGTTGGGGGGGAAAGGGGCATGATGGGGAAACTGAAGCCTTCAGAGAAGAGAGGAAATGTTTAAAAGTGAGGATTTAGCAGTGAAGAGCTTTAGGGAAGGGAGGAGAAGATTTTACTGGCCATTACATTGCCAGTAAATTAGTAATACCATCCACAGCTCTAGCTGATTATTTACCGGCTGGCCAGTTGGCAACCCTAACCTCAGAGTTTCAAGCACTCAGCACTCTGGCTACTGCCAGACAGGGCTGAATCTCTGCCTGCATATAAACTCAGGTCAACAATCATCCTGTTCACTGGATTCAGCTCTCTCCTGTACCTGCACTCAGAGGTGATGCATTGCAATATGTAGTGGCTGAGCAAATATCATGCTTGACTATGTGTTGACTAAGAAAATATATTTTGGGGTAACTATAGATGAAGCAATTGCTGTGGCTGCAGGGGGTCCTTGGAGTTTAGCAGGCTTCAGGGGGACTTAATTAGTTAGCAGGTCACCTTGTGGATGTTTGGGAGGGCTCTAATTAATCTGCTGTGAAATATATTATATAATGATGGGTGATCTGCTGGTACTGGTTGGGAAATTAAAATACTCTCCTTTATGGTGTATGGATATCATTTTGCCCTACACACTGTTGAGAGGTTCCACCATTAAAAGAGAACATAAAGAATTCAATGTTTAATGCTCCTCCGTTTTTTAAGCTTTGCTCAGTTATGTATTTATTTATTGGTGGCTTGGTAAAGGAATGCTGACCCTACCATCCTGTAATTCTGAGTATTTTTGTGAATTGCAATAATTGTGCTTTGTGTGTTGAGCATCTAAGATGTAGACAAAGCTAAAATAGGGTTGTAAGGAGGCTCAGCAGCTAGTGCTGCTACCAATTCCACCATAATCACTATGTGCAGCGAGTCTGTATGGGGTTTGTATGTTCTCTCCAGGTATGCTTCAGGGACCCTGTCTTCCTTTCATCAGGAGCCAAAACCTGCCTAAATGTTTTTGAACTTAGAGTGTGTGAATAATAGAAAAGTTAGACTGTAAGCTCCACTGAAAAAGTAGCCAATTATATAAATATTTTATGCTGTTTTGTTGATTGCAGATTAAGTAGAGATTCCAGATCACATTTTTAAGATATATATAAGATATAATAACATATATATAAGATATATTAACATATATATATGTAAGGCCTCCTCATCAAAGTTTCAATGTCCCCAGTTTGTCCCTGTAGAAGTAATAAATACATTTTTTTTGTTATTAAAACAGTAGGCAAGCCATATTTACTGAATGTTGAACAAGTGGGTATACTGCCCTTTTAATTTCTCAAAAGGAATAATGTGAAATACCTTGTGGTAATTACCGTAAGAGTAGAATTATTTGAAAAATGAAATCAGATTCCAATATGTTTTCTTCTTGTTAAATACAGTATAGTGTAGTAAACTATTAACTTGCTTTTTATTTTAATTTCCATAATATTTTGTTTTGTGTTTGGAAATCCCCATGGAGCTGTCACTTACAGCTCCATGTAATGAGATGTATTATGTACATATGTGTAGTACGATGGTACAATAATAAATAAAAAAAAAAACAAAGGATACACACTCAAAAAAAATATTGTCCACCATCACTGCAGTCATTGTTAGGATTAAAACAGCTCTCCCCAGAAATGTTTAAAAAATACAGACCAATCTGTAATGTGCAGGGGCATGGAAAAATGGGAATTAAATAAAGAACAAGCAGACTCCCTACTATCAAGTCCATATGGCGTTAAGGAATATATACGTAGTACCATCTCCATTGCTTCATTAAAATGTTTATTGCGTCATAAAATGTTCTGCCAATATAAAGTCTTTCAAGAATGCGCTGCAAACATAGCTTTTTCAGTTATGCTAGGTTGCTGCACCACACATCACTGTCTAAACAAATTGGGTAGGCAAATATTAATTCCATAATTCATTAGCCACCTCATAGCACTTACTTATGCCCCATATATTTGATACTATCCGCATTATTCTCTTCTCATCTCAAACTCCAATTATATCACTGGGGGTACCATTTCCATCATTTCAGCTTTTCATAAGCCTTTACAAATCTCCCATTGCACATACAGTAGATATACAAAAGTACAATATCTACATTACACATTATATAGCCTTGTTTGCATCTCTGATCACTGTTCAACAGAGCCACAAACCATTACTAATGGCAAAACCCAGGACTCATTTATACTAATGCCACTCTGGTGATATATCCATATATGTATGCAGTAAATAGTGCCCCACCTACAGGGAAAGTAATAAAAGTCGTTATTTGAATATTTTAAATATATTAAATATTTGAATACCAAAATGTATGCCTCTGCACCAAAAACTTCCCTCTGTGCAAATGTAATATTGCTCAAATAAAGTTCGAATCTGAGGAAACTTAGGTCACTCCCAAAGTCCAGCGTTAACTCAGGTTCTCCTCCACCTGCTAAAAAATTCTTCCAAGTATAAAGTTGCTGTATTCCTCAAAATAAAATTTGGGGAGGGACAATAACAGAAAAAGTTTATATAGTGTAGTAGTTTTTTAACACTTTATCATTGACACCTTTAGTGATTTCAAAACAACCGTGCTTTGCAATTCGCACTTTAATGTGTTACCTAATATCCACCTTGTGTCAAAACATAAATTAGAACAAAAGTAGAAAAAAAGAAATAAAAATAAAAAAGTTAAAAGTGAAAAAATTACATTAAAGGGTGACTTGGTGACCACGCAGTTATTTCATGCAGCCCTTACTGCTAACTTGCCACCCTGTGCATACAAATTGGTTACGTAACTTATGAATAGAGCTAGATGTGACAGCTCTAACCACAGTTCTAAGACGAATTCTACCAGTAGCACAAACCACTCACCAGACGTAAGTCTGATAAATCAAAGACCAATGCCGCCGACTCCAGCCTTCACTGGTTACAACGACTTTGCTGAGAGATAAAGGGAGATCGTTATTATTAAGTTTATTATCTAATGAATGTTCTATTATTACTTCATTTATTCCAAAAAAGCTCTCAAGTTGAAATCTACATTCAGACCTGATGGAATTAATGATTTTAACCTATGAATCCACCAGCACTCTCTTTGTAGGGTTTTTGTAATCAAACTACCTCCTCTCCAATCTTTTTTTTATCTTTTCAATACCCCACCATTTTAGGCCTTCTGGGTTTTTATTGTGTTTTTCAGCAAAATGTTTAGATATATTATGTTTATAAAGCCTTTCCTTATATTATTGATATGCTCCCCTATTTTTTCTTTCAGATTCCTATTTGTTTTTCCTACATATTGTGTATTTGTATTAAACTGTATTTTAAAGAATCTGCACATGATCTCCCTTTATCTCTCAGCAAAGTCGGTGTAACCAGTGAAGGCTGGAGTCGGCGGCATTGGTCTTTGATTTATCAGACTTATGTCTGGTGAGTGGTTTGTGCTACTGGTAGATTTCGTCTTAGAACTGTGGTTAGAGCTGTCACATCTAGCTCTGTTCATAAGTTACGTAACCAATTTGTATGCACAGGGTGGCAAGTTAGCAGTAAGGGCTGCATGAAATAACTGCGTGGTCACCAAGTCACCCTTTAATGTAATTTTTTCACTTTTAACTTTTTTATTTTTTTTTCTACTTTTGTTCTAATTTATGTTTTGACACAAGGTGGATATTGGGTAACACAATAAAGTGCGAATTGCAAAGCACGGTTGTTTTGAAATCACTAAACGTGTCAGTGATAAAGTGTTAAAAAACTACTACACTATATAAACTTTTTCTGTTATTCTCCCTCCCCAAATTTTATTTTGAGGAATACAGCGACTTTATACTTGAAATATAATATTGCTGTTGCAAACCTGGAGACTGTTTAGCAACCAGTTGCACCAGTTGAAGAAAGGTTGCAAATATTATAGTTTGCATCAGTGCAGTGCATGTAGTAAAACATCTTACTAAAAGAAATTTATTTTTTTGCTTCAAAAAAATACACCGCTATGAAACATGCTTTAAAATGCACAATTAAAATTCACAATACAATAACAAAAGAACATTACATTGCGAAATGCACATTTTTATTCGTTTATGCAAATTTCTTTTCCATTCAGCATTCCCCTCCCTTGTGTACTGTTCTCTATAATATAAAATTTAGTCTATCCATATCCAATGATTGTAACATGGTTCTAATATTGAATATGGCTCGATATATAGGTACAAATATTTACATACAGACTGATAAGCTGATACGTCTAATGGCCCATTTTTCTTTATTCAGTAAAACTGTAGCACAGCTCAGGATGGGAAAAATACAAAAAAAACCTCCAGTAACACATCAGATAAAGAGTACTTATAAGAAACAATGAATTATAACATTTCGTAAAGAAACAGTAACACTAAAAAAACAAGTGTTTGAAAATAATTCAAATATAAGTACTGTTGTCTTACACTGGAAAAGAGTGTATGCTTGATTCACAAAGCATACAATAGTTTATAGAAACAAGCTGCTGTGTAGTCACTGGGGCAGCCATTCAAAAGAGAAAAAAAGGAGAAAATACAGAGGGTTATGTAGCAGATAAACTCTGTGTATACCATTTTATTATATTATAGAGTTAATATGTTATCTACTGTAAACCTGTGCCTTTTCCCCATTTACATCTTAAATGGTTGCCCCCACAGCTGCACAGCTAAGTTGAGAACAGTCCCAATGGGGCCCAAAAAGTTGTACATACAACGTTTTAGTAAATTTTTTTCAACACTGTCCCCCAGTGCTGGTCTTTTCTTCTTGTTTTGTATTATTTAATTTACTTTGCACACAATTTTGGCCTATTTAGGCCAACGGTGTTAACAACCAGCTACTATACTAGAGCATGGGTTACATTTGACTCTAACACTTAAGGCTCAGCCTTCGCACAGTGGAAGAAACGGAAAATGTGGTATAGTGCAACTACTACTCCCACAGACTACTGTGCATACTGTGCGCCAGGAGATTCTTGCAAATCAAACAGAACAGAATATTTCATTTGTCAGAGACAAATGATCCACATGATTACTTACAGTGCACAAAAACAGTGCAGAATAGATATGCACAAAGCTAGGACAATACATCAGAGATAATAGCATGCTGATCCCCTGAGGATGTAGTCAAGGCAGTACAGCATACCTCCAGGCAGAAATACCTCACATGTGGTCTGAATCCCACCCAGTGGAGTGGTCAGGGAGAACCTAGAACCTGACACCCTATCCACTGTGTTCACTTGACTATAGGCAACCTTACAGCCTAGGCAAGCTACTCCCTGCTACAATCTTTGATGGAGCACAAAGCTGCTCTTTCTCTCTTCCTTTACAATGAAAACCCCACCCTATTGAACTCGATACCTCTACAGGGGCTGTTAATGACAGTAGAGTGTCTGTGGGAGAGAAAACGGGACCGCCCGTTTCAGGTGTTATTGTAAGTGGTACTGAGGATGGGTCGGAAGATAGTGAGTTGTTCCCCTTAGCTGTATTAGCTGGTTAATCTGAAGTAACTGTGGAGACTATTGAGGAGCCTAGCATACCTGAGCTAGAGGTCTCCCTCGATAACTTCAGAACCACTCAGCTAAGGGACCCGACCCTCACTAAAGCTTGGGAAAATGTCACTATTAATAATGGGAACCCAGGAAGTCCCAGGATTTGATTGTATATTTCCTCACCTTGCTGTACAAAATGAATTGCTTTACCATGTGGATAAGGTTCGAGGAGAGATTGTGGAACAGCTAGTGGTTCCATGGACATATAGGAGAACAGTTCTCAATCTAGCCCATTCTCATCCACTAAATGGCCACCTAGAGTGTGAGAAAACCAAAGACCGAGTGTTACAGCGGTACATGCGGATATACAGAACTATTGTGAATCTTGCCCCGAGTGTCAGAAATCTGCCAATGACCCATATTGCAGCCTGTTAGTCCGGTTGCCTGTAATCGAAATCCCATTTAAGCGTATTGCAATGGACTTGGTAGGGTTACTAATAAAATCTGCTAGGGGGCATTAGTATATTTTGGTAGTCATGGACTACTCCACTCAGTATCCAGAGGCTGTCCCCTTAAGGAACACCTCTTCAAAGACCATAGCTCGAGAGCTGTTCCACCTGTTCACCAGCACAGGAATTCCAAAGGAGATGCTTACGGATCAGGGGACTCCATTCATGTCTAGTGTGATGAAGGAATTGTGCATCAATAGAAGATAGTGAAGGAAGCCATAGACCGCAGGGCTCTGCTGCTTAGTGCTTTATTGTACACACGACAGGTTTCGGATCACATGGACCCTTTCTCAAGTGTTGGAATTGTGCAAGTTTCTCCAAATCAAACAGTTACGCACATCTGTTTATCATCCCCAAACTGACGGGTTGTGGAAAGGTTCAACAAGACCCTCAAGGGGATGTTAAAAAAAGTGGTGGACAAAGTTGGGAGGAATTGGGATTGTTTAATTCCCTGTCTCATGTTTGCCATTAGAGAAGTCCCACAGGCTTCTAAGGGGTTATCGCCCTTCGAGTTGTTGTATGGGCGCCACCCACGAGGGCTGTTGGACGTGGCAAAGGAGAGATGGGAATCGGAATCCACCCAATACAAAAGTGTGGTAGAGCATGTTGCAGACATGCAGGACCATCTTGCAATTGTGATGCCCCTTGTGAGAGAGCATATGCTTCAGGCCCAGGAAACTCAAAGCATGTCAACTCAAAGAATGTCCAAACTTTCCATCCTAGGGACAGGGTGTTTAGACCTGCTTCCTACGGTGGAAAGTAAGTTCCTGGCAAAATGTCAAAGCCCCTACGAAATTGTTCGGCGCGTAGGGGACGTTAATTATAAGGTGTCCCAGCCAGACAAGTATAAAAAGGAGCAGGTCTATTTATATAAGGGGATAATATAATCTCTCTAATGCTTTATTTACCAGTAGGTCTTTCCAGCTGACATGAGGTCACCCATTCCGATTAGAAGAAAAGAGGTTCTGCCTAAATATTCTGAAGTTTTTTTTTATAGTGAGAACTGTGAAGATGTGGAATTCTCTCCCTGAATCAGTTGTACAGGCTGATACATTAGATAGCTTTAAGAAAGGATTGGATGGCTTTTTAACAAGTGAGGGAATACAGGGTTATGGAAGATAGCCCATAGTACAAGTTGATCCAGGGACTAGTCCGATTGCCATTTTGGAGTCAGGAAGGAATTTTTTCCCCTCTGAGGCAAATTGGAGAGGCTTCAGATGGGCTTTTTAGTTAGTTAAGCAGGTTAAAAAATAAAAAAATAAAAAAAAGGTTGAACTTGATGGACGTATGTCTTTTTTCAACGTAACTTACTATGTTACTATGTAATTAAAAAAAAGGAATAGCATATTATGGTATTTACTGAAGTCACAAAAACACTCTGCGAGTAGATTAGTATTTGATAATTGATGTCACGTACACACAGCTTTGTAATTATTTTTTTTTGTCATTTGCTAATCTGTGCTGAGAGCAGATAAAACCTTTATTGCTTCGAATGATAGCAGTTGTCTTGATAAAAAAAACAGTTCATCACTGACATCTGACAGCAGGAGGGAGAAGGATGTAATATTTTAATGTAAAAATGCTTTGTGTTATACAATAATCAAGTTTTCATAAAACGTTTACTGCTCTCTTTTACATTAGTGTTTGACATATGCTTTAGCAGCATTGGAACAAAACATGCAGCAAACAATGTACGGTATTAGCCATGTGTATGGATTAGAATAAAATGTCCATATACTATATATGATTATTACAGTTTTTTTTAATTTTAGTTATTTAGTTTTATCTTAATGAATTATAAAGGCCAAATTTGTAAATGCTATTTTTAACCAGAAATATTATATTAATATATAAACACTACAAAATACCCTGCCATGAAAAGTGTCTCCACCAAAACAAACCATATAACCACGTATAAGTATCATATACAGGAATGGGACTCATCCATAATGCTCGGGACCTGGGGTTTTCCAGATAACGGATCTTTCAATAATTTGGATCTTCATGCCCTAAATCTACTAGCAAAAAACCCAATAGGCTGATTTTAATTCCAATAAGGATTAATTTTATCTAAGTTGGGATCAAGTTTATATATGTGAGTGTATAAATAGGTATATATATATATTATTCACTGTATATACATATATCATAGTAGAAGGAAGCACTCTCCAAGTACCTGTGTGCCAAGTTGTAGTTCAGCAATATGAATGCAGAATCCAGTACTCACAGGATTTGTAAAAAATCAGTTTATTGGGAAGTTCAACATTTCAGTCTACATCTCAGACCTTTTATTTATCTTGATAAAGGTCTGAGATGTAGACCAAACGTTGATCTTCCCAATAAATGGATTTTTTATTTTTTATATTTTTCTGTGTGTGCTATATTCTCCTTTTGTATACATACATATATACAGTATGTATAATGTCCAGCACTGAATAAAGTCCTGGGGAGGATCGCTACTGAGCTCTACATTGACAAGCCAAGCCGATACCCCGGTGGGTTCTACACACCAAGATCTTAGAACCCCGACAAGAGTATGTATATTCCAAATATTTAAGCAGGATTAGCTTTTTGATTTAATCTAACTTTTCAGCAATACCCGCTAATAGAGACATAGAGACTTGTGATTGGTATATTTGAATTTGCGGTTTAGACCTCACACTTGATATGAGATTCCGAGTTGGCTAATTCGTAATTTACATTTACACTACCCTACCTATGGAAAAGCTACACATCACACAATCCCTGCACGTCACGCCCACTCCCGTCACACTCTGTATATTAACTTGCATTTTGCATAATTGTTTTACTTTGAGAAAGGCTGGTGTTCCAGCCAAAACGCCAGTTTTTGTGCCCACATTAAAGGCTTTTTGCTTTTTTCCTAAGACCTGTGAGTTCATCTTGTTTGGACTATATATATATATATATATATATACTATATATATACAAATATTGATATAGTTTTCGTACCACCTGAACTCCGTTTTCCTATTTTGCAGCAAACCCACTGTTCCAAGCAGGATGGACACCTGGTGACTAAAAAGACATTAGCGTTAATGTGGTTTCATCTGGTGGGCAACCATACGGAAGGATGTCAAATACTATGTTGCAGCTTGTACTATTTGTGCAGAGTTTGCACATAACAACACGTGTCATATCTCCACTGGGAGGTTACAATTCCTGACAGTGTACAGTCAGCATCCTCAAGCCTTTCCTCAAGATTTCCTTTTGTCTGAGGTTCCTGCTGCGGGTGACCATATGGCCCACATGTCCGCCATTTGGTCTGTAACTAAAGCAAACTTAGAAAAGTCTGCCCTAATCCACAAAAACTATGCTGTTCAAAAGCAAAAATCATCTCTGCCATATAAAGTAGACGACAAGATGTGGCTGTCAATAAAGAACATTCATCTTAAAGTTCCCTCTCCTAAGTTGGACCCAAGATTTGTTGTTTTTTTTTCTATTACAGAGATCATTAATCCTGTGGCTGTCCGACTTCAGCTTCCTCCTGAGATGCAAATCCCTAATGTGTCCCACGTTTGCCTGGTGAGATCGGCAATCTCTAACCGCTTCTCTTCTGACCAGTCTCCCCCTTCTTCTATCACCGTCAACAAGAATATGAAGTGGAAAAGATTTTGGACTCCAGATTCTCATGGGGTTCTTTACAATTCCTCATAAAATGGAAGGGCTTTGGTCCAGAAGAATGTTCCTTGGAGAAGCATACAGATGTTCATGCCCCTTAGTTGGTGCAAGAAGTCTATAGTCGATTTGCCCAGAAACCAGGACATGGTGGTTCAGTGGCACCCCTGGGGAAGGGGGTAATGTCAGGCGCAACCGGCAGTGCTCCTGTCCATTTCTGCAACCCATCCAAAATGGTGTCGCCTTTGGCTGCCATGTGGATTGCGGCACGGGCACGCTGAAATTGACGCATAAACACGTGCCGTCACAACATCGCGTCTGGAGAGAAATTTGTAATAAAAAGTCACCCAGGACGCCAGTTCAATGCCCGATTATAGGTCCCAATTGCTGGTGTTCCTGGGTGTTCCTAAATTCTTATTACATTGTTCTTTGGACTTCCTGACCCTTGCTTTGACTCCGACTTTGATCCTGTGCTGCTTGCCTTTGAACTTTTGCTTGAAGGTGACCATGATTATTTTTGACCACTTTGGCAACTGAGAACTGGAATCCCTGGCTGGTGCTTCCTCCTTGGTCTGGACTTCTCTGCTATTGGAGCTGTAAGCCCCTGACACAACTAACCCTTGTAGTGTCCCAGGAAGCAGGCTTAAGCTTTTCAGTTCCATAACAATATATTAAACTGTGAGTGGAAACTGTAAATTGTAGCCTTAAAAGCTTGGACAGTGGCTTATTAAATTAAAATGTATTGTGGGATGAAAATGTACTATGTTTAAATGTAAAATTTGGAGACGTTAAATGTGCATGTATCACTCAACCTTAATTATCGGTCTTTCAGGTTTTCACTTCATATATAGTCATTTTGAGAAGATCAAGATAAGTACAGAAAGAAACCCTATAGATGTTGGTAAAGTGTTCCTTTTTGTATGTTGGTGATATTATGTGTGATTGTTTGAAAAAATACCTCGAGCTGGCCAAAAAGGTTACAGGAAATTATACATTTAAGGTGCATTATATGGGCTACAAAGCGATGCCTAGTTGAAAAAGGGTTAAAATTCCCTAAAACTAGGGTAATTAGGTGGTAGCTGAGAGAAGAGCTGCCAGTAGAGGTAAAAGGGGTGTTCTTCAATACTTAGGGGGTCTGGCTGTTCCCAGTGTGGGTAAGGAAGACTAAGAGAAACAAAGGGACCTATAGAGCCTAAGATTGAGAACCAAGGGACCTGTTGAACATACTTTGAAAAAGGGGCCTCTGAGAGAGAAGAATGTGACATTGAAGCTGACTTGGAAGAAGACTGTCACCTGGCTGGAAGAGATAAATTAATCTCTGTAATAATCTATGAGTGAAAGGTGAACTGTGAGTTAATACCAGATTGGTGCATGCACACGGAGCAGATTTTGGTGCCAGAATGCATACTCACATTTTGGTTCCAAAATCTGCTCCATGTGCCTGCAACTGGGCCAATGCAGTGACTTTGTTATTCTGCAGACCTAGTATCAGCTGTATGTGATATTAGCCTTGTGGTGGACTGTTGCCTGGGAGAGGTCCTGGAGTATTAAAGGAACAGTAACAAAAAAATGAAAGTTGATGTTACTGTTCCTTTTACATTCTCGTGTGCAAGAGCATGATGCAGTATGAAGTCAGGCACCCTGTTGTGTTTTCTGAGTGAAGAAAAAATTCCTCTTTTGGCATTTTCAAAAGACACCTACTTAAAGGGTTTAAAATCCCAGGGTATTCCCTACCAATCAATTAAACTGAAGAAGCCTCTAGGATGAGTAGTGAAACATTTTAAAAAATACACAGTTGCTTTGGACATATTTCCACTAGATACTGTATATCATTACCTGGATAAATGGAAACCTTCATAGACATAAAGCCCAACCCTAACAAACACACAAGATAGTGATGTCATTTTTGTCACGACTCACTATAACTTTTGTATTATAATAAATAAACGACCCCATGTTGGAAAATATGAGGATATTAGAAGTAACCTCAGAGTTCCATGACCTGTATAAAAGCACGCATCCATCGGCTTTGTGCTTTTATATGGTCATAGAACTCCTTGGTGAATTGTTATATCCTTATATTTTACAATAGGGGGTACTTTATTCACTATTTAATTGTGATGGGCCATGGGTGGTAGAGACTTGCCCTTTAAATAAAGAGGATGAACCTGGCAGTTAATACACTGTCCAATACCCTTTCAGCTTGAAATATTTATCTTTCAGTGAATGCACACATTATTAAGTATCCTAATAAATAATCATCTCACTCTATTTTACCT
Organism: Xenopus petersii; assembly: GCA_038501925.1. Classification (NCBI taxonomy): domain Eukaryota; kingdom Metazoa; phylum Chordata; class Amphibia; order Anura; family Pipidae; genus Xenopus; species Xenopus petersii. The sequence continues at coordinate 90,299,646 of CM076680.1, read as the reverse complement.
TTTTAAAAATTCAAATCAAATGCATGATTTTTTTTTTTTTAAATGCCTTGGCCTGGAAAAGATGTGCTGTATGCTTAAGATAAAATTGATTATATTTACTTTAAGTTTATGGTCCAGAGGTCTGCCCTGTTACATTCAGCTGAATTAATTCAGGCTTTATGATATTTATCTTAACTGACCAAGCTAAAGGCAGGCTATTGGCATACACAGCCACTTACTCATAGTAGAGCATGCGCAGTTAGTTTCATGGCTGGCTGTCAGTGGAAGAAATAAATTAGGTTTTTTTTTCTTATCTCTACTTAATGAACAATATTTTGGAATGAAAAATTGTTGTGACATTTTAAATATTATTAAAGGGCAATGAAAGCCCATAAATGAGCAGCAAGTTCAGTGGTTATCACTATTGCCTTGCAGCACTGGGGCCCTGAGTTTTCTTCTCCCACACTCCAAAAAAGACATACAGCAGGTTAATTGGCTCCTGACTTCAGTGTGTGTGAATGTGATAGCACATTAGATTGTAAGCTCCACTGGGGCAGGGACTTATGTGAATGATATTTAGTCTCTGTAAAGCTGTGTGGAAATGGTCCATGACAGATGAGCTAGTCTTGAAGGAATATAATCCATCCAATTTGTATACCTTTTCTGTTTTAATTACACATATAAAAGTCTTACCAGTGCCATCCCAGATCTTGGGACTAATTTGTGCTTGCAAATCTGCCTCCCATTTTGCCACGTCAAGGTTGATTTAGTAACTAAGAGGCTATTATATAGCAATGACTTAAAATGGCTGTTAACTTCCAAAGGAGAGGAGCATTTTAGAGTTGGAATATTCAAATAAAGTTATATTGCACTTACAATTTAGTACAGAATGATAATTCATCAGAAAAGTCCATTCAATATATTCCCAATGCATTTAGTCAGTGTTCCCACTTTTCTCAAGGGTAATGGAGGGTCTGGACACTGATGAAACGCGTTGGGCATTATGGACTTTTCTGATGAATGATCATTTTCTGCTAAATTGTAAGTTCAATACTGCTTTATTCCAATAAAGGTGCTGATACAATTTTACATGATGGGAGCACACCCCTTCTTTTATGTTTATATGAATGTACAAACATCATGGTATTAGTCATAATTTTAAAAGGTTCCTGATGTAGCTTAAACATAATCAAACACAGATAACGAAGGAGGATGCTAATAAAATAGGTTTGTATCCCTCCAAAGATTGGGGCTAGCAAACATCTTTTATTGCAAAGAGGATACTGGAAAAAGAGTTTAGATATCTTATACCCTAAGGGCCTTAAAGGAATTGTTCAGTATAAAAATAAAAACTGGGTAAATAGATAGCCAGTGCAAAATAAAAAATGTTTCTAATATAGTTAGTGAGCCAAAAATGTAATGATTGGAGTGACTAGGTGGCTAACATAATAGCCAGATCACTACTTCCGGCTTTGCAGCTCTCCAGGCAGCAACCAATCAGTGACTTGAGGGGGGCCCTGTGGGTCATAACTGTTGCTTTTGAATCTGAGCTGAATGCTGAGGATCAATTGCAAAATTACTGAACAGTTATGTCCCATGTGCCCCCTGGCAAGTCACTGACTAACTCAGAGTTAGAGAGCTGAAAAGCAGGAAGTAGTGTTCTGGCTATTATGTTACACATCCACTGACTCCAGCCTTTATACATTACATTTTTGTCTAACTAACTATATTAGAAACATTTTTTATTTTGCACAGCCTATCTAATTAACCAGTTTTTATTTTTACACTGAACTATTGGAGACTAAAATGTTTTTTGTAGTATGTGACACTTTGTTTAATTTCCACAGATTTTGAAGACTTTCCTTAATAGCACAATCCTATGTTCACGCTGAAGTAATTTGTACAAAGAATTCTCATAACCCTAGCATGCAAATTTTCAGTATCTGGAGCTCACCTTTTCTATAATCATTGTGAAATGCAGTGTTTGTCGTGTATTGTACTCTTTAGCAGTTTATTGCAAATTCCAACAGATGGCACTCCACTATGCTATCTTTTACTTCCAACAATAACTTTTGTTGTTTGTTGTATTTGTCCCAGACAAAGCTAGCACACATGAACCCAGAAGATGCTAAAGTTGAGACCAGGCATGCAAATATGTTACTATAAGGAGGAGGCTTGAGTGAAAACTGGTGACAGGATTAGGATAATGAAGAATTGTTGTCAAATTTCTGTGTAGTGAGCGTTAGCTGGCAAGTTGGTCCAACAAACATATCTTTAATAGATATATCCAAATTGAGGTGGGTGGTATTGGGCTGATCCTAATATAGCCCTTGGGGCCAAACTTTTTTGGATGCATGTTATGGGCTGGGTTCTGTAAAATTTGTTTTGCTTATCACTGACAATGTAGATGGCATGTTTTGCTAACTTTGTTAGAATTCTGAATAACAGGCTCCATACCTGTATTTGCCTTACTCTTCTACCTCTTTTCAGTTTGGTCACTGACCCTAGCAGACAACATAATATTGCTCTGGAAGGCTAGCTCTTCATTGTTGATTTCTTTTTAATACTTTTCAATACTTATTGGCCCCTATTTATCTTCGAATCTCTTATTCAACCACTGTCTGTTTGCTAGGGTAAATTAGACACTAGTATTCAGATAGGGACTAAATCAATACCTGACAAGCTGCTGAAAAAAAGCTAAGATTACTGTTGGTCAATTTCATACATTATACAGCCCCTTTTGTCCCTAAATTGTCAAGAATTTGGCCCTAGTTTTCCAATAAAAAATTCTGGGACCCAAGCTTACTTTTGGTCACTGTCACCCATTATCTTGCCCTAAACTAGCCCTTGTTTTGTCTATACATTGTTTTCACTTGGATTCTTTTTATGCCACTGTGAAAAAAAGAGCCTAAAAACTCAAGATAACTTTTAAAGGAGAAGGAAAGGTTAAAATGAAGTAAGCTTTATCAGAAAGGTCTATATAAATACACCAGTAAAAAAACAATGCTTTCTGTCCTTCTATTGTGTGTACACATGGGCTTCTGTATCAGACTTCCTGTTTTCATCTTAAACCTTCAGGGCTTGGGCTTGAGCATGCTCAGTTTGCTCCTCTCGTCCTTCCTCCTCCCCTTTCTGCTGTAATTAAGCCCAGAGCTATGAGTGAGCAGTGAGAGACTCAGGCAGGAAGTGATGTCACACCAAGCTAATATGGCAGCTGCTATCCTAAACAAACAGAGAGAGAGTTTCTAGAGCTGTTTACCCAGGTATGGTAAAGCATTCTAAAGAATAAATATAGCATTCTATGTTGCATGATTGTGGCTAATCTATTGGCAATAAACTGCCTCAGTCGCTTTCCTTCTCCTTTAATTTCAGCCATTGTATTTTCCTAGATCTTTTGCCCCTATTGTACGGATTGAGGTGTCCCAGGGATTGAGATGTGCAGATGGGGGGATTGAGGTGTGCAGAGGGGGGTTGAGGTGTGCAGAGGGGGAGGGGAATTGAGGTGCAGATGGGAGGGGAATTGAGGTGTGCATGGGATTGAGTTGTGCAGGGGGTATGCAGAGATGGAATTGAGGTGTGCAGGTGGGAGTTGATGTGCGCAGAGGGGGGATTGAGGCGTTCAGAGGGGGGTAGAGATGTGCAGGAGGGGTTGAAGGGTGCAGGGGGAATGATGGGGGCTGGGGGAACTTGTGTCATTAAGTAAGTAGATAAAGCTAATGTGACTTTATAATGTGCAGTTCATATCAAGAGGTACATTAATTAATTTTCTAATTAACAGTCAGTTAACTGAGGTAAGTGCAGTTTGCCCTAAGCCACAATTTTATTGTAGCCATTTTATTGCATTTTAAATTGGTCGCTTGTTTCTGTCCGTAAAACTTATTTGGCCAAGCTAAAATTTTCAAACTGTGAGTCTAACTGCCGATTATACTAGGTCAGTGCTGTCCAACTTCTATGGTACCGAGGGCCGGAATTTTTCCAGTCTACATGGTGGAGGGCCGATAACGGAAGCCAGTGTTAGCCACTCCCTGTTTTTAGACCACACCCATGTTACCGCAAGACCATGTGCACATTAATAGTACACCAGAAAACCAAATGGTTGGTGCTCACTGCAGGGATCAGGGCTAGAACTAGGGGTAGGCAGAGTAGGCGGCTGTCTAGAGTACCATCATTGAGGGGCGCACGTTTTTCAATCGTTTATTTAATAATTTGTTACAGTAATGATGGTCACCCAGTTGGGTGGAATCCATCTCCTTCCCCTTCTCCCTCTTGCCGGCAAGTAATAGCTCCTTCTGTGCGGTGCACCGCGACATGCATACATGCGTCAATGACATCACTGATGTGTTGGATGACAGAGAGAGGCAGTGAGCTGGTGGGCTGCTTGGTGTGGCTCTCGCTGCTCTCAGCCTTGCACAGTTGCACTGAACTGAAGACATTCTTTCTATTGCTGTAAAGTGTGAAGCTTCCTGCTAGCACAGCCAGGTACAGATTTGGGGCCCATATGTTTGCTGTTGCTGCTGGGCACTGGCACAGGTATATAAATACTTGGGGCAATATGATGTGATCAGATTTATTTTTGGCTGCTGCTGACACAGGTAAAGATTGGGGGCAATATGATGGCTGCTGGAGGGCTGTATGATGGATGGCTGCTGAGCTTGCTGCTACAGGTACAGGGAGCAGTAATATAAATGAAAAAGTGCTGTACATTCTCTTGCTCTCTTTATTTAACAACCATAATGGTAAGGAGGGAAATGGTAATGCAGGACAGGGGGTACTGAGTGAACCTCTTGCCTAGGACTAGGACAAGGACTACCTTGTGCCTGCCTTGGCAAGGATGTCACTCATATGTGAAAAAAGCTAAGTCATATAAGACATAAATCCATATGCCTCCTCCTCCCCTGTGTATAAGATAGTACCCCAGCATATGATTAAACACCTTAGGGCCCACTAACAATAATTTTCAAATGCCAACAAACCCCTAGAACAAATAACAAAGTATGACACACACAGGGAGCATATGGAAGGCAGAACAGAGCAGGAGACAGGAATCAGGACCAGTCTAATATGTACTACATACAGTGACACAGTGCTGGTGCCCCATTTGAATAAAGTGTGAACAGGAGAACAATGTGGCAGTTTCAGTCTGGGTCTCAGGTATGAACAGTACAGTAGGGATGTAGCGAACTGTTCGCCGGCGAACTAGTTCGCGCGAACTTCGACTGTTCGTGTCCGCCGCAAGTTCGCGAACGTTGCGCGACGTTCGCCAATAGGCGTTCGCGTCAAAATCGTTCGACCATTCGACCATTCGATCGCTAAAATCGAACGATCGAACACAAGTGTGAACAATACAGGGTGATCACAGGTGTGAACAATACAGGGGATTAGTCTGAATTTGAGGTTTAGACAATGCAGGGACCAGTTAATCTCTGTAGTGATACCTTTTAAATGTTACATATGGTAAACAGACACAGCAGGCAGACTTTGATGTGGAGGGCCACATGAGGGGGGGTCGGCCCGCGGGCCACCAGTTGGACAGCCCTGCACTAGGTGAAAAGAAAGCATTGATTTTAGTGGTTTTATTGATTTTTTTGTGATTTCATTTCATTTGTTTGCAATTGCATTCTACATTGTTCTTTGTTACTTGTTTTTTGCCCATGGAAATTTTGTATGTATGCTGTTTATCTGTTTGGATGTCTGTGTACGCTACATAGTTTGGTATATATATATGCATATTGGGCATCAAATTGGGCATCAAACTGTTTAGTAGACCCCTGCTGTTCATATTTAGGATGTTTTATTAACTTATAATAAATATACCTGCCTATGTCATACTGCTCTGCCTGTCATTGCTTGATGTGTAAGTTACATCTAAGCAAGTCAAAGCTTGTTGCAGTTTCGATGCAATTTTGTACATAACTTAAATTATGCTTAATACCAAAGTTATTAAAAGAGATGAAAGATAAAAATATAGGAAATGTATTCCCAGAAAAGATAGCACTCCATTCAGTTATAGCCTAGGCAAATGAAGAGTGGTTGTTTGTTGCAAGGCAGGTTTCTTATATGCTGCGCCTGTTTACCCATGTCATTACAATGGAGTAATCAACCATTGACCATTCAAATTATGTGATTGGTTACAGTGCACAAGCAACCAGTGAATTACTAGAAGAAGGCAGTATCAATGTCCAATAGGAAACAAGTAAGGGCAAACAAAGCCTGGACATGATGATGTAATCATATAGGGAGTTCTCAATGTGTCAGGTTCACAATAGGCCACTCCCATCCCTTCAGAAAACTGATCAGAGCTACAGGAGAAGGACTGAGTTAACAGGTATAGACATTTTACAATGGCCTTTTTACTTTTTGTTATAGAAAATGGATTTTTTAAAACATTTTGAGCGCATTGTCAATGTCCAATAGGAAACAAGTAAGGGCAAACAAAGCCTGGACATGATGATGTAATCATATAGGGAGTTCTCAATGTGTCAGGTTCACAATAGGCCACTCCCATTCCTTCAGAAAACTGATCAGAGCTACAGGAGAAGGACTGAGTTAACAGGTATAGACATTTTACAATGGCCTTTTTACTTTTTGTTATAGAAAATTGATTTTTTAAAACATTTTGAGGGCATTGTTAGTGGTTTGATAAGATTTGTACTTTGAAGGTGAACAACCCCTTTATCCACAATGTACCACTTGCTATGCATGTTTCTTTTTAAACTTCTTGTGAGATGGATCATTTGAATGACATCTTTTGTTTAGTTTCTATGAGACAGTGTGATTCCTGCATTGATGTTCCCTGGGCACCTCTGCTGGAGGGTTATCCTCTTTCTAATATTCTGCTTCCACTTTTTTTGTAAAAAAAATTATGAGAGAGTGCTACAATAATCTGTGTATGTGTGTATTCTTTAAATCTACATAAAGTAAACAAGATATGCTTTTGGCCCAGGGCCAACGATCAAACATTGACACATTGGGTGTGGAAAGCATCAGCATGGCAATACACTTCATGCTTGTTGGTATTCTGCCAGAAACTAGTCAGGCAGACTCTTCCAAGGGCTCAATGCATAGGCTTATTTCAAGTAATGAAGGCTTAGGTGATATTATATCAAACCATGCTAAGAATGCCTTACCTTGGGTCGCATACTGGTCTCCTTGCAAATATGGCATATTAGATAAAAAACCCACGAAATGGGAAAGGCTGGACGGCCCTGGACTAAATAATTAAAACTGCATCAGGTTTGGACTGGGATTCAAAATAGGCATTGGCATTTCAGGTACACAGAGGCCCAAATAGCCACCCACAGGTAGGGATGTAGCGAACGTCGGAAAAAAAGTTCGCGAACATATTCGCGAACTTGCGCAAAATTGCGAGCGGTTCGCGAACGGTTCGCGAACCCCATAGACTTCAATGGGAAGGCGAACTTTAACATCTACAAAAGACATTTCTGGCCAGAAAAATGATTTTAAAGTTGTTTAAAGGGTGCAACGACCTGGACAGTGGCATGCCAGAGGGGGATCAAGGGCAAAAATGTATCTGAAAAATCTGCCTGTGTGTGCTTGGAAGAGATAGTGTAGGGGGAGAGCTGTTAGTGATTTCAGGGACAGATGATAGTAAGTTTGCTGGCTAGTAATCTGCTTGATACTGCTCTGTATTGGAACAAAAAAATAAATAAAAGCAGTCCTTACAAGGACTATTGCTATTGCAGCAGTCAGCAGATGAGATCAGAAGCAGGACAGCTGCCCACTGCAGCTACATACAGAGCACTGCAGTAGAAGGTAGATTACTAGCCAGCAAAGCTACCTAAGCTTAAATGTCCCTCAAACCCCTGCAGACTTCTGTCCCTCCAATAACAGAGCAGTATCAAAACGATTACTAGCCAGCAAACTTTCAACTGTCCCTGAAATCACTAACAGGCAGCAGCTCTCTCCCTACACTATCTCTTCAGCACACACAGGCAGAGTGAAAAAAAGCTGCAGGGCTTCGGTTTTTATAGGGAAGGGGAGTGGTCCAAGGGAGAGCTTCCTGATTGGCTGCCATGTACCTGCTGGTCTGGGGTGAGAGGGCAAAAAAAAGCGCCAACAATGGCGAACCCAAAATGGCGAACGTCGCGCGACGTTCGCGAACTTCCGGCGAGCGCGAACACCCGATGTTCGCGCGAACAAGTTCGCCGGCGAACAGTTCGCGACATCTCTACCCACAGGTCCAATAAATTTTGACTGGCATTTTACAGCATCCCCTCTTGTATGTACCAGAATCCAAATATTGCAGGTCTGGGCCTGAATTTAATTACAGAGAGTATATGTATATGATACACAAAAGCCATGAATATCCTGTAAATTATATCCTTATAAACGGTGAGTTCTGATGTCATCAGTTATAAACGGTGAGTTCTGATGTCATTTCTGTCACATGACTCACTGAAACGTATGAATTACAATAAATGAAGTAACCCCAGTTGCAAAACATGAGGATATTAGAAGTGACCTCAGAGTTCCATGACCTGTATAAAAGCACTCGGCCGAATATGGTCATGAAACTCCTCAGTAACTTATAATATCCTTATACTTTACAAGAGGGGTACTTTATTCACTATATTATACACAAGAGCCATGAATATCCTGTAAATTATATCCTTATAAACGGTACTTAGTGATGTCATTGGTTATAATCAGAGCTTAGTGATGTCTTTTTTGTCACATGACTCACTGAAACTTGTGTATTATAATATATAAAGTACCCCCTGTTGCAAAATATGAGAATATTAGATGTCACCTTAGAGTTCCATGACCGCATGTATATGGCCATGGAACTCCTCAGGAACTTATAATATCCTTATATTTTTATTCACTATATAATCATGTCATATTATAACATATTAAATGGAAAGAAATCATTATTTTGCCTTTTTTTCCCCTAGGCTACGTGTGAACAGTAACAATGCCTTTAATTTGTCAGTTCCTGCGCAGAGCATGGCTTTTGAGAGGCAGCACCACCAGTTATAGTGCATTGAGAGAAATCAGCCTCTTCTCAGGCACAATGACAGCGCCCCACTGGAACAAAGTCATTTCAGATGCAGAGAAGGTTCTAGGTTATCCAACGTCCTTCATGAGCCTCCACTGCTTACTAAGAGATGATGAACTAAACAACAAAGCCATCCAAGTTAGGAAGCTGGTGGGAACCAAGCATCCTTTGTTGAACACTGCCAGGTACTGAAAGCTATTGATAGACAAACTGGAAGCATCCATTTCTACTTGCAAGTTTAATTTTTTTTAGGAAGAAATGTAGAAATCTCAGTTAAATAAATGCTCTTTTCATAAAACACTGTGGCTCCACACTGGAGAAGGCTTTAATGGCAGCTGTATGGCTTGTTTAACATTTGGTGCTTAAAGGACCAGTAACATCAAAAAAATGTTTTAAAAAGTTTGTTTGTATATAACGAAAAAAAACCCACCAAGACAAATTTAACTTTAAAATCGCTTTATTTAGAAATAACTTAATGAAACTCCACTTGCTATTCCTCTTCAGAAAAGGCGACGATCCATCGTGCGGCACTTGCTTTCTCCTCCCTGGCTATCTCCAATAGAAGGCAGGGAGGAGAAATCGAGTGCTGTACGATGGAAGCAAGCGGAGTATCAGTAAATTATTTATTCATAAAGACTTTGCGATTTTAAAGTTAAATATGTCTTGGTGTTTTTTTTCGTTATATACAAAAAAAATGTAAAAAAAAATGTTTTTGATGTTACTGGTCCTTTAAGTTGCTTTATCTTTGCAGTTATTTACTTAGGTTATTTTCAGTAACCAGTAACAATCTACTTCAATTTTAATGTTTTAAACGTATTACTTATTTAGAAGCTACATACTGGCTAAAAAATATACCCATTAATATATGTGAAATTAGGTTTCTTGTTCAGTGCTCATAGAAATATAAACATGTATCAATATATTACTACAGTATCTTTGTAAACTACAGAAGGAAAGTTATTATTCTTTCAGTATATTTTACTGTATAATAATGTTATAGTCCATTGTATCTCCGTATTGTGTTATAGCTTGGACATCATAACGGTGTAAAAGGACTAATGTACCCTGAACAACTACATAGGAGTGTGGCAGAGATAGCCAGCATAATTAAAAAGCAAAATGGCAGGCACTTCTGAAGAACACTGCAGCTGAAGATAAAAGGCAAAACTTTATTAAACATCTTTAAAACCCAACACCACATGGCGCGTTTCGTATCCTTCGATACATAGTCATAGGCTAGCTTGGTTTTTAAAGATGTGAAATAAATTTCCATCTTTTATCTTCAGTTGCGATGTCCTTCAAGAGTGCTCTCCATTTTGCTTTTTTGTTAAGGTTTCTTCTTACCTCAAGCTATGGGGCAATGCACCCGGACCACCAACATATATTGGTGAGTGTTCTTTTTCCCGCCACATGAATTGACTGCTGATTGAATATAGATGCAAACGATAGTCCGGGGTATGTTTACACCTGGGCTCACATTTATATAGAGTTGGTTAACTTTTAATCTTAGACTGAGTGGCACGTCGTTTTGTTTCCTTTATGTAATATAGGGTTAGCCAGCTGGATAAAATGTATAATGGCTGCAGAGCAGCATCTCCCAGTTCTGATTTGTGAAGCTGATACATTTTCCATAGCCAAGGCCATACTTAACTTCAAAAGCTCATCTTAAAGGAACAGTTCAGTGTAAAAATAAAAACTGGGTAAATAAATAGGCTGAGCAAAATAAAAAATGTTTCTAATATAGTTAGTTATCCAAAAATGTAATGTATAAAGGCTGGAGTGACTAGATGTCTAACATAACAGAACACTACTTCCTGCTCTTCAGCTCTCTAACTCTGAGTTAGTCAGCGACTTAAAGGGGGCCACATGGGACATAACTGTTCAGTAATTTTGCAATTGATCCTTAGCATTCAGCTCAGATTAAAAAACAGTGATGACCCATGTGCCCCCTCCCTCAGGTCACTGATTGGTTACTGCCTGGTAACCAATCAGTAGAAACTGCAGGAAGTTGTAATGAAATTATCTGCACGGCGGGGTCGGCCACCGCTCCACCGACGAGGACGCCCGCTGCGTGTCTCCTAGGCGCCATCTCTGTTATTAGGGCGCGCCTGCGCGCCTCTTAAAGGCTCAGGCTGTTTGCACCAGCGCGTTTTTGCGCACGTTTTGGCGTGAACTTTGAATACTATTTAAGGCTCATTCAGTGTACTGTTCCTTGCCCGTGATAGAACTTGTTTCTTGTGGTTTCCTGAGCCTAGTGCATCTGATCTGAATCTTGTCTGTCTGATAACCTGTGTTTGACCCTGCCTGTATCCTGACTACTCTGAACTCTGTATCCTGACCTTAGCCTGCCTACGACAACTCTCCTGCTTAACCTCTTGATTGACAACCCGGTTTGACCCTTGCCTGCCTGACGATTCTGATATCCGCCTGCCTCGACCCAGCCTGTCTGACCATCCTTTTGCCTAATCCTTTTGTACCGTGACCTTCGGCCCAAAAGACTTTGCTAACAGCCGTGCCCCTTCGCCAGCCAGAACATCTCGCCTTGCACCCCTCGTAAAGTCCAGGTGGCACCCAAGTAAGCTGAGGGCTCCTCCCGAAGCCCAACAGTGGTCACACTTCTGGTGAAGCCGAGCCGAGACCAGGGTGCTTGGCATTTGTTCTGGTATCAGGTGCCGGCCGTGACATTATCACGGGGCATGGAGGACGAAAGTCACGATGCTGCTGCTCCTCCTTCTTCAGCTCTTACAATTACCACCGAAGCGCTCCTTACCACCTTGCTACAGCTCTTGGAGGACCAAGAGCAGGAGCAGAACAATCTCCTACAGGATTTTCACAGCCTAACCCGTCAGCTGGAGAATCCGCAGGTTCTGCAGCAGCTGCCTGTTCCTATTCCTCCTGTGGGTTCATCTGCTATGTGGGGTAATACTATCAGGCCATGAACCCAAAATTGTGTTCCCCGAAAAGTTTAGTGGAGATCGCACCAAATTTTTTGTGTTTAAGGAGGCATGCAAACTGTACCTTGGTTTCTTCCCTCACTCATTTTCTTCTGGTGAGGAGAAAGTAAGGTTTGTTATTAGGGATGTAGCGAACCGCCGACAATGTGTTCGCGAACACCGTTCGCGAACACCGGCAAAAAATGCGAACAGTTCGCGAACAGTTCGCGAACTTCGAACATCCGAAAATCGTTCGATTCGAACGATCGAAGGATTTTAATCGTTCGATCGAACGATTTCCGTTCGAATCGAACGATCGAAGCCATTGGATCGAATGATTTCATTCAATCCAATGGCTTCGATCGTTCGATTCGAACGAAAATCGTTCGATTTTAGCGATCGAATGGTCGAACGATTTTGACGCGAACGCCTATTGGCGAACGTCGCGCGACGTTCGCGAACTTGCGGCGGACGCGAACAGTCGAAGTTCGCCGGCGAACAGTTCGCTACATCCCTATTTGTTATGACCCTGCTTTTGGGTGACCCCCAAATTTGGGCCCTAAGGCTGCCTATTTCTGACCCTGCAAGCTATTCCCTTGAGTCATTTTTTAACAGCATGGCAATTCTTTACGATGACCCGGATTGCGCATCTTCTGGCGATTCCACGATTCGTAAGTTGCGCCAGGGGAGAAGGGATGTGGAGGTGTATTGCACCGAGTTCCGCCGGTGGGCAGTAGAAACTGGGTGGAACGATATGGCTCTACGGAGTCAGTTCCGTTTGGGGTTAGCTGACCCTGTCAAGGACAGTCTTGTTAATTACCCCCTATCTTCCAACCTGGATGACCTTTTGTCTCTTGCCATCCAGGTAGATAGGAGACAAAGGGAGAGAAGGGGTGAGAGGGGAGTTTCTACTTATTCTGGGGTTACTAATGTCAAGTCTAATATGGTGACCAATGTTAAGTAGGGATGTAGCGAACTGTTCGCCGGCGAACTAGTTCGCGCGAACTTCGACTGTTCGCGTCCGCCGAATGTTCGCGAACGTCGCGCGACGTTCGCCAATTGGTGTTCACGTTCGATTTGAAGTAAAATTTCGTTCGACCATTCGACCATTCGACCGTTCGATCGCTAAAATCGAACGATTTCCATTCGTTCGAACGATTATAAGCATTCGATTGAATTAAAATCATTCGATCGTACGAATAAAATCCTTCGATCGTTCGATCGAACGATTTTATCGAGCGTTCGAAGTTCGCGAACTGTTCGCGAACTGTTCGCTTTTTTGCCGGTGTTCGCGAACGGCATTCGCGAACACATTAACGGCAGTTCGCTACATCCCTAATGTTAAGTTTTCAAACCCCTCTGTGCCTCTGCCTCAGGAGGAACCTATACAGTTAGGCATTTTTCATCTAACGCCAGAGGAAAAGGCACGCAGGCGTTCCCAAGGTTTATGTATTTATTGTGGGGAAAAGGGTCATTTCTTGAACCTATGTCCAAGGAGGAAAGGGAGACTCCCTAACCTAAATGGAGAAGGGGAGTTCCATTTGGGCGCAGGAGTTTCCTCTCCCCAATCTCCCTCTAAGGTTTTGTTACCGGTTAAACTAACCTGGCCTACAGGTTCTGTCAAGGTGTCGGCATTTGTGGACTCAGGGGCCGAGGGTTATTTTCTGGATACTGCTTTTGCAGCTAAATTCTGTATCCCTGTAGTTCCTCTAAATGCCCCCATGAGAATAATGGCAGTGGACAGAAGACCCTTAGGGTCAGGTGTAATTTCTAAGGAGACGGTAACTCTTTCCATGTGTATTAATAATTTGCATTGTGAGGAGATAGCTTTTTACCTCATAGAGGGTGCTTCCTCTCCTCTTATTTTGGGGTTACCGTGGCTCCAGAGGCATAACCCTCTGATTGACTGGGTCTCAAGGGAGGTGGGTCAATGGGGTACTATGTGTGGTGGAGTATGTTTTCCCTCTGTAGTAGCAACTACATCGCTTGAAGGGTTACCTGCTGCATATGCAGAATTCGCTGATGTCTTTTCTAAAAAGGCAGCAGAAACCTTACCCCCACACCGGCAGTATGACTGCCCAATAGATCTGGTCCCTGGGTCGACTCCTCCTCGTGGTAGAACCTATCTTATTTCATTGCCCGAAGCCCAGGCAATGAAAGAGTATATAAAGGAAAATCTAGAAAGGGGTTTCATCAGACCTTCTAGTTCCCCTGCGGGGGCGGGCTTCTTTTTTGTTGGGAAAAAAGATGGTTGTCTTCGCCCCTGTATTGATTATAGGGGGCTCAATAAGATCACCATAAAAAAACGCTACCCTCTCCCTTTAATTTCAGAACTCTTTGATCAGGTCAAAGATGCTAAGATCTTTCCAAGCTTGATCTTAGGGGGGCTTATAACCTGATCTGTATTAGGGAGGGTGATGAGTGGAAGACATTTAACACCAGGGATGGCCACTATGAGTATCTCGTTATGCCTTTTGGCCTCTGTAATGCCCCTCAGTGTTTCAGGAGTTTGTTAATGACATCTTCCGGGACCTGCTGGGGATCTTCGTAGTGGTCTACCTAGACGATATTCTGATTTTCTCCTATAACATGAAGGAACATCAAAATCATGTTTGTGAAGTCTTACAAAGGCTAAGGGGAAATAATCTTTATGCAAAACTAGAAAAATGTACTTTTGGGGTTTCTTCTGTTCAGTTTTTGGGGTTTAACATTTCCAGCAAGGGTCTAGAAATGGATCCAGGCAAGGTGAGAGCAGTCCTGGATTGGACCCAACCCCTTTCGTTACGTGCAACCCAAAGGTTTCTTGGTTTTGCTAATTATTACCGTCTATTTATCAAAAATTTTTCCCTTATTGTGGCCCCCATCACTAATCTGACTAAAAAGGGCGCTGACCCCAGCATGTGGCCCCCTGAGGCCGTTCAAGCGTTTGAATTCCTCAAAAAGGAATTCAGTTCTGCCCCAATACTTCGTCACAGCGACACTGCGCTTCTGTTTATTGTGGAGGTTGACACCTCTGAGGTGGGAGCTGGGGCAGTCCTTTCTCAAAGGCACCCGACTACCAACAAGTTACATCCCTGTGCTTTCTTCTCCAGGAAGTTTTCACCCGCAGAGGTGAATTATGATATAGGTAACAGGGAATTGTTGGCCGTCAAATGGGCCTTTGAGGAATGGCAGCATCTCCTGGAGGGTGCAAAACATATGGTGACGGTCTATACTGACCACAAAAATCTATTATATATAGAGTCTGCTAAACGCCTTAATCCAAGGCAGGCTAGGTGGGCTCTATTTTTCACAAGGTTTAATTTTTCTTTGACTTTCAGGCCTGGGACTAAAAACACCAAGGCAGATGCACTCTCTAGGAGTTTTGAATCCATCTCTTCTGACTCTAGTGAGTGTACTCCCATTATTCCCAGAGAAATGATCATAGCAACCCTTGAATCTGACCTTTCTTCTTTGTTGCTCCCTCTTCAGACATCTGCTCCTGCAGATACCCCTTCGGGGAGATGGTTTGTACCACAGGAGTTAAGGGAGCAAGTATTGAGGGAGGTGCATGATTCTAAAATGGCAGGGCATCCAGGCATTTCCAAGACGGTGTCCCTGTTATCCCGTCATGTTTGGTGGCCATCATTCAAACTGGATGCTAAAGCCTACGTTAATTCCTGCCCAGTCTGCCAAAGATCAAAGTTTTCTCGAAATTCTTCCCAGGGTCTGTTAATCCCCTTACCCATTCCAGTAAAACCTTGGTCCCATTTGTCAATGGACTTCATTGTTGATTTACCCCCTTCTCAGGGGAAAACGGTGATCTGGGTGGTGGTGGATAGGTTTAGCAAGATGAGCCATTTTGTTCCATTTCCACACTTCCCATCTGCTAAAACTTTGGCTTTGTAACACACATTTTTAAGTTTCATGGTTTTCCTGAAAATATTGTTTCTGACAGGGGGGTTCAATTTGTTTTGAAGTTTTGGCGTGCCTTCTGTTCTTTGGTTGGGGTTGAGTTATCATTTTCCTCTGCTTATCACCCCCAAACAAATGGTCAAACTGAGAGGGTAAACCTAGAACAGTACCTCAGGTGTTATGTGTCTGACAACCAGTCCACGTGGGCTGAACTGTTACCCTGGGCAGAATTTGCATACAATAATGCTACCCATTCTTCCTAAGGGGAGTCCCCTTTCTTTACTGTAAATGGGTTGCATCCCAAAGCTTTTTCTTTTTCTGGGTCTGGTTCCCCTGTACCTTCTGCCAATTCTTCTGTCGAACAATTCTCTAAGGTTTGGTCTCAAGTGCATGAATCTCTGTCAGCAGCTACTGCTGCTCAAAAAAAAGCTGCTGACAGATCACATAGAGAGGCACCCCAGTATAAAGTGGGGGATCAGGTCTGGTTGTCTACCAAGAATATCAAGTTAAAGGTGCCCTCTCTCAAACTAGGACCCAGGTTTATTGGTCCATATCCCATTTCCGAAATCATTAACCCATCTTCAGTTCACCTTCAATTACCTGTTAATTTTAAGATTTCCAATTCATTTCATGTATCCCTCCTGAAACCTGCCTCTGATATTCGTACTTTGTCTGTTCCTCCCCCAGTGTTGGTTGAAGGTCAGCCTGAGTTTGAGATCCAAGAGTTCCTTGATTCCTGCCTCGTACGAGGTAAGCTACAATACCTTATTAAGTGGAAGGGCTATGGCCCTGAGGAGAACTCTTGGATCTCAGTAGAGGACATCAAGGCTGACAAACTCAGGAAGCAATTCCACCAAAGTTTCCCGGGAAGCCTGGGGGTCCGGTGGCCCCCCCTGGAAGGGGGGGTAATGTAATGAAATTATCTGCACGGCGGGGTCGGCCGCCGCTCCACCGACGGGGAAGCCCGCCGCATGTCTCCTAGGCACCATCTTTGTTATTAGTGCGCACACGGCGCAGGGCGCGCTTGGCTGAGCTATGTTATGCACTCTGTATCAGAAAAATATGGAACTTTGTTGCTTTCTAGGTTATGTTTTTAAGTACTGTACTGTATATACTGTATGATAACTAAGAAGATTTCAGTATTACTTTAAAAGCAAATTATTGAATGTGTTCTTATTTTCTTCTTTGCACATCCACATTTGTCTCTAAAAATAGTGTGAATTACAGTGATTAAATATGTTTTTCTTTATTTACCTATGCAGTTACAAATTCAGCATGACTGCTTGAAATGATGTGGATGTGTAGTTACCCTTTAAGATAGATGTAAAGCTGTGTGACCCATTGTGTCGACTCTTCTATTCTTTTAATGAAATGAATTGACATTGGCTGTGACAGGTTCATGTTGCTATGGTTACTGGAATGTAGAATGATTTTTCTTCTTTTGAAAATGCCCATGCATCTATAGCCCTAGCTACTTTATGCCGTGTGCTAGTGTGGGGTTTCCAGTCAGTGAATCCCTTCTAAGCATATGCATTCTGCTGAAAATACGAGTAATAAAAAGAGCCTTGGATAGGTGCTATGCAATCATCTATAATCCCAAGGAAGATGTGTTGATTTTCTAACAATGTCAGGTTCTGTATTTTTGGTTTCATTAGCTATACAGGGAAGTTGAATACTCCAATGTTTGATCATTGTGAAGTAGATAATTAAATTCCTAGTTCACATAGTCTCCAGGAGAAAGGATTTACAAAAACGTCACAACGGAGGGTGAAGGGAGTTGAGTAATAATCTGCCAATTGTCTCTCATAACTTTGAGTCCATGAAATTTAGTTGCAAATACTAATTGTAACCAATTGAGATTATACAATGCAAAAACATTAATATCATATCAATAAGACTCTAAGGTTGAACTCGACATTTAAACCATGAGGGGATAAAGATTTTAATTCATGTATCCACTAACTCTCTCGGTGTATCATTGACCAAATCTCCTCCCCCCCTAGCCATCGGAGGCCCACTGGACTTTTATTGTGTTGTTCTTAAAAATGTTTGGAGACTATGTTTTATGTTTCCTTTAGGAATACTGTTTACATGTTCTCGTATCCTCTCTATCAATTTCCTATTTGTCTTGCCTACATATTGGAGGCCATAAGGGCATTCCAACATATAGATCATTGGAAGCATCACATTTAATTAAATCCTGGATCTGAAACACTTCTCCAGTTGAATGGCTTTTAAACGGTTTAACTTTCTTACTGTACCTACATGACATACAGAGAGTACATGGATATAAACCCGATCTTTATCAGTGTTTTTGGGTTTTTTATGTTATGCACTAATTTCTGTTTTAAATTTGGAGCTTTCTGAAAAATGTTTTTTGCTTTTTTTGGGAGATTCAGTTTGAATCCTTTATCTAGACAAAGTACAGCTCAATGTTTCTCTATCATCTTTTTGACTTCTTGTGCTTTTGAGTTATATTGTGTGACAAAACATATATAAAAATTCTCCTCGTTATCCCTTTTATGGGAGGATTCTCCTTCTTTTTTATATTCCAGCATTTTATTTCTATTGCTCTCTTACAGACTCATATGCTTCCTGTCATTTTTCTGATGACCTCTTTTCAAAAAATCTATTCGTCAGAGCCTTAGATTGTATCATAATCTTTTAAATCACTACACTACACGCTCCTAAATTGACCCTTGGGGATATTTTTATTACATTATGATTGCTTGTGGCCAACACATAATTATTAACATCTACACTTTTGAAAAAAGTATGTGTCTGCATTCACCTCTTTCTATATAAATCTGTAAACCCAGGAAATCAATTATTTTGGAATTATAATTAAGGGAAAACTCCAAATTAAATTTTTTATGTTAAGTTCTTCTATAAATTGTATAAGTTCTATTTCCCCTTTATTCCAGATGATGATTACATCATCTATGTACCATTTCCACAGTAACAGGCCTGCACCCAGCATCATGGGTTCCAAGATGTTACACAATAATGGAGCACTAAAACCTAGTGCATAATCCTTAACCACCAGGCGCTCAGCATTGATTAACCCAACTTGCCACGGGTCAGGAAAGTCCTATGCAAAGTCCAATAACTGCAGCACACTGTCAACTTACAGTGTGCTGCAGTTATAGAAATTGCATCGGGTTCCAAGTTAGTCCTAGTTAGTCTGGAATGTAAGGAATTTATTATAAATGGGATACACTTCATCCTTAATCACAATTATTTTTGGTATGACGGTTAGTACTACCTCCAGGTCTGTGGTACCACAATGGGGACACGGTTCGCGCCAAGCTATGCCAATTTATTCATGGGGTTCTGGGAGAAATTCATCTTGGAACCCATGAAACTGGACGTGGGATGTTACTATGGAAACGGTATATAGATCATCATATGCTTAGAAAGATCACCTGCAGATAACTGATTCTATCAACTAATACCTGATGCTAATAACTAATAGAGGTCTGAAAACCAGACAATCCTGTTCCCTGCTTCCTGAGCATTTTGACCAATCACAGGCTGACACATCACTGGCCTGTTCCTTTGTATCACTGGCTGCACCTTCGTGTCATCAACCCCACCTCTGACATCACTGGTACCACCAGGGTCGGACTGGGGGCCCGAGGTCCACCGGGGCTACTTCCCCTTGGCTCCCTGCAGTGCCCGCATGTTCAGCACATCTCTGCGCCAGCCTGTGTGCGGCGACCCTGCACATGCGCGCGGCGCTTCGTTTATACACATGCATTTATACACCGGCGCCTTGGTTGTGCACAAAATTTTTTTTTGGCGCGACCTCCGATAAAGGGGGTCGCGGCATTAAGAGCCAGATATGAGTACGCTCTTGGGCCGGCAGGGCCCACAAGAGCCAGGGGCCCACCGAGTTTTTTCCCGCCGGCCCAGTCCGACACTGGGTACCACCCCGTGCTCATATTCCAAAGGACGAAAAGGTGGCAACCCTTGTTATTTAACAGCACTGTGTGCTTGCAAGCAATTGTAGAACTAAAAAAACATGTAAAATCTCCCAGTGTGCCATTACCTTGAGACTTCTGCTAATAAGAAAATGGTTATATAGAGAAAAGGGGCATCTTAAGTTAAGTTTTCAAGATAAGTCTTAGAATTCAGGAAATATACGGTAACAACAATAAGAAAAATGAATATATATTCGGCTCTTAATATTACTGTAGACACAATTCAAATGCCAATGGTGGCCCTTTATTTTAACATCAATGCATGAGACATCTTTTAACTATTCTGTTCCTGTGAATCTTGGGTTAATTGTGGAACCCCTTAATAGGACAGTTCATGTTTTAACCCAATTTTCTTCTCTTTTTAAAAATGAAATTGTTTAGCTGTAACCCTCTCAGAATTCCCAGGAGAGGGTTACAGCTAAACAAGTTCAGGGCCCTTTTTACATAACAACGCCAATCTATAGAGGAGGTATATTTGATGTAAACACATATAGAATTCTTCGAATATTTATCACATACATATATATATATATATATATATATATATATATATATACATACACTTTCACCCAGGGATTAATGCACCACTAAAAGTACAATAGGAATTAATAGAAAGTGGGTGAGTTTTTCTGTGGTGAGCGATAATCGCACATTTTGATAAAGCTACGTTTTAAAAGCATGCTAAGTGGGTAAAAATGTGCATTAGGTGGTTATTTACTTACATGCATACATTTATTTTTGTCTCAGATGCTTTAAAAATATATTTTTCTTTTTACCATATGACTAATTAACAGATGCAGTTAAACAATATTCAGAAAAAGATACTTGCATTTGATTGGCTAATGATTGGTGACTTTGAGAAAAGTCAATATATATTGGAACTTTTACCAGTTAAGTGAATTATCATGTTTGTTAGAACGTTTATCTTGTTCCATGGTTGGTTGGAAGCATATTATGCATCCCTTAAGTCTACAAAAAAAAAAAACATTTTAACATTTAATATACCCAGTAGTTTTGCCACTAAAATGGGTTTATGCATCTCAGGATCACATACACTGTATTGTTAATGGCAAAGGAAAAGAACATCATTTAAAGAATTTGAATTGTTTAATTAAAAAGGACTCTTCCTGTAATTTAAAGCTTTCTGGATAAAAAATCTCCTACCTCATCTAATGAGGAGGCATAGCTGTGCCATATGTTTAAAGAGGAGGTGCATTTTCATGTAAGCTTTAGTATAGACAGAAATAAATGAAGACCAAATGAAGTTGCATAAATGTTATTTTTAATTCTTATGGTTTCAGAATTATTAGCCTTCATTCCAGCATGAAACCCAAAATGCTTATTTTGTTATAAAGGTATGGGATCCATTATTCAGAAACCTGTTATCCAGAAAGTTCCGAATTACAGAAAGGCCATCTTCCATAGACACCATTTTATCCAAATTGTCTTTTTTTTTAAAAATGATCTCCTTTTTCTCTGTAATAATAAAACAGTACCTTGTACTTGATCCCAGCTAAGATATAATTAATCCTTATTGGAAGCAAAACCAGTCTATTTGGTTTATTTAATGATTTTCTTGTAGACTTAAGGAATGAAGATCCAAATTATGGAAATATCCATTATCCAGAAAACCCCAGGTCCCAAGAATTCTGGATAACAGGTCCCGTATACAATGGAATTGTAAGGTAAATTACCTCTTTAACTGCCTGGTGTACAGTTTACATTTCATGGTTGCTCTTTGATTTGTGCCTTGTCTTTTTGGAAATGTGCAACACATCAAGATCATAGAGCTGCATCAGGTCATTAGTTAATGCACTTACATTGTTGACTTCTTACACTGACACGACCACTCAGTACCAGGGTGAGGTTTATTTTGATTATTTGTGCAATTTTTGGCCCCAGAAGGCTATTAATGTGTTGGAAAGAATTCAGAGATGCAACTAAACTGGTTAAAAAGAATGGGAATATATATACACCACAAATATTTTACCAATACTTTTTTTCTTCAGGGTCGGACTGGGCCCAGACTTGCTATTTGTGCTCTTTACATTTCCCACTGTATATAAATTCAGAGAGAGCTGGCTTAATTTCAGTGTTATGCCTTAATGGTACACTGACTTTCTGAACCATGCTAAGGTGTAAGACGGGTGCCAACGAGCTGAAAAAAAAAAACTTAAAATGTGCCTTCTGGCATTGGCCTTGAGTACTTTGTAACTTGTTTTTTTGCTGCTTAAAGGGTAACTTGTATCATGCTGCTAGTTTGTGCTCATACCAAAATCCACATCTGTTTACATTTATTCAAATGGATTATCATTTTACTGTCTATTTGTTTGATGCATGTTTATTACATGTGGATGCTACCTTGCACCTTAATGTAACTGAGCAGTTCCAGCTAGGCAGGATGTAAAAGTAACTCTCAGAAGTCTCCTTTTATCTCAACGTAACTATTAAATGAATGTTCTAAGACCTTACAAATGTTTTTGCATGTTTACTGTTAATTGAAAAAGTTGTTGATGGCAAACTGTACTGATCTCCCATAAATTGGCTATTTTAGGAACTACCCCAGTACTTTCATGTTGCTATGCATAGCATTAGAAATACCTTTCCTGGCAGTATGCAAGACGTGCGCAGTCTTAATACAGATGCTAAATTGAGAATGTATTCATGAAAATTAAATATAACATGGATATTAAAAAGTAATTACACTTAATCAATTATTTTATTACTACAGAGAAAAGGAAAATCATTTTTCCCCTGTTTCAAACATAAACAGTCTAGACTAGAAAGGAAAATGGTGAAAGTTAAATCTTAAGATGATATTACTTTTTCCATTGCTCAGGGATCAAGGCTTTGTGCTCTTTACAGTGGATTATTTGCTGTGTACATTATCTTTGGATGCTTTCACGTGTATGATATGATATAGGATGCCTGGGTGCATTCCAATGTAGTAGTAACAGATCCAAAAAGCCAAAAAGGTCTGCACTCGCAGGTGTTAGGTAGAAACAATTAAGTCATTTTATTTGTGGAGACTGACATTTCGCCTACAACAGTAGCCTTTCCTCAAAGTAAACAAACACAAACAACTCGTGTCTAATTAACATGTGAGGGGTAGTGATGGGCGAATTTATTCACCAGAAGCGAATTCCCATGATTCAACGCCGCCGAATAAATTTGTGAAACCGCCGTGAAAACTCACCGGCGTCAAAGAAAATGGACGCCGGTGTCCGTTTTTTTGGACACTGGCGAGTTTTCGCCATCGAATGTGCGCCGGCGTTCAAAAAATGGAAGGATTGAAAAAAGGTCCCCATGTGGGACCGAAACATTGGATAAAGATGCATTTCGTATGAAATAAAAAAATTATTTTCTTCCCCATATTACAGTGAGTGCTGATCATTCAACTGCATATATCAATATTTTTGATCGTGCTCCACTGGCTCTATTTGTCTGAGTGTGAGTACTGTGTGTATATATATATATATATATACATATATATATATATATTTCCAGTTACAGTCAGGTGATCCCAGTTACAGTCAGGTGATCCCAGTGATGGCCAATAAAAAGGCCAACCATTTTACTAGTGTTGATCTTGACAAACGTAATTCCTGTGAAAAAGTTATAACGAAGCAATAGAATTCTTATTGAATCAGATGAAAGTGAGTGTAGGACCGGGCAGACCACAGTTGACTTTGACATAGTAGGCCAGTTTAAATATATTGCAATACATAGACAAACATTCCCTGTTTTGTTTAAAGGGAACGGCATGTTTTAGTAACTTTATCCACAAAATATCTCAATGTCCTGTGTATATCAATAATGGGTGTAGAGGACCTTTTGTTGGACTTTCTTTGTTGCACGTGTGGTAAAAGGAAACAATTTGATGCTATTTGTGCAATAAAGCAGCAAATTAAGTAACTTTAGCAGCATTACAAAACTGGATTCATTTTCTTTTATTTTGCAGTGACCTAGGAAAGCCGTTATAGATGTAAGATAGCATTTCCTCCTGTGGAGCCCAAAGCCATGTTTCCAAGGCATTTCTGTTATTGCAATTACTGCTGTCTTTTTAAGACCATCGTTTTTGTTAGACATTAAACTGTCCTGCTGCCTTCAGTAAATTATATACTTATTTTTTCCAGGATCAGTAAAGCTAACTTTATTACTTGAATAGTGTTACCACTTTTATTCGGCAGCACATGCAAAGGGAATGATACATCTATTGTGTGTTTTAATCTAGCTTTTCAAGAACATAGTTCGGTTATGACATTTTAGTGTTTCATTATAGACATTACAGACAAAAAAGACCTTTTGAAACCCTGAGACAAAACATGGAGGAATTTACTAAAACTTGAGTTTATCTATTTTTTTTATTAAAACAAAGTTGCCCTAACTCCAATCCACACATTTAACTCATTTATGAATAATTTTTCTCAAAAAACGTCAGTGCTAAAAAACAAATTTGTGTGTCAGTTCGAATCGTGCAACTTTTTTCCCCCCTGAACACTTTATTGAATTTTCATATTGGATTATCTGACAAAAACCAGCCCGAATCACAATGTCAAGAAACATCTTCTTCAGGGACATCTACCAGATGGTCTTGAGATGGAATATTTTTCAGATTTGGATTTTTAGCAGCTTTGGGATATGGTAAATCTCTAAAAATGTATTACATTTAATAAATAGGCCCCATAAAGTCAGCTTAGCAAAAGGTACTTAAAATACAGCACATATAGGAGCAGGCATGGGAAATATTGTAAAAGAGGTTCTGATCTGTTACAGTTCAGTAATCCACAGCAAACAAATCAGCAAGTAATTGCAGCCTGTCTAGTGCAGTTGGACCAGTGCTGTATTACAGCTTTTGACAAGAAGCATGGACAGTTATACAAAATATTACACAATGGATTATAATAAAAATATGATAATGTATACAATATTAAACAATGGGAGCTCTGAGTTTTCTAGGCATTGGGTGGTCAGTATATATAATTGTTGGTGTTATTAAAGGGGACATAAATTTGCTCAGAGTGCTCTGCTGAGCATTTCTGCAATTTGCATTAAGTTTTTCTTTTTTTCATATTAGCAGTGAAACACCTTAATGTGTAACATTTGCACCTCCTGCTGTTCACTCCTGGCATGGGCCTTAGAGAACTTCAGAAGCTTAAATGAATGATGTGACAAGTGTCTCTTGTATTGTTACTGCCACATTCAGTGAGAAGAATTAAGTAGAGAAGAATTTAAAAAATGTTCCAATAGCTTCTACCGTTCCAAGCTCATAAAACTTGTAAATCTAGCCTATACTGTAATGCCATAAGGATCAAGCTGTGTCCAAAACGTTACTTTTGCTTGGTTTGATGTCACAACCTCTATTTATCTCTATAATTTTTACCTTGGACGTACACAAACTCATATCCAGTGTGACTGGTACCACATCTAAATGCTAGTAATCCAATTTATATCTAGAATATGAATTTGTCAATGGAGCTGAAAAAATATGGTCATGATTTTTCTCTGTCATATACAGGATAGACCCCTTTTTCCTTTTAGCAAAATACTGCATTTCAAGCAGTACCGGTCTCCAACATTTCAAGACAGATTCACTTTAGCCATGACAGAAGCGGGATTGAAGCTATAATGAACATTTATTGTGCTCTAGGGTTGCCACCTTTTTGGTTCCAAACTGCCTGCCTGGACAAAAATTAGCAGCTGGGATTGGGCTGCTCCCCACCCACTACGTTTCACGATAATCCTCTTTCCCCACCTCTCTCGAAGTTCAATCCCGGTACTGACATCATTGCAACACCTCCTGACATCACTGTCCAGACTCAGAAAAGAAGCGAGGTGGAAACCCTATTATGTTCTCATTTGGTGTGATGTGAGACCATCTAACAGTATGGCAGTTACTGTCTGAAGATCAAGTAATCTGACTTTCATAGCAAAACATGCATGTTTCCTAAATATAGCATGGAGTATTATTCCTTGTTCTGTGAATGTGATAGAGACATTATATTGTAAAGTCAACCAGGGCAGAGACTGAAAATTTCTGAAGAGAACTGTGCACAATGTTATCACTATGTAAATTAAGTATAATTAATTGTTATAGTCATAACTTCTAAACTAGGACTAAGTTGTCAAGGAGACACCTGAGGGATGGGTGGCTTGATCAACTCCCTACATAATTAATTGTACAGGAAAACATAAATATGGATGATTAAAAAAATAACATAGAACATATTAGAAATTCTAAAAGCAATAGATACACAAGATAGGAAAATTAGGCCTTCCAACAAATATTCATTATATAGTACAACATTGGGTTCCATTTCAGGAAAATTATATTAGGATGCTATTAAGTCCGGAGAAGTAAAGAATATAATATAGAGGTTTTTTTTTCCTTTTTGGCACCAAATAGCACTAATGATATTTAGTATTTGAATGAGCACTTTACTATATAAATAGAAATGTTCACTTTATAACTGATTGATGAATTTAACCCCTAATTGCCTGTAGGTGTGGTGGTTATAATAGTGGTGTAATGCAAAATATGATTGGCTTTTCTTTACAATTGAATATAGCAGAGTTTGACTTGTTCCTATTTCAGATGCACTTAGTAAGGTTTGAGATACACGTTATATAAATGTAGTAAGGTCCATAGAAAACACTGTAGAAATATATTTTCAATAGAAGTCATGCTGTGAGTAGAGCATCTGTTGCCACAGTGCTAATGTAATGTTGTGATGCATGCTCCTGGAAAAGACCAGGCCATGTTTTATGTGTTATATTACAGTTTTGCTAATGAAGGTGAAATGCCCTTTAAGCTGCAAGTTGCAGTTCTCCTAAGAGACCTGCTTGTATTCATGTATCTAAGAGCAGGAGATGAACAGGAACTCGGGACGTTTCAGTAACAATCCAGGACTGTTGGCTGAGCTGTCAAAATTGGGACTGTCCTGCAAAAAATGGGACAGTAGGGGAGGTATGTGTGTGGGACTGATCATGTACATGGTTTATTATAACTGGGCATATCCTTGTGACTAAGGAGCATAATTTGAAGTGTAATGTTCGGGAGTAGCTATGTGTAACATTCTATAATGTGGCCTAAACTCCAACCATTTCCCTGTAAGCCTCAAGGCTAATATTTTGTCTGCAAATCTGGACAATACCATTTTTATAGGACAAACCTCTGTCATGTCATGTCTTTGTCAGTTTCCATTGTGTACATGGTTTTTGGTGATAGATATAGTTTAGCGGCATGTGTATCTAATTTGAACTACGGCTCCCATTCTCCTTTTTCATCTGGGAAATAATAGCTCTAAAATAGTTGCTGGAGGCTGGCAATCTAAGCTTCAACCTATTAACCCCTTCCCAGCAAAAAAAGTAAATCTGCTACTTTGTCGTTGTACTAGACAGATTCATATTTGTAATGACGTGCTCTGAATAACAAGTACCATGAACACAGCCGTAAGGATCACTGCCAAGAGAGATTGGTTGACAGCATAGGCTGCACGGAATTTGCTGTGGAAATGTTAATTTTAAGGATAATTTTGTTTCATTCTTTGTCTGAATTTGTAGGTCTTGTTGCTATTATACTAAAGTTATTTCATAAACACACAGAAGTACTGCTGTTTTATTGATATGCTGGCAGACAAACTAACATGACCACTTTTTACCATCTGTTTATAATGCTATATAAAGACAGCCGTTCTGGTTGCCATGGTAACTAACATTTCCAAAACCACCAGTGTTAAATTCTCCAACCTTTTTTCATGCCTGATATTACTCTACATTTTTTTTCTATTCCACTCTTGGAAGGACCAAAACGTGTATCAGGATCTGCCAACCTGCGCATCTCTGCAAAACTCATTGCATTTTTTTCCTCTAGATTTATCCATTTAAAATTTCCTACAGTAAATTGATAAAATCATCTGGCTTTGTCAACCATTTTTCTTCAAATTTAATTTTCAATATATGTGAGTCATGTACCAATCAAATTAATAACATAATATGAAAGGATCTTTTTTTATGCTTCCATATTTATTGGCAAAGGGACTTCCATTTTCTGTTTTTCTCTGTAAAATAACAGGCTTTTTTTTCTTATTCATAAAAGTCATACATGCTTTTATTCAGTGAACAGCCATTGCCCTGGTTCTCTAATCGATTGTATAATGTACTTGATCGTATCTTGAATATGACGCACTGCCGTATTGTGAAGTGGAGCATGCCAGAAAATAAGATCATAAAGCAGATTCCAACATCATGTTGTGATTACAAAAAAAAATCCTTTGAAACATATAGGTCTACAAAGCAGTTTTAAACTAAACAAACACAAGCATTTTAAGTTATCTATATTTGACTTCAAGAATGCCAAGAATGATCAATATTCTGCTTTATATGTGTGTACCTCCATTCTGTACTCTATTCTGTACAATTTAGCTTTTGTTTTATGTTATGTTACCATTGTTTAGGCTCTGCTGCTTGGTTATGTTACAGGTACGGAACCTATTATCCTTGAGTGCTTGAGACCTTGGGTTTTCCTGATTTTTTTTGAAATTTTGGATCTTCATACATTGTCTACTTAAAATTAATTTAAACATTAAATAAAGCCAATAGGATTGTTTTGCCTCTAATAATTGCTATTAACTGATCCCGTACCTGTATATGTTTGTTGCCAGACATGCAACACAAATAAATGTTAACACAAAAATCTTTAATAGTTAAGACTTTTGAAGGCAATACTGCTTTAAAAAATGAAAAAAACTCCAGTGTTTTTTTACAACTTTTATGACTTTTGGCATACAGGTTATGATGTCACTAACATGAGATTGAGGAGGATGTAGCTTCACCTTATCAGTTCACCTGGTCTAAGGGGGGGAAGGAAAATCTGGCAAAAGAGGTAACGTTCAGTAAAATTCGTGAAGTAACGATTGTTGGCCTGAGTGAAAATTGATACTGATACTGATTGATACTGCGCTAGTGAATTGTCGTCCATGCCTGTTAGTAAATTGGCGATGTCCCTGCGGATGAGATTTCTGGGGAATTTTCGCTAGTAAAGACCACTTCGCCCTTTAGTAAATCTGCCCCAAAATGTATTAACTTTGCCTATGTTTATTTTCCTGTTTTGTTTTTGCATTTGTCTTTCTCCCTTTTGTGTTTTTTTTTTCTCAAGACTGATGACATTTAGCTTGTTAGCTGAGTGTTTATTGGCAGTGCAGTCACTGCTGTCCGTAATTCCCATAGTTGTTACACTGCCTATGTTTTCTCATCTGGCCTCTGAATGAGTTCCTGGAGAAAAAAATCAGAATTAATGTTGTTCATTTCTGTGCCATTTTTTGCTCATGCTGCTCTCCTTCTTTCCCTCCTCTCCAGGCGTCTGACTGCTGCCACATGCTCATCAAATATAATTGCTGCATCTGGAAGGATTTTTTTGTGTAATGGTTAGTTGATGTGGATCCCTTGGAGGGCTCACTCAGGTACATATATTCATCTAGCCCCTAAAGCAATGTCAAGTGGTTGATATAGTCCTAAGCTTCTTTGGATTGAGCTTGTAGTACTGAAGACTTGTGACATCTGTAATTAGCCTGTACAGATTTTTTGATTTTGCTTTGTTTAAACTTGTAAGTTGTTTATCTTTCATCAGTGGAGCTCTTTATGTTGCGCATTTCATTCATTTGAATTAGGTTCTTAATATTGTTCAAATAAAAGCATTTATGTCAGTTGGATAGTAAGCTCTCTCTTGGCAAGATAGGTGATAAGTAATCATTCTTAATTCAGATGGCCAGAAAATGTCAGGTATTGCCCTTAGGTAAGTGGTGAAGCACCTCCAGTAAAGCCGAAGGTGCTGAACCCATGGGATGTTGTATGACAGCTAGTGATAGCCAAGTACAAAGTCTCTGACACTGACTGTGAACAGTGCTCAGGATTTACTTTTCATTTGCAGTTTCTGGTAAAAGCAGTAGACACTTGGTAACATCTTATGCTAAGGTCTTTATCTGTCCCCCTATCAGCACTTTACGTGGATATCATTAGCATAGGTATCTGTCTGACACTAGTTCTATCAGATGCAGAACAAAATGTAATGGTGTTTTTCATGTGCTGATGTGTTTGTAAGGTATTTTAGACTAATACTAATTAAACATTATCTGCTGAAATATTACAGTTTAGTGAGCATCCTTTAGAGACTTTGATTGGGTTGGGTAATCTTTTTTTTTTCAATGTCACAATCTGTCCACATTTTTGCCTTCACAAAACCTGCATAATTTAGATGCAACTATGTATGTATGAAGCTGTGAGATAACTATTGCAAAGCCACGCCAAACTGAGTAGTGATGGTCAGAATGCTGGCATTGCCTGGGTTCTCCACTAGGATCACAGTGCTTTTGTTTCTGGGTGGATGGGAATAACTTATTGTCGAGTAGGGTTGCCATCTTTTCTGAAAAAAAAAAATACCGGCCTTCCTATATATTTTTTTTTTTGCGATCAACCATAATTTTTACTGGCCCAGCAAGTAAAATACTGGCCAGGTGGCAACCCCATTGTACAGTAATATGTAATACATACCTCCCAACAGTATCATATGGGTAAACAAAAACATGTTAGGCCATGCTCCGATCAACAACAGAAAAAAAACTTGTCCCATTTTTGGTTGTCACCCCAATTCTGATCCACAAATCAGGTTCTCCCATTGTGCAGAGAAGGTTCGCCAGGTAGGGTGTGGATTGTTTTAAGGTGGCCATACATGCACAGATATCAAATAAAACAAAGTTTATGGCGGAAGACGAGCTGGCCAATATCTGCAAAAGACTTGTAAATTGGTCGGCTTGTCAATCGGCCAAGTCGGAAAAATTTGGATCTGGCACCTTCAACATCGACTAGGGTTTACTGCTGAATCGTCTGATACATAAACGATTATGTGTGAAGGCATGGGGCATACAGAACAAGAAAGCTTAATTATCTTTTCTTTGCAGTTTAATAGCTAGCAGGTCATGAAGTAAACGCAGACCACACACAACATTTTTAGGTGGAGTAGTTTCAACCAATAGGATTGTTTCATGACTTTGTGCATCTTGTGTTATCTATGTAGTTTATATCTGTATTTGTGGTGTACAGCCTTATTTAAAGGTTTTTGTAATACAGCCATTGGTCTGTGTTGTTAAAAAGCTACCCAGGACTCTGTATTTTTCCTTTATAAATAAAAACATCTGTTTATCACAGAGTCTTGCTTTATAAAATAAGGTTTGGGTAGTTTTCAGAGTTTGTGAAGAGGAAGAACCCCTTATTGATCAATTTTTGTTGAGTTCCCTAATCAATTTATACAGTTAATTCCCGTGATCAGGTGATTTTCTATTATTAAATTAATTTGCCCACTTGAATTCATAGACCCATTAAATAGGTTTAATTCATTTTTAAATACCACAACATTTTTATTATACTTCATCCGATGTTCCAATAATTTGATTATCAGTGATATAGGTTAACGAAAACCTTTCAATAAACAGTAATATTAGTGCAAATAAAACCTCTTTCAGTTAATTGAGGTAGCTAAAGTGCAGTGCTTAAATAAATAAATAAATGAATAGTTCCTTAAGATATAATCATTAATAATAAAGTGGCTTTTGCTAATAACTTATTAAATAGTAGAATACCAGTCCTTCAAATCAGTTAACTCGCAGCTCAATTCATTCAAAAGAAGAGAAAATGAAATTCATAGAAGCCGATGTCCCAAGAAAATAACTTGTTCTTTTTCTACCTTCGGACACCACAAAGCTGGAGAAGTCAGTGTACCTGGGACTGTGGTCTCATAAATTACCATTGGAAGAGGCTAACTTGTTTAAAAAAATACAAATCCCAGTACGCTTAGAGAGAAGAATAGGTTTGAGAAGATTCAGAAATTGAGCATAACACCACCACCCCCTAAAATTAGCTGAATCTATAATCTATAACTAGAATCTATTTTATCTAGTTGGTTTTACTCCAGTTTTTATATTCAGCTAAACAATTGGGAATGGTGGAGTTACGCTCAAATTCTGGAGGTAGAAAAAGATGAGTTTGTTTCTTGGGACAACTCCACCTTCTATGAATTTCATTTTCTCTTTGTTTTTAATGAATTGAGCTGCAAGTTAACTGATTTGAAGGATTGGTTAAGCCTTTTTAATGGGTCCATGAATTTGAGTTGGTAAATTAATTTAATAATAGAAAATCACACTATCACGGGAATTAACTGTATAAATTGATTAGGGAACTCAACAAAAAAATGATCAATAAGGGGTTCTTTCTCTTCACAAACTCTGAAAATTCAGTTGCTACTGACGGTAGTCAGACCCCCTATCTTGATCAATTATAGGATATATAGCAAGCAACCAATAAGCAATTAGCTTTTATTCGATTACTTTAGGCAGCTATGGTTTACATCACTGGCCAAATTTGCCCAGCATAAGTCATGGTTATGTAATAAAAGGTGCAGATTTTGATACAGGTTTAATCAACATGTACCGTTAAAAGCAAATGTCTGGTTGCTATGTGTTACTGCACCTGGGCAAGCATTGTGCCTTTTATTACATATTTGCCATATTCAGTTATGAAGAGGCTCTTTATTATACTGTAAAGTTGCATTCATATTGGTCTACATGGGGATAGCAGAATTTTATGTTGTTGTACTGGCAATGTTGCCGGTCTAAAGTGCTTTCAGTAGGTCAAGCCATGTTATTATAAAGGCATTTATGAGTGGCCTTATTTTTAGGGGCTGAGTAGGTGACAATATCTAGAGAAAGCTTTGTGCCTGTTATGACTTTACCCCAAATAACTGTTTTTAGGATAGGGCAGAGATCTGGGCCCGAGAACTCCTCGAGGAAATGCTGCCAAAAGTACAAAGAAACATATTAACAATGTATTCGATATTTTACTGCATATATTGTGGATGTCCTGCTTCCAGCTATTGTTGACTGCAACTTAAAGGTTGATAACTAAAGGGTTTCAGGGGTTGCTGGGGTTTGTAGTTCAGCAATAGCAAACTGATATGGTGTTGATGAGATCCTTGTTTTATGCATTTTGTGCACCTAATTTAATCTGAGGAAAAATACTGACTTTTGATGGGGAATAGCATTTAGGAAAACATTTAAAAACATTTAAAATCAGAATTCACTGATTGTGAAATTAGATATTGTATAGCATCTGATATTTGACATGTTGGGCTTTAACATGAAAAAGAGATCTGACACCCAAAAAAATCTGTTCTGAATTTATTGGTTTCTGAAGTATTCATTTTAAACTGCTAATCATGATTTAGGCTCAACGGCTTTCTTTGAAGGTCTCGGCATTTTCTTTATAGTCCGTTAAACCCTGGGTTGCTGAATTGTCTGTGAGGCATTAAGCCAAAAGCTAATCATAGAATCAGATAAAACAGAAAATTAAAAGTAAAATTGTTTAGAGAAGCACTTTGAGCAATTGATGTTTGGGGTTTAGGTTCCCCTTTAACTGCCAAATTCATCAGGGGCATTCCCCTTATTTATACAGTATATATGTTCCATATAATCCCACTAATCCCAAAAGATTTGACATACTTTTTCAGAGAATCAGAGTAAATATTACTAATATCAATATTAAATGCAGTGATCTGTGTGTGGTCTAAGCTATTTTAGTCCTGAAGGAGTTTGCATAAAGATACTGAGATCTAAAATCTTTTTATTAAAGAATTCCTAGTTTCTTCTGAATATCTTCCTCGTGTGTACTGTGTCTGCTTTCCAAGTAGTCACACCTCCCTCATTCACCACAGTTTTGGTGAATTTCCCACTGTTTGGGCCCACATTTTAGCTGTACCAGACTACTGAATCAGATAACTGCTGCAACTAGTTTTGTGGCTGCTGAGTTTAGAAAGTTGGATGCTACCTCAAATTACCCCATTCCCTTCACTGTTTGAGCCTGTTACATATATTTGAAGTTTATTTTTCCATTTACTTGCTTGGCAGAAATGACATACTTCAGTGTCAACAGTGAAAACATTCTGGGAAGTATGGAAATGAAAGAAAAATAAGTCTTTGTGTAGGTGTCTTGTCATTTCTGTGCAGATATAGCTTTTCATTATCAGTTCTAGAAACCTCAGCCTGAGGTTACACTCCTGCATCCCAAAGCTGAGCTGCACAATCTCATACAGAAAACGTCACACACAGGTAATTTATTAAAAAAAAAAAAAAGGAAAAATAAGAGAGGTAGAATGTAGGTTATGTTGTTATATTCTTAATTTTGCTGCATTAATTTAAGTGAAATTGTAGGAGAGTTAAAGGAAAACTATACCCCCAAAATGAACACTTAAGCAACAGATAGTTCATATCATATTAAGTGGCATATTAAAGAATCGTACCAAACTGTAGCATTTGATTGGTTGCTATGGGTTACTGCCCAGGTGCAAAATTGCCCAGTGTTTATAAATGAACCCCAGTAACTCTTACAGGAGCCAAACTAAGAAATAAATAATCATAATTGGAGGCAAAACAACCCTATTGGGTTTATTTAATATTTAACTGATTTTTTAGACAAAGTATAGAGATCCAAATTTTTCAACAAAATAGATAACAGTGGTATGTCTTTCATTTCCCAGGAACATCTGAGTACTGGGGTGTTTTCTGAACAAAGATTTTTATTGAAGCAGTATTCAGTTGTATGAAATTAAATCAAATGTGAAAAACTGGCTATGCAAATATTTGGGTACCCTTGTAATTTTGCTAATTTGAATGCATGTATCTGCTCAATACTGATTACTGGCAACACCAAATTGGTTGGATTAGCTCGTTAAGCCTTGAACTTCATAGGCAGGTGTGTCCAATCATAAGAAAATGTATTTTTGGTGGCCAATTGCAAGTTGTGCTTCTGTTTGACTCTCCTCTGAAACGTGACAGCATGGGATCCTAAAGCAACTCTCAAAACATCTGAAAACAAAGATTGTTCAGTATCATGGTTTAGGGGAAGGCTACAAAAAGCTATCTCAGAGGTTTAAACTGTCAGTTTCAACTGTAAGGAATGTAATCAGGAAATGGAAGTCCACAGGCACAGTTGCTGTACAACCCAGGTCTGGCACGGCAAGAAAAATACAGGAGCGGCATATGCGGAGGATTGTGAGAATGGTTACAGACAACCTGAAGATCATCTCCAAAAACCTGCAAGAACATCTTGCTGCAGATGGTGTAGCTGTAGATCGTTCTACAATTCAGCGCAATTTGCACAAAGAACATCTGTATCGCAGGGTGATGAGAAAGAAGCCTTTTCTGCAATCACGGCACAAACAGTTGCTTGTTGTATGCAAAAGCTCATTTAGACAAGCCACAGTCATTTTGGAACAAAGTGCTTTTGACCGATGAGACAAAAATTTAGTTATTTGGTCATAACAAAAAGCACTTTGCATGGCAAAAGAGGAACACCGCATTCCAAGAAAAATACCTGCTACCTACTGTCATATTTGGTGGAAGTTCCATCATGCTGGGGGGCTGTGTTCAGGGACTGGGGCCCGTGTTAAAGTCGAGGGTTGGATGAATTCAACCCAATATTCTTCAGGATAATGCTCAAGCATCAGTCACTAAGTTGAAGTTTGCAGGGGTTGGATATTCCAACATAACAATGAACCTAAACACACTTCAGAATTACGAAGGCATTTATGCAGAGGGATAAGTACAATATTCTGGAATGGCCGCCACAGTCCCCCAACTTGAATAGCATGGAAAATCTATGGGTTGATATGAAGCAGGCTGTCCATGCTCGTCAGCCATCAATAACTGTGAGGCTGTTACCAGGGGCGTAACTATAGAGGAAGCAGACCCTGCGGCTGCAGGGGGGCCCAGAAGGTATAGGGGCCCCACAAGGCTCTAATTCATATACAAATTCAATAAAACTAGGTAAAACAAGTCAATCTCTAAACATTTTTGGGGCCTATAAAATTATTTGCTGTGGGGCCCAGTGATATTTAGTTATACCACTGGCTGTTAAATTTGCAAAAGGAGGCTAAACTAATTATTGATGTAATATCTCAGTTGGGGTGCCTAAATTTATGTGTTGTCTAATTTTGTTATGATGCATATTGCATATTTTGTGTTAATCCAATAAACTTTGTCACTGCTGAAATACTACTCTTTCCATAAGGCATGTTATATATTAAAAGTAAGTTGTTACTTTGAAAGCTCAGCCAATGATAAACAAAACTCCAAAGAAGGATTCCCAAACGTTTTCATGACTGTATATAATGCAGATTTCAATGTTTATGGGATATGGAATATATGTATTGTTAAGTAATTTATTCCACAGAAGCTGTACAAGTCTTGTGGGAAAACATCTCCATGTAATACAGTTAATAGAGTTTAACAAAAATAATTTTTCTCCTTTTGTCCCAATTCCAATGTTTATTTTTAGCAAGCACAGACCTTTGAGTTTCTTGCTATAAAACACTCACAAATGAAACACACCTGTAACTTTGCCAGTTAACATACCCTTTAAGAATTTTCCCTTCCATATCCACCATGTCCCTGTGCAGCTGCTAATTATGTGCCAGGGGAGCAGCCCTTTGTGAATTCATTCCTAGAGTTGTGCTGTTCAGGAGTGAATTGGACTAGAATCCCGGAGGAATCGTACAACAGCCTTAAACAACCTCCTGTTATATAAGAAGCACAACACTAATAAGACTTTGCGTGTGTTATATATGTGTAGATAGATGGCTAAATAGATATTTTGGGGAATCACTCTTTTGCACATGTAAAAGACAGTCATACAATGTTCCGAACAGATTTTTGCCTGTGTTTTAAATAATTGCCAGTCTTGCTGACAAAGAATCTGGCCCTTTTAAAGAACCCACATGCACAATTTGGGCAAAATAATACAACAAATCCAAAATGACAATTACATGTATTTTACCAGCCTAGCAGTCGGTAAAATAAATAAACCCTTAGTTTGGGAATATACACCATCTATAAGTGGGTACTGTGCAAAGGGTCCGATAGCATATAGCAAATAACATGCAGAGTAAATAACTTCAAACATATTAGTGCAAAGTCATCACAGCAAATAATATCAAAACATGTGATTCACGAAACATGTCAGGAGGGAGTGACTGACATGAGGTATGCAGCAAAGGACACTGCTTTGTGGTAAGTTATAATGCATTGTCTTTATATTGAGAATGACACATTTTGATATTATTAGCTGGTAAAATACCAGTCAGGGCCAGAGCTGGTATTAAAAATTTACTGGCAATGTACTTCTGCACCTTCAGCTCTGCCCCCAGCCCATCCTCCAGGCCCTCTATCCTGCCCTTCTCAAAACATTTCCTTGCATGTGGCCCATGAGATCATGACTCTGCCCCATTGTGTCACAACTCAGCTCCCGATGCCAACCCCCTTACAGACACGCCCCCATTCAGGATGGTATGAAAGAGCCAAAAGGTGTCAAATCTATAAATCAAGGGATCAAATGGGGGGATCAAATTTCGTAGCATCCTACAAATCTTGTAATGTTGCCTGATGCACTGTGTAGCATGGCAAGATCCAATAAAATCTGACCCTGAAAATCTCCCATATAGTTTAGCCTACTTCAATAGATGCCTCTTGATAAACCAAGAGATTCTTTCATTGAATTGCATCTGATTTGATGGGACAATCTGGAATTGAATAAGGAGATAAGTCTTTCTCATCTAAATGTACCTGGCCTAGGTTATCATAAAACAGCAATATCAAACAAGGTCAGTCCTGCTTTTTGATAGGAGGTAAAGACAGGGCCGCCTGCCATGCCATAGTATGTGCCTCTGAATTCAGCACAAGGTATGGGGTTGGTAGGGGGCCTCTGCCTGCCCTTCTTTAATGGAGAGCTGCCTAATGCAGGCGGTGTCACATTTAGGGTGCAGTTCACAGGTCACTGCGCTACAAAGTGGAGCACAGAGGCCTGCAGCTATTTGCACAATATCCCATGTGATGGGCAAACTGCAATGCACTTTGCACTGTGTGGTGCATTGGAGATAATTTCTAACACTGATGAAATGGTCTGTAATGCCTGAAATATGTTGTGTAGACTCAAACACAATTAAGCAGATATTTTGGGTTTCCAATGGCAGCATTATCCTATATAGTTATATGGTTCATATCTACCTTCACTGAATAATGTTGTTGGCCAGTAAGAAGTCTGGCAATCATGGACACTAGTTTCTAAACTAGTACAAGGTAACAAACACATTCAAAGAGGCCAAATAGTTTGTGCCCAAATTAAAGGGGTTTCAGTGCCTAACACAGATAAGCTGCATAGGCAAAAAGCAACACTGGTCACAATTGGAAGCTTACTAATACAACCACATAACGTATATATGTATAACTTTATTTATACGATGCTACTTGTATGTGCTCAGCTGTACAGGATATATAAATTACAGGAAAATGCCATATGATGCTTATATACTAATTTGTTATATCTGCTCGGGACATTTGTGAATGACAGTCTAAAAAAACAGATGCAGATGCGAGGCCTGGTAGTGCTTCTTATCTCTAAAGCTGCTGGGCTAAGTAAATCAGCAGATCACACATTCCAGCATGACCTGGTTAGTGGCATTTGTGCCAGGTAAGTTAAAAAATTGTTTTCATAATAAATTTGACAGTTTAAATGATGATATAGCAATAGAACAGTAGCTTATACTTTATTGGAGCTTGTTCTGTCCTCACTACAAAGGGCAAGGTGTAAAACTAGGGAAAGACAGAAATGACAGTGCTTAGTAAGCAGTACAGTATGTCATATCATATAACAAATACATTAAACACTGTGTAGCATGTGTAAACTAAAGGGGTGAGAGGCATCTGTATAATATGGGGTCTAAATACCTGGGCAAGAACTGAAATAGCAGTGCCATGAGGTGACTGCGCATAAACAGATATAAACTTGCATAGAAATGTACATAACAGGTAACTAATCATCTGCCTTAATAGATCAGGCTTGGGATAGAGTAATACCTACCAACGATGCTACCACGAGGCTGGATAGGGTAAGATTGCTATGGATAGTGATTAGGGATGTAGCGAACGTCGGAAAAAAAGTTCGCGAACATATTCGCGAACTTGCGCAAAAATGCGAGCGGTTCGCGAACGGTTCGCGAACCCCATAGACTTCAATGGGAAGGCGAACTTTAACATCTAAAAAAGACATTTCTGGCCAGAAAAATGATTTTAAAGTTGTTTAAAGGGTGCAACGACCTGGACAGTGGCATGCCAGAGGGGGATCAAGGGCAAAAATGTATCTGAAAAATCTGCCTGTGTGTGCTTGGAAGAGATAGTGTAGGGGGAGAGCTGTTAGTGATTTCAGGGACAGATGATAGTAAGTTTGCTGGCTAGTAATCTGCTTGATACTGCTCTGTATTGGAGGGACAGAAGTCTGCAGGGATTTGAGGGACATTTTAGCTTAGGTAGCTTTGCTGGCTAGTAATCTACTGTTCTCTTTAAACAACTGCCATACGTTGACCTTGTAGGCATTGTTTGCCCAGTTTTTTTGGACGCAGCCACTGAAGCACAGTTGCCAGAAAAAATATGCCATATAAATGCTGAAAATAGTAATTTTTCGCCATACGTTGACCTTGTAGACATTGTTTGCCCAGTTTTTTTGGTTGCAGCCACTGAAGCACAGTTGCCAGAAAAAATATGCCATATAAATGCTGAAAATATAAATTTTTTTGGTTGCAGCCACTGAAGCACAGAGGTAGTAGTAGTAGTAGTAGTAAAACAACAAAAAAATAAATAAAAGCAGTCCTTACAAGGACTACTGTTATTGCAGCAGTCAGCAGATGAGATCAGAAGCAGGACAGCTGCCCACTGCAGCTACATACAGAGCACTGCAGTAGAAGGTAGATTACTAGCCAGCAAAGCTACCTAAGCTTAAATGTCCCTCAAACCCCTGCAGACTTCTGTCCCTCCAATAACAGAGCAGTATCAAAACGATTACTAGCCAGCAAACTTTCAACTGTCCCTGAAATCACTAACAGGCAGCAGCTCTCTCCCTACACTATCTCTTCAGCACACACAGGCAGAGTGAAAAAACGCTGCAGGGCTTCGGTTTTTATAGGGAAGGGGAGTGGTCCAGGGGAGAGCTTCCTGATTGGCTGCCATGTACCTGCTGGTCTGGGGTGAGAGGGCAAAAAAAAGCGCCAACAATGGCGAACCCAAAATGGCGAACGTCGCGCGACGTTCGCGAACTTCCGGCGAGCGCGAACACCCGATGTTCGCGCGAACAAGTTCGCCGGCGAACAGTTCGCGCCATCTCTAATAGTGATGTGCTAGCTGTGTCAACATTTTGGAAACAAAAAGAGGGACAAAAAAGTTGGTGTGCATAGCACGGCAAAATCTTTTTGACCACGCCCATTTTTCATTTGTCCATTTTGATGTTCATTTTACAGAATTTGGCAGGTTATGAAAGTTTGAACATATTTCTGTGGTTTTTTCAGTTATTACAGTTTTGCTAGTGAAGGTGAATTGCCCTTTAAGCTATGAGTCTAACTTCTCAAAAGGGACCTTTTATCTTATATTGTTACAATTACTTATTTGCTTATCTCAAAATTGTTACAAAAAGTATCTTATCTGCTGCTGTGGTTGTTCTGCGCTCTCTGCCAGAAGCCAATTAAGTTAGAAACGTTGTTTCTTTTTCTGGCTGTTCAGTGCAGAAAAAAACTTGACTTTCCAGTACAAGCGAGGGACTGCAGATAGAGCTGTCAAAAGAGGGACTTGTCTCTCTTAAAACAGGACAGTTGGGAGGTATACACTATGAAGATGGCAGCTAGAGTGATCTTTTCCTGGTATTACACCAAATGACTGCAATTATAAATGAAAAGATGATAATTTACTTTTATTTTATTTTTACTTTTGTTTTAAATTCATTAAATCTGCTCACTTTTAATATGCCTTGTGTTTACAGATGGCAGTGAAGTACAGAAAGCTTTGTTTGTTTTTTTTTAATCTCTTTTATTTATGCATTTTCCATGAGAACAGGTACAGTTATCCATTGCACCATCATGTTATAATAGTATCTTCATATAGAATAATTTTGTATTGTTATATGCAGGTCATCATAAAATACCATAAATTGTTATAAATGTTGGAAAAATGTATTATTTCTCATCTTAATTTTAGAAGCCATGCTGTTTTACTCTAATTAAAATCTGCAGTTCAGTTAGCCCTGCAGGTTATTAATGGCAAGTAAATCCAACATTTCTTCACTCTTTCCATGTGAACCTACATCATTTAGATATGGAATAAATGCAGAGAAACAAGATATAAGAGATTAACTTTATTAAACAGTTCTTGTATTCTATATTAATCTTTTATTGTTTTATAAATGTATTGTGTTTATCCTCAGCAGAACAGGTTAATCAATCAGATTAAACAAATTGCAGGTAAGGGACCTGTTATCCAGAATGCCGGAACCTGAGGTTTTCCAGATAACGGATCTTTCTGTAAATTGGATCTTCATGCCTTAAGTCTATTAGAAAATCATATAACATTAAATAAACCCAATACGATGGGTTTGCTTCCAATAAGGATTAATTATATCTTAATGGAATCAAGTACAAGCTTGACAGAGAAAAATACTGTACTGTATTTTAATAAATGGAATAAGTGGATCCTGTACTCAAGAGAGACAGAAGACAGAACAAAGGATTGACCAGACATTATATAGCCTCTGATCATGGGAAAGGAGTAAAAGGGAGTAGAAGGGAGTGATAAGGAGTACGTTCCAGTGTGCAATTAACTAGTATGGGAAAAATAAAGGAGTACTTTAGATGAGCTCAGGGACAATTCTCCTAGGCACAAGAATACAAAAACAATACAGCATACTGATAAGAACCCACTCGGCAAATGTTACGTTCACTCCACTAAGGAGGGCAGGAATCTGCGGGCAAAGTGTGGCCTGCAAAACTTTTGCTCCACAATGTCTAAACACACAAGTGGGAATTGTAGTAACTCACTGCTGAAAGTAATGGTTATAGCTCATGGTTGAAACTGCTACCTTCAGCTGTTCCAGTTGACTCGAATGGGAAGCAGGTAACAGCAACACAACACAGCAACACAACAAACATATGACATATGACATATCTAAAGGTGAAATGAATGCATGATGGGACAGTTTAAATAAGGGATTAGCCAAAGCTAATAGTATTTAAAGAGATGGTACATTTTTAGTATGTTATAGAAAGGCCAATTCTAAGCAACTTTTCTATTGGTCATCCTTGTTTATTTTTTTATAGTTTTGGAATTATTTGCCTTTTTCTTCTGAATCTTTCTAGCTTTCAAATGGAGGTCACTGACCCCATCTAAAAAATACAAACTCTGTAAAGCTCCAAATGTATTGTTCTTGCTGCTTTTTATTACTTGTCTTTCTATTCAGGCCCTCTCCTATTCATTTATAAGGTACAAGGAGGCCAATAAATCATGCAAAGAAGCTATAAGGCAAGCTAAAATTGATTTTGAAAACAAAATAAAAGCGCAGATTCTGAACTCGTATTTTTCATCTGTCTACACAAATGAGGAACCAGTAAGTGAAGGTTTCCTTCTTAATAGTCCAAATTCTAGTAATACAACTAATGATGCATGGTTCACACATGATGAAATTCAAAAGAGACTAGAACATGTTAAGATTAACATTAAAAGGTCTGGGGCCAGATGGTATTCATCCCAGGGTACTTAGCGAGCTAAGCTCTTTGATTGCCAAACCTCTTTACTTAATTTTTCAGGATTCATTGAGATCTGGCATAGTGCCGAGAGACTGGTGAATTGCTAATGTGGTGCCTCTATTCATAAAAGGATCCCGTTCTCAGCCTTAAAACTATAGGCCAGTTAGTCTGACGTCAGTGGTAGGAAAGCTTTTCGAAGGGTTAATAAAGGATAAGATACTGGACTTCATAGCAAATCATAATACTATGGGTATATAGAATTTAATTAAAAGTATAAAGGGCGGTGTGTATGGATGCTGGGTTTTCATTTGGAGGGTTTGAACTTGATGGACTTGATGGTCTTTTTTCAACCCAATTTAACTATGTAACTATGTAACTATTCATATTCCAGTCTCTTATTCAAATCAGTGCATGGATGCTATGGTAATTTGGACCCTAGCAACCAGATTGCTGAAATTGCAATCTGGAGAGCTGCTGAATAAAAAGCTAAATAACTCAAAAACCACTAATAATGAAACATGAAAACCTATTGCAAATTGTCTCAGAATATCACTCTCTACATCATACTAAAACTCAAAGGTGAACGACCCCATCAAGCACATGCTTTTCCAATTCTCTATTAGCATGTTCTTTTATTGTAGGCAGACATGTAGGGACATGCTGTTTTGTAGCAGGGAAAAGGTAGTACTTTGTATGTTTTGCTGTCCGTACATGCAGAGAGAACATAATAGTCAATGTTGTCATTATTAAAGAAATGGAAAGTAATGCAATTGTCTGTTGGCCATGGTGTTTCTACTTAAAGCTTTTGTAATGTACTGTAGCATTTACAGTATGATTTCAGGCTATAGAAAGACTAGATTAAGGATTTGCACAGCCAGGATACTCTGACTCATTGCACGTGCCTGCATCTTGGCTTGACTGGATGCTTGGAGAGTTCTGTGTGTCAGTTTACTGTGTGATACTGTTGTCTCCATGGTGAGTAGGGCTAGGGAAGAGTTTAATGGCTCTAAAGCAGGATTGGTGGGCAGCGAATTGTATAAAGTCTTAATTGCACTGAAGGATTTAATAATAGGCTGGCATCGTTCTGCTGTAATTCAGTCATATGGAACAATCCCAAGTGGACTTTTCACAAAGTGTTAAAATGAGGCGCAGTCTGTCACTTATGGAAATGCAACAAAATCTCTGCTATACAAGTACAACCTTTACCTCCACCCCCCCCACACACACACACATGTGTTATTGTAGTAAAATATTCAGATTTGCACAATATATGTGTATTTCAGTGGGCATTTATCTTGTGCCATATGACCTCTGTTTCCAGGTATTTGCTGCTTTATATTTCAGCATGCTGTTCTAAACTCTAATTGTATACACTATCAGGCTAAAAATTTCCAGCGTCTTTTGCAGGCCAGTCATCAGAAGTTTTGAAAGCCCCTTTATGAGATAATGCTGGGAGCCATAATGGAAAAATTAATGCTTTGCTATGTTTATATGCAAAGCCTCTTATATGTAACACAGAATCCATAGCATGGGTCTCCCTTCACTCTTCTTAAAGGAATTGTTCAGTGTAAAAATTAAAAAAATGGTTAAATAGATAGACTGTGCAAAATAAAAAATGTTTCTAATATAGGTAGTTAAGCAAAAATGTAATGTATAAAGGCTGGAGTTACTGGGTGTGTAACATAATAGCCAGAACACTACTTCCTGCTTTTCAGCTCTCTTGGTTTACACTGACTGGTTACTCTGGCTACCAGGCAGTGACCAATCAGAGACTTGAGGGGGGGCCACATGGGTCATATCTGTTGCTTTTGAATCTGAGCTGAATGCTGAGGATCAATTACAAACTCACTGAACAGAAATGTACCATGTGGCCCCCTTCAAGTCGCTGACTAACTCAGAGTTATAGAGCTGAAAAACAGGAAGTAGTGTTCTGGCTATTATGTTACACATCCAGTCACTCCAGCCTTTATACATTACATTTTTGGCAAACTAACTATATTATAAACATTTTTTATTTTGCCCAGCCTCTATTTACACAGTTTTTATTTTCACACTGAACTGTTCCTTTAAAGTAATATTTTGGTTACACCCTTTAAGTGCCAGCAGAATTTCCCATTTCATTTGCATTCAGTGCGAGTTTTCTCTAACTTT
The DNA here is from genome assembly GCA_038501925.1 of Xenopus petersii. Taxonomy (NCBI): domain Eukaryota; kingdom Metazoa; phylum Chordata; class Amphibia; order Anura; family Pipidae; genus Xenopus; species Xenopus petersii. The sequence goes on along the minus strand of CM076680.1, from coordinate 90,255,030 downwards.
AGGGGCATTTCCTGGGAGGGATTTTTAGTTCACCTACTTTTTACTTTTTGTGTTTGTGTATTTCCACTTCTGGAGCAAGATATATAGCTCCAAATACCAAATAATTTTTTTTAAAAAATGGCTATTTTTCATGATATATTATTTCATGCACACAAAATCAACTGATTTGGAAAGCCTCATGTCTCTCAAATGTACCAATACGAGATATGTATAGTTTTATGGAGATTTATAACTTTTATAGATCGTAGGTTTGCAGCAGTAAATTACCAAATTTTCAAAGCAATACAGCACGATACAGCATACTTTAGATTCCATGGCCAAAAAAACTGGAACTGTAGGTTTACACCAGTAAACCATATATTTATGGAAAGTACACATTCAGGCGAATCCAAAATTGGTAATCATTCTACTCCAAGCTACTGATTCGCAATGCTTACCCAAATCTGATGCTTTTGATGTAATAATGGAAAATCGCATCTTTTCTCCCACATAGCAAATATGAATGCCAAGGGTCCACTAAACAGTTTAATGCCAATTGTGCATATGAATACTAAAGTATCTGGAGCCTTGAGACTCCAAAATGAAGTTAAGGCATACACATTTCATAGCATATATTTCTACCAAAATAAATACTACCTGATTTATGTAGGGTAAAAGCAGCAAATTAGTAAGTCAACCACAGAATACCATATATTTTCCGAAAGTACACATTCTGATGAATCCAAAATGGGTAAATACGGCTTTTTGCTTCAAACTACCAAACTGCAACCATGCTAAATGTTGCATTTTTTTATGAATTTTCAGAAAATTGTCACAAAGCTTGCATTTTACCCCATTATATACCCAATATTTTGTAAGGTAGCAACATAAAACATCCTAAATAAGCAAACAGTAGCATCTACATTCTGTGGCACTTCTGTACTTTTATCCACAGAACATAGATTCCAAGTTATGTGGGACTTAAAGGGTTAAATAAGAAAGTGGAAGACCTCAGACGGTGTTCTTTTTAAAATATATAAACAATAGAAAAATATAACCTTTACCCTGACATCCCCCTCCAGCACCATCTTCTCCTTGCCGTAGTATCAGTGAACCAGGTATTTCTTTCTTTACCTCCATTTAAGGTCAAGTTGTATGTTTTATTTCAGGTAGCTTAGGAACCTGCAAGGAAGGATGTGCTTTTTATCTGGTAATAACTAGTAATACCAAATTTATCTCCAACAATAGTTTTAATTAATGTGTTGTATTCCATAATTTGCAGCATTATAAAAACCAAGAGAGATAAAATCTTCTTATTGTGCAAGGCCGTTTCTCTGTAGGGAATGAATGTAAAATTAATATTTAGTTTAGATCTCACAAAGAGAGCAATTAAGTGCAAATTATACATGCCATCTTAAAATGTGATCATTGCTCAGAAATCTTTCTAATTACTGTCATGTATAATGCTCCCTAAAGCAAAACAACTGACCCTTTACAACCAAAATCATTTGCACTTTTCTTGTACAATCTTAGTTATGTCAGATCCTAAATGCAGGGTCATTGAGCTATTTTTTTGTTCTCAGTTATTTTACATTTTATCCACTGCAGTAAAAAGGGACTATCTTAACATATTTTGATAAAATGTAACTGTATTTATTTTCTTGCTGAATGTTAAAGTTGCAAATCACATTTGGTTCAGTAGCACCCAAGCTAAATCAGGGATCCAAAAGGGATTGTGGCGGTATATGTATTAAATGACCAATAAACTGCTGTTGATTTGTACATAATTGGTAGAAATGCTCATAATGTGCACAAACCCGTGTTTTACTAGAAATTAATTCTTTATAAGCACATGTATTTAAAAAAATATGTTTTATTGCAATAAAAGTGTGATGGGTTGAAAACATGCACACAGCAGGGAAGCACCGTGCTATATATCAGTGTTAAAAAAGTTAATTTATATCAAATGAGGTTTAAAAGGTTTGGTAACAGGGGTACAAGCAAAACCTGGCTAAGACCCACAAGTAGAACAACACAGCCCCATAAAGTATCCATAATTTAGTGGAAAAAAGTTGCTGAACTGGCATAATCATGCAAAAATGCCATAAGGCTTATTAGTGTCAACTGAACCTCAATTTTATAATTCCAAATTACAGGGCAATACGGGTAAAGGGTATGGGATCTGCTATCTAGAAATCCAGAAAGTTCAAAATTACAGGAAGGCCATCACCAATAGGGGCAAATTTACTTACCTCCGAAGTTGCACCAGTGTTGGCTTTGCCGCACTTCGCCAGGCAAAGTTTCGCCAGGGCGCCGCTAATTCACTAAAATCCAAAATTGCGCTCAGGGAGGCGAAAGGTAGTGAAGTTGCGCTAGCATTAATTCATCAAGCAAAGCGAAGTTACGCGCCAAGTTAAAGTACAAAGCAGCAAATACATTACATTACACAAGCCTGGGAAAGCTGTATAGAATAAAATAAGAGTTGTTATTTTGCCCTATACATGTGCCCACTGTATAGTTTAGGTGCCATATGTTAGGAAATGTAGGGGGGAAGGAGGGTACACCCAAAAAAATGATGCTCTTTTTCAGCCTATCACCCTTCAAAAAGTAAGACGCCAGCATTTTTGGGGACTTAGAAAAAATTTCAACATTTTTTGAAGCAAGGACTATCTGCACTTCACTGGTCTGAGGTGGCGAAGGCAAGTCTGGCGGAAGAGGTAACGTTCAGTAAAATGCGCAAGTTAATGAATTAGCATAGTTACATCCCTTCGCCAAAGCACAACTTCGCCTGGTGTAAGGGTGCGAAGTAGCGCTAGCGTAGGTCCACTTCTCTAGCAAATTTACACCAGCACTCATTAGTAAATCGGCAAAGTAACGAAATGACGTCACACTGGCAAATTTGCGCTAGCATTAGCCGCGTTTGCCCCATAGACTCAATCTCAATAAAATATTCCCTTTTTTAAAAATGATTTCCCTTTTCTCTGCAAATATAAGACTGTACCTTGTACATTATGCCAAGATATAATGAATCCTTTTATAGGCAAAGCAATTATTGGGGTAATTTGATATTTAAATTATTTTTAGAAGATTTAAGGCATGGAAATACAAAATACAGAATTATCCCTTATCTGGTAAACTCCAAGTCCTGAGCATTCTGAATGACAGGTCCCATACCTGTATTTTTGTTTTCAGCATTACTTAAGTAAATAGGGTTATTGATGAGTGAATCTATCCTGTATTTCTTTGCATAAAATTTCACATAACTGCAAAAAATTCACAAAATACAATGAAGTCGATGAGAATTTTTTCACTGTGAAACTTGGAGGTTGTGCTGCACATCATTTTTACCTTCTCTGTTAAATTAAGCATTTTTTGTGCTACAGCTGACCAAAGGGAGGGGGGTCTTAGTATCTCTATTTAAATGAAGATTACAGGGAGTGCTAGCGAGGATAAAAACTAAATCTGTTAAAATACGAAAATATATATAAGCACAATGTGAGTCATGTGACAGAAATTATATCACTAAGCAACTATTATAACTGATAACATCACTAAGCACGGAGACATTTTGTGCCTTAAGCTACAAAAAATGACTTACTCTTTAAACTAAACAGGGATTGTTTGTCCATATATTGCAATATATTTAAGCTGGTCAACTACATCAGTCATCCCATGTCTCAATGTCTTAAATATATTGATAATGGGTTGAGTGCAGAGGACTCTTGTATTTGTCTATATGTATTTTGTGGTCACAGCCTCATTGCACCTCCGCCTAATGGTTTTAAAAATAAGTGGTGAGCACAATTTTCCCTTGTTTGTTATAGTTTATACAGGAGCAGTGGCCAGCTTCATCTTTAGCTCCCACCCTTCCCAGCTATAGTCAGGTGATCCCACTAGTGGCCAATAAAAGGGCAGCCAAGTTTGGGAGTTTTAACATTGAAAGCAGCAAGTAAGTTACAGGGTTAGACAGACTCCATGTGTAAAATGAAGCAATAGAATTCCTAATGAATCAGATGAGTGTAGGACTAACTTATTGGTTAGTATAAGGTACCTTTGACTTAATCTTGACATGGTTTGGCTTAGAGGGGGTCATTTATCAACAAAGGGCAAATTTGCCCATGGGTTGTAACACATGGCAACCAATCAAATTGCTACATTCATTGTTCTACTTGCAGCTGGCTTCAAAAAGCTAATCACTGATTGGCTGCTATAGGTAATTGCCCATGGGCAAATTTGCCCAGTGTTGATAAATTATGTGTTTTGAGACCTTCAGTAGCAAGGTGTTTAATTTATGCATGCTACACATTTGGCCTCAATGCATTTTAATGTTCATTCTTTAAGTGTTTAAAGAATAATGTCTACACTTCTAGTGTTACACGAACATTCATTAGATGTAATATGTTTCAGGGAAACACTTGGCTGACTGCATATTGATACAGAGAGATGCTGGTGTCTAGAGGTAACCGACACCACTTTGTAATTGAAATTTGTGTTGCTCTCTTGCAATTTGTTTCAAAATATTCTTTGCAAATCACATTTCACAGTGAAACTGAGAAAATTACAGGAAAATTTAAAACATCTTAGCATCCGGCATTCTTCACCATTGGATACTGATTTTTGATTGGCTCATAGGGTGAAAGTTAACATTATTATTATTACCATGTATTTATATAGCGCCAGTATATGCTGTTTTGTTTTTGTAGGAATGTGCAAATGCAATCTGCTTCGGCTATTTGGCTTTCCTTGGGGTCTGACATGTAAGTAAAATGAAAAAAGATCAGTTTGATCACAATGTTGTGGGTTTTTTGCCACCCAACATCACCACAGCCCTTGAGATCTATGCCTCTAAAAATGCCCATGTTGTTTCCCGTCTTTTCTGCTGATTCAGAGCATATCCTGTATGCAGCTGTCAACTACCTGAATTTAGGAGCCAACTCACAATATACTGTGTGTGTGTATGTGTGTGTGTATATGGAATTACCAAGACATACACGGTAGCTCCAGGGTTCCCTTTCATCAGTAAGTGCATTTACTTGTGTAGGTGGCAATTCGCTAGCGAAAGAGACAGGTGCTAGCGGTCATTCGCACCCTATTGTCAGGCGGCAATTCGCTCCACAAATTCACTGAAGTGCGGATTTTACTGAATGTTACCTCTTTCCCCAGAGTTGCCTTCACCACCTCAGACCAGGCGAAGTGCATTAAAGTAGCTAGATCTTCCTCAATCTTCTGTCACTTACATTATATTCTGTGAGCCAAAAATGCATCAAAGTCCAAAAAACGCTGGTGTCTTTTCCTTTTTTTAGTCTGATTGTCTGCAAAAGACCTAACTTTAACTTTTTTTGGGTAACCAGTTTTCTCCATACATTTGCAAACATAGGGAACATTAATGTTACAGTGGACACATGTGTACGCCATTAGAATGACTCTATTGTCTTCCCTGGACATGTGTTTTAAAAAGTATAATTTGTAAGTATATGCACCAACATTTAACATAAAGATGTCCATACAATTTTAAATTTCCCGCCCTATGTAAATTGACCTGGGCGCAAGATCACTAGTGAAGTTTCACAAGGCAGAAATTAATGCTAGTGCATCTTCACTATCAAATGCTCGCATTGGTGAAGTAACACTAGCGAAAAGTCGCCAGTGTTCGGCGCCCACGATGAAACACTGCATTTTAGTGAATTAGCGTAGTCTGAGTGAATTTTCTGGCGAAGTGTTGTGCTGGGTGCGAAGTGGACGCTGGCGAAATTTCACCTGTTAATAAATCTGCCCCTATGGGGGTTATTTATCAAACGTGGAGTGTTAGAGTTTTTTTTAACCTCAAATTACCTCGAAACGTAAGTGTTATCTTATTTAAGAAAAAAATCAAATGGCAAAAACACGATTCTGCGAATTCTAATCCCACAACCAGAAAACCTTAAATTGATTAAATCGGGTTCTCAATTGGAGTTTTCGGGCAAAACCCTCGAACATAAAGCAGGCTGTTAACCTCTTCAAATAGTTCAAGGGACATCTGCCACTGACTTCTACAGAACCTTGCCAGGTTGTATTTTCGGATTTAAGCTATTTCCTGGGTTGGGGTTTAATAAATCTTGAATATTTTTTTTTTTTTTTTTTTAAACTCGATTCATTGGAGTTTTTTTTTTAACCGAACATGGAATTTTGCAAAACTCAAATTTTCAAGGAAAAAACAACTCGAACCTTAATAAATCTGCCCCAATTGTAAAATGCTATCACTTGATACATACATAAATCATCTTGGGCTCTAATTTTGTTTAGTGCTTTTTGTGGAGCTGAAGACGATGTGGCAGTGACTAGTAGCCAGAAAAACTTACTTTGGCATTAGAATGGTAGCTTATCTTTCACCACCAGTTCTGCCATATCCAATGCCTTACCAATATATCTCCATGAAAATTGGTGACAGGTGAATAAAGGACATTTTGGCCCTTGCTGCTTTCTACTAGGGATGTAGGAAATGAAGATTTCACTGGAGAGCTTTTTTAGTGAAACAGTGAAGACGTTTCAAGATGCATTAAAGCACTACATGTTTCGGACCTCTGGGGTCCTTCTTCTGGTGCAGTTACAACACACTGAGTGAATGGGGCCTTTTAAAGCCCACAAACCCATCCCACAACCATCATGTGATCAAACAATTGTATACTAGCTCCATCTTCAGGCCAAGTATATAAATTACAATTTCAATTAGAACATGGATACTACCAATTAGGTCTATCCTAAAAACTGACCTTCAGTACACATTTAGTTTAAACAGTGTAACAATGTAAATAAAGTATCTCCTACCATCTGGTTGTTAGTAGTTCACAGTTTATCAGTCCATTTGTATCGATTTGACCAGATGGTAGTGAAGTCTGCAACAAATGTAACAATTAGTGGATCATATTTTAAGATGCACTACTAGGGATGCACCAAATCCTTTTTTCAGAAGGATTCGGCTGAATCTTTCTGCCAGAATCAGAATCCTAATTTGCATATGCAAATTAGGGGAGGACAGGAAAATCTTATGACTTTTTGTCACAAAACAAGGAAGCAAATTAGGATTCAGTATTCGGCCAAATCTTTTGTGAAGGATTTGGGGGTTCGGCCGAATCCAAAAAAGTGTATTCGGTGCATTCCCACTTGCTACGTGGTCCATGTAGCCTGTAATTCTGCTGTTGAATATTTACATTGTAGATGGGTATCTTTGCTCATGATTCTAAGATTTAATTTGTGCTATTCTGTTAATAAGGCTCACAATCAAGTCTTTTTTTTTGCATTGCCAGCCATAATGATTTTAACCTTATGTACTGGCTTGACCGAGTTGGAGAAGTCAGATTCTTAAATGAAATGCGAATGAAGGAAAAATTGCTAATGTTGCCTCTGTATATCTAATGAGTACTGTGTAATAAACCATAACCTCTTCAGCATTTCCGAGGAAAATGGCGTGATTATTTTGGATGGCTGGCCCTTTGTGTATGGCTCATTACCATCTGGCATAATGTGTATTGATATAACCAGTAATTGTCAACTCCTATTTGACATGCTGCCTCTAATAAATGTGATGTGCCTGACTGGAGCCTTTTAATGGCTATAAGGCAAACTATAATTAAAGAAGATTTTTGAGTTATCATGCATAAATCAGAACTAGCACATACGTGCATATTAGTAGAGATGTTATTATGCCTCCAGGATGAGTAATGTATTCATGTACAATAAAAGATTATTTCTGGTGCACATATTTTTTTCTGCATTGCATTTCACAGTCTGCAGTCCTTTGTAGCATGGATATTTTTATAATAGTGGAAAAGAATATGCAGCGCTTGGCATACTTGCAAAGATGATACCTGCTGGTGCTTAACCAGCTGCTTAGAGGCTGCCTTGAAAGCAAACAGGGCACTGGAGATGTAGTTACTTTATGAAATTTGCTTTAAATATAACATTTTGTGCAGATTATTATACAGGTTATTTATCACATGCAGGGTAAGTGCAAAGAAAGAGCGCAAACTTTCGTGTTTTATGCACTTTTCCGTCTTCCCTGTATTTAGTTGCTACAGGTTAGGGTGTATGCCTGCGCCTCTTGCAGGATTTTTTTTTTCTGTAATGAGGTGCAGAGTGTAGCTAGACCCTGGGCAGATGTGCATTCCGAATGAGCACTAAAAGTTGCATTTCTGTACCCCTTTGTGCTCTTGCACATTTTTTGTGGGGCACTTTTCCCCTGTGACCCCTTGTATGTTATGTGTACATTATAGGTTACTTCTACATCCCAACTGTCCCGTATTAAACAGTCCCAGTCCCGCAGTCCCAGATTTTTACTGAAATGTCCTGACTTTCTCTTTGATCTCCTGCGCTGAACAGCCAGAAAAAAGATACAATGTTTTTAACGTAATTGTTTTTTGGCAGGTGTACTTCGATATTTTTGTAACAATTTAAGATAAGCATAGAAGCAATTGTAACAATATGAGATAAGCAGGTCTCTTGGGGAAACTATGACTTGCAGCTTAAAGACAATTCACCTTCATTATCAAAACTGTAATAACAAATAAAAATCACAGAAATGTGTTCACATTTTCATAACCAGCCAAATTTTGTAAAATGAACAATAATTAATTAAGGGGTGGCCACAAAAATGATTGTGGTCAAAACATTTTCATAGCGCTCAGCGCGGCAAATCGTTTTGTCCCTCTTTCTATTTCCAAAATGTTGGGAAGTATGTTTTAACACTGTCCATCAACAAAACATTGCTATTATAAATATTTTTAATTACAGTATATATTTTGTAGTATAGAAGCAGCCATACTGCTTGTCTCAACTGAGGTGAGGAATATAATTCTGAATAAGATGCATGAGTTACTAATCATCATAGATGGAGTAGTTGATAATATGTAGAATTAATAGGTTTAATTACACTAGATAGAGCAAACATTTTGTACTCCCCCAATTGTAATCCTTATCAGGGAAAGGTTCTGTGACCGCTAACCAGTGTTTAAATATATTTCTATTTAAGGAAATAAAAAATCAAGCAATATATATGAATCAGAATTTTTTTTCTTAAAATAAGAAAAATGACCAGATTATTTGAGAAATGCTCCATTCAAATGTAAAGGATTAAGAATGATTTTGTTTGATAGTATTGTTGGAAATATAATACAACTTACACGTAGACAATATCATACAGTCCTCTAAGTAAAAAGTAATGCATAAAATTAAGTAAAATCCATTTCACCATTTCCACAATGTGGGTGAGCATTTAGGGAATAGTGATCATAACATGGTCTCCTTTGAGATTCTGTTGCAGAAGCAATTCTATAAGGGAGTAACTAAAACACTAAATTTCAGACGTGCAAACTTTGGCAGTATAAGGGCATCTCTGCAACATATTAAGTGTGAAATGCTTTTCTCAGGGTTAAACACAGAACAAAAATGGGAAGTCTTTAAAATGCTGCTTAATAAATATACTTGTCAGTATATTCCACTTGTAAGCAAGGAACGTCGTTGCAAAGCAAAACCTTTTTGGCTCAATAGAAGCGTTGGTGTTGAGGTGGGTAAGAAAAGGCCTGCTTTTAAAGCTTTCAAGTTAGCTGGTACAGCCGAATCATTTATAAGGTACAAGGAAGCCAATAAATCATGCAAAGAAGCTATAAGGCAAGCTAAAATTGCTATAGAAAAGGATATTGCAGCAAGTAGTAAAAAAAATCCAAAATTATTTTTTAAATATGTTAATAGTAAAAAAATGAAGCAGGAAGGGGTGGGTCCCTTACTATCAGAGGGGGGTCAGCTGGTTGATGAAAACAAAATAAAAGCGCAGATTCTGAATTCATATTTTTCAATTGTCTACACAAATGAGGAATCAGTAAGTGAAGGTTTCCTTCTTAACAGTCCCAATTCTAGTAATACAACTAATGTTGCATGGTTCACACATGATGAAATTCAAAAGAGACTAGAACATGTTAAGATTAACAAAGGTCCAGGGCCAGATGGTATTCATCCCAGGGTAATTAGCGAGCTTAGCTCTGTGATTGCCAAACCTCTTTACTTAATTTTTCAGGATTCATTGAGATCTGGCATAGTGCCGAGAGACTGGCGAATTGCTAATGCGGTGCCTCTATTCAAAAAAGGATCCCGTTCTCAGCCTCAAAACTATAGGCCAGTTAGTCTGACGTCAGTGGTAGGAAAGCTTTTCGAAGGGTTAATAAAGGATAAGATACTGGACTTCATAGCAAATCATAATACTATGAGTTTGTGCCAGCATGGTTTTATGCGTAATAGATCTTGCCAGACTAACTTAATTTCTTTTTATGAGAATATAAGTAGAGACCTCGATTCTGGGATGGCAGTGGATGTGATTTACTTAGATTTTGCTAAAGCATTTGATACAGTGCCACACAAAAGGTTACTGCTTAAATTAAGGAATGTTGGCCTGGAACATAGTATTTGTACCTGGATAGAGAACTGGCTAAAAGATAGACTACAAAGAGTGGTGGTAAATGGAACGTTTTCTAATTGGACCAGTGTTGTTAGTGGAGTACCGCAGGGCTCTGTACTAGGTCCCTTGCTTTTCAACTTGTTTATTAATGACCTGGAGGTGGGCATTGAAAGTACTGTTTCTATTTTTGCAGATGATACTAAATTGTGCAGAACTATAGGTTCCATGCAGGATGCTGCCACTTTGCAGAGTGATTTGTCTAAACTGGAAAACTGGGCAGAAAACTGGAAAATGAGATTCAATGTTGATAAATGCAAGGTTATGCACTATTCTGACTCCAATTGCTGTAATAATGGCTGAATCCCCGTGAGACCTCCCTGCTGGGCCTGTATGGAGCTGTAACAACCACTGAGGGCAATCTTTGCCAGATAGCTGAACTCACCAGACACTTGTAGTCCACAAAGCTGCTTTATTTGAGGTGGATAAACAATGTAGCAGTGGATGAATAAGTGCTGCAGGTCAAAAAGAATATTTCCTTCCTAACCTCTGAGCTGTAGCTCCTCACTCATGGAAGGCAGGAACACAAGAGGATGATGGGAGGAACTGACATCACACATAAGGAAGGAATAGGAGGAGGGTTTACAAACGAGGAAATACATACCTTCTGAACCTCATAAGTACTCCTACAAGGTTGTTAGTTAGGTTGGGACCAGTGAGAAGAACATCATTGAGAGAAGTACCTTGATATTTGGCACTGGAGTCGAATACCACCCTGATTTGTTTTGGTTTGCGTGGGTGATACACTCCAAAGGAAGGAAGGTACCAGCATTCATCGTGTTCTTGTAGTGGTGGGGCTGGTTCAGCATGATCATTGTCAAATATTTTCTTCATAAAGGCAATAAAATGTTCTTTCATTTCAGGCTTGCTTTTAAGGGTTCTCTGCAATGAGGCAAATCTGGACATGGCTTGCTCATGATTGTTTGGAAGTTTGATTCTTGTAGAGCGGAATGGCAAGGGTGCAACCCAACTGTTAGAGTTGTCTTTAAAGAATTCAGTGTCCATAATTTTTATGAACTCCTTGTCCTCAATGGAAGGTGCAATTTTGTTATCATCACTTGTAGTATGAAACACTGTATCCCCAAAGTTGTCATCACAGAAGATGGGAGTGACACTGGATACTGGGATCATATACTTAGGATTCTCCTTTACCTCAAAATGATGTGGGCATGGTGTGAAGTGAGTTGCTTGTCCATTTTGCAATACATGAGTTTTAAAGGAGTCAACTTCAGATGGCCTGTGCATTTTGTCTAGACAAACATCGCCCACTATTACCCAGCCTAGGTCAAGTCTTTGCGCATAGGGAGCATCATGAGGACCATTGCACTGTTGCCGTACCTTATGGACTCTAAGAATGTCTCTTCCCAACAAGAGCAGGATTTCAGCATCCTTTTCAATGGCAGGAATCTGACTGGCGAGGTGCCTTAAGTGGGGTTGGTGGTATGCAGCTTCTGGTGTGGGAATCTCTTCCCTGTTATTAGGTATCTCACCACATTCAATTAGTGTAGGTAAAGGCAGATGAATGTTACCTTTAATTGAGGAGATAATGTACCCATTAGCCCTCCTGCCTAGAGTCTCTATATGACCAGCACAGGTATTGAGGGTATAGGGTTCTGCATCTCCTTTGATGTTGAAAATCTCAAAGAACTGTGGTCTTGCCAAAGATCTGTTGCTTTGGTCATCAAGCATAGCATAAGTCTTTATTGCTTTCTCTGGTCGACCTTCAGGATATACCTGGACTAGGCATACCTTGGCACAGCATTTGGGACTATAGCCTTCTCCGCAGACTTCGGTACATGAAGTTGAAATCTTTGTTGAAGCAGGAACACATCTTTGTTCCTCCCCGCCATGATTTGAGATGGGGGTTGGAGACTGTGGACTATCAGGAAGAGGTGTTGGATGCATTGCTGCAATATGCTTGTCACTGCTGCACTCGGTGCACTTAATAACAGTCTTGCAATCCTTAGCAATATGATCTGAGGAGGCACAGCACTTATAGCAGACCCCAAACTTCTGGAGAAGCTCCTTGCGCTCCTGTAAAGACTTTGCCCTGAACCCACGACATTTCTTAAGTGGATGTGGTTTCCTGTGAATTGGACACTGACGGTTGGGATCCTCAGTTTTCCCAGCGGAAGTTTTGTCAGCTAAAGAGTCTGTAGCAGGTGGGATGTCTGTCTTTCTAACAGACACAGTGCCACGCAAGTCTCTGTGTTTAGTAGCTGTGTTGTCATGCCGTGCAGATGATGAGGCAGAAAGGTTGGGTTCACTAAAGCTGAAGCTTGGATCATTTTTGACCCAGGCATAGTCGCTGATGAATTTGCAGAAGTATGAAAATGGAGGGAAGGATACATTATATTGTTTCTTGTACTTTGAGCCCACTGTGGCCCACTTCTCTTGCAGCCCATATGGTAGCTTCAATACTACTGGGTTCACCCCGTGAGCAGTATCCAAGTAGCTGAGTCCTGAGAGACGAGGGTCTGCCTTAGCTAACTCCAGCTCCATCAGAAGGTCACTGAGTTCTTGCAGCTTGTGATTGTCTTTGTTGGTTATTTTTGGGAAAGATTGTAGTCTCTTAAACAAGGCACTTTCTATGGCTTCAGAGCTACCATAGGTTTGTTCAAGTCTTCCCCAAGCAGCAGCAAGACCTGCATCTGGGTAGTCAACATGTACAGCTCTTAGTCTCTTAACACGATCTGCAGACTCTGGACCTAGCCATTTGATGAGTAAATCAAGTTCCTCTTTGGCTGTGAGGTTGAGGTCAGCAATTGCAGCTTTAAACGTAGATCTCCAGGCTCTATAATTCTCAGGACAGCCATCAAACCTTGAGAGACTAACGTTAATGAGCTCACGACGTATCATATACCTGGCAAAGTCAGACAGGTCTGATCTCTCACTCTTTGGTGCCTGGGTAACTTGTGGAACCTGGGGGTTGTATAAGCTTCCCGGTGTATAAAGGTGAGATGAACCAGGATAAAATGAAGTGGCGTAAGCATTCAGCAGTGGTTTGGTCTCTAAGGCACTTGCTGGCTCTAGTTTAAACTGAGGTTTGTCACTGGAATTCACCTGAGAGATGGTAGGGGGTATCATCTCATGCTGAGTGACTACGTCTGTGTGGTTGGTCTGTCGCTGTGTCAGTGGTGGCAGCCCCATGGTTTGGGTACAGTAAGGTACAGCAGTGTCAGTAGTAACAGGTAAAAGAGACTGACCTGTCTTATGAGTTGCAGGAGTTATCCTTGTATTTTGTAAGATTGGTTGATTGTCATTAGATGCATCCTGGTTTAGTACATATTTACTTGTGCGTTCAATAGGATCTTCAGACTCTGCTGGAATAGGGCAGTCTTGTTCATGTGATTCTCCCAGTGCTTGCTCAAGGACGTTTAGTCTTGCAATAGCTGCTGCCTTTTCCTTTTCCATTTGAAGAATTTCTAATTCAGCTTCCATTTCTGCCCTTTTGCGTGCAGCTTCTGCTTGCTGGCGTGCAGCTTCTGCTTGCTGGCGTGCAGCTTCTGCTTTAAGTTTAACCTCTCTTTTAGCATAGGAAATTTGCACCTTAACTGCTTCAGCATTAGCACGGGCCTCTATAAGCTTGTCACTTAGTGTGGATTTCCTAGAATGAGAGGTCTTGGATGATCTTGATGTGAGCCGTGATGATGTGGATCTGTGAGACCTAGTCTCTTGCAAGTGTGTAATCTTGAGCTCTGCCTTATCCTTAGCGCTTTGCACCAAAAGGTCTCTTTCTTGGTCTAAGGCTTCAGATCTGGTTAGCTCTGCTGAGGATTCCTCTATATTAGTGTCTTTTAAGAAGGTAGTATATTTAGCAGACAGCCGCTGATAACGTTCATAGCTAGCAGATAAGCGATTTATACAGTCTCTTAAATCGGCTGCATCATTGTTAGAATGTGAAAGAACAGACATGCATTGCACAGTTCTATCCCATAGTTCCGATAAATTGCTAGAAAACTCATCCCTTGTAATCTCATAATTTTCTCTGGACTTTTGAGATGGCTTTATTATGCGCTTGGGCCTGACGCTTTGCTCTGCAGTATATATGGGGTTTTCTCCCTGGATGTCTGTGAGCTCTGGTGCATGGTGCACTTGCTTAGCTTCAGTTGAAAATGAATGCACAGAGCCTTGCTGAGACATTTTACACTTTTGCTGAAAATGGTTACTGTCTCTTTAAGAAAGTTACAGCAGTGGCAGGAGTGTGGGGCAAACTGCAGCAGTGTTATAGCAGGACCCTGAGAGCAGTATATACAGCAGCTTGAGCAGCACAATAACACAATCCAGTTGCATAAAACAGTCCTGAACATTCACTGGGAACAGCATGTGCTTGTATAACCATGTGCTTGCAGGGAGTTGTTAGACTGCATTAAACTTGGCTGCAGATTGAATATAAGTGACTTGCCAGTGAGTGGAGACTTGATGGAACGTACGGTGTGACAGCAGGTTATAGAATTTTATTCTTTTTGACTATTCTGACTCCAATTGCTGTAATAATGGCTGAATCCCCGTGAGACCTCCCTGCTGGGCCTGTATGGAGCTGTAACAACCACTGAGGGCAATCTTTGCCAGATAGCTGAACTCACCAGACACTTGTAGTCCACAAAGCTGCTTTATTTGAGGTGGATAAACAATGTAGCAGTGGATGAATAAGTGCTGCAGGTCAAAAAGAATATTTCCTTCCTAACCTCTGAGCTGTAGCTCCTCACTCATGGAAGGCAGGAACACAAGAGGATGATGGGAGGAACTGACATCACACATAAGGAAGGAATAGGAGGAGGGTTTACAAACGAGGAAATACATAGCTTGCAATACAGCCTTGGTCAGCAGGTGGCAGCATAACAATGGGTATGCATAAAACATAAGCAATTAAACATATATATTTTAACCCTGATAACCTTAACTGCGGAGACAGCACATGCACTTTGGCAAAAATAATATAAATGCAAGTTATACACTAAATGGCAGTGTGTTGGGAGTTTCCTTAAATGAGAAGGATCTAGGGGCCTTTGTAGATAACACGTTGTCTAATTCTGGGCAGTGTCATTCTGTGGCTACTAAAGCAAATAAAGTTCTGTCTTGCATAAAAAAGGGCATTAACTCAAGGGATGAAAACATAATTATGCCTCTTTATAGGTCCCTGGTAAGGCCTCATCTGGAGTATGCAGTGCAGTTTTGGACTCCAGTCCTTAAGAGGGATATAAATGAGCTGGAGAGAGTGCAGAGACGTGCAACTAAATTGGTTAGAGGGACGGAAGACTTAAATTATGAGGGTAGACTGTCAAGGTTGGGGTTGTTTTCTCTGGAAAAAAGGTGCTTGCGAGGGGACATGATTACACTTTACAAGTACATTAGAGGACATTATAGACAAATGGCAGGGGACCTTTTTACCCATAAAGTGGATCACCGTACCAGAGGCCACCCCTTTAGACTAGAAGAAAAGAACTTTCATTTGAAGCAACGTAGGGGGTTCTTCACAGTCAGGACAGTGATGTTGTGGAATGCACTGCCGGGTGATGTTGTGATGGCTGATTCAGTTAATGCCTTTAACCCTTTGCCTGCCAAGCACGTACACCGTACGTTCTGGCAGGCAAGGGCTTTAACTGCCAAGCACGTACATTGTACGTGCTTGCAGTTTTACATGCTGTACTCTGCATCAGCGGCTTTAGCCGCCTCTGCAGAGGTTTAGCAGCATTGACAGCCCCCTGGGCAACGAGGCTGGGGGGCTGACATGTCGGTCCTGCGACAGGATTGTCGCAGGGTCGACCTAAAAGAGGCAGACACAGCAAATCGCGTGTCTGCCTTGCTGCTCTGCTTCCTCCTGCTCACCTCGTGTTCTAGCGACGCCCACACACTTCCTGCTTGCTGTGAATCTGCAGATCTGCTTCTCTCTCTTCTCCAGCTCTCAGATCAGCCAAAAACGGTAAGTGGCCTTTATTTTACACACTTACATACACCTACCTACATTATACACACATACACACATATTTTAGTAAAAGAAAAAAAAAAACGTTTTTTTTAATTTTTCATTTTCCACTTATATGCATTTATATACACTTATATGGACTTATATACACACTTATACACACTTATACACTGTCACACAATTCTTGGAAGTGTACACACATGTATACACATTTTATTTTTTTTACTTTTTCATTTCACCAATTTGTGTTTTTTTTACCCATAAAAACTGTTTATTTCAGCAGCGTGACTATTGGATAATCGATTTCGGCCACTAATTACGCTGTTGGTGCAGTTATTTTGTTATTTCATTGATTTGCACAATTTTTGTGGTTTTATTGCAATTTTATCCCTGCATTATTGTTCCTTATGTATCTTTAGTATAGTTTTGCTGTTTGGTGCTTTGGTATATTATTTTACTTACATTGATCCGTCAAAATATATGCTTTCCAAAAATATATGGTTTTCTGGGGTCTTTTTACAGTTTGGGGGTCTTACGGCACATAACGCACAGTTGGGGTTCTCTTTTCAGCAGCTTAGTTGGCCAGCGTGAAAATTCATATGCACATTTTTCATTTGGGGCCGTACACACCATATACTTTGGTAAATCTATGCATATTGGGCATCAAACTATTCAGTAGACCTCTGATGTCCATATTTGGGGTGATTTTTCTTTGTACGTAAAACATTGTGTGAGATAAATGTGGCATACTTCAACATTTTTAGGCGATTTTCAGAAATGTAAAAATCTCTGTTTATAAAAGTTTTCCAGTTTGGTACTTTGCTGTAGAAAGACGTCTTTATCTTGGTTGTTTTCGTCAGAATGTGTACTTTCCAAAAACATATGGTTTTGGGGGGTCTTTGCTGTTAGGAGGGTCTTGAGACACATAATATGAAGTCAAGGGTCTATGTTTACAGAAGGCGAATCGGCAGCAGAGAAAACTCATATTCACTATTTACATTTGGGGTCCGCACATGCCAGCTGCCTTGGTATATCAATGCATATTGGGCATAAAACTGTTCAGTAGACCCTTGGCATCAGTATTTATGGTGTTTTACAATTGTATGTAAGAAGTTGGGTGAGATAAATGCGGCCAATTGCAATATTTTTAGGCGATTTTCAGAAATGTAAAAACCGTTGCTTTTATCGCCAAATTTAGGAAAGGCTTGCGACTTGGTACTTTGGAGTACAAAGACATGCATACCCAATTTGGATTCACAGGAATGTGTAATTTCCAAAAATATATGGTTTTCGGGGGCGAACATACTTTTTTCTACCTTTGCCCCCCCCAAAACGATGTAAATGTGTTGATTTTGCAGTACCTGAAATGACAGACTATATGGGGGTCTTCCTTTTGGGGCCCCTATATGCCACGTGCTTGGGTACACCTATACATATTGGGCATCAAACTGTTCAGAGGACCCTAGGCTTTCATATTTGGGGTGATATCTCTTGATACCTAAAAGTATGTGGGTAATACGATGCTGCAGGGTAGAAATTTTGAGGTGATTTTTGGAAATGTCGCCAAAATCATCAAATTTAGGAATGGTTTGCGGCTTGGTACTTTGGAGTACAAAGACATGCATACCCAATTTAGATTCGTGGGAATGTGTACTTTCCGAAAATATATGGTTTTCTGGGGTGAAATTACTTTTTTCTGCCTTTGCCCCCCCCCAAAACGATGTAAATGTGTTGATTTTGCAGTACCTAAAATGAAAGACCATATGGGGGTCTTCCTTTTGGGGCCTCTATATGTCATGTGCTTGGGTACACCTATACATATTGTGCATCAAACTGTTCAGAGGACCCTAGGCTTTCATATTTGGGGTGATTTCTCTTGATACCTAAAAGTATGTGGGTAATACGATGCTGCAGGGTAGACATTTTGAGGTGATTTTTGGAAATGTCACCAAAATCACCAAATTTAGGAATGGTTTGCGGCTTGGTACTTTGTAGTACAAAGACATGCATACCCAATTTAGATTCGTGGGAATGTGTACTTTCCGAAAATATATGGTTTTCTGGAGTGAACTTAATTTTTCCTGCATTTGCCCCCTCAAAACGATGTAAATGTGTTGATTTTGCAGTATCTGAAATGACAGACCATATGGGGGTCTTCCTTTTGGGGCCCCTATATGCCACGTGCTTGGGTACACCTATACATATTGGGCATCAAACTGTTCAGAGGACCCTAGGCTTTCATATTTGGGGTGATTTATCTTGATACCTAAAAGTATGTGGGAAATACGATGCTGAAGGTTGGAAATTTTGAGGTGATTTTTGGAAATGTCACCAAAATCATCAAATTTAGGAATGATTTGCGGCATTGTACTTTGGAGTACAAAGACATGCATACCCAATTTAGATTTGTGGGAATGTGTACTTTCCGAAAATATATGGTTTTCTTGGGTGAACTTACTTTTTTCTACTTTTGCCCCCCCCCAAAACGATGTAAATGTGTTGATTTTGCAGTACCTGAAATGACAGACCATAGGGGGGGGGTCTTCATTTTAGGGCCCCTATATGCCACGTGCTTGGGTACATCTATACATATTTGGCATAAAACTGTTCAGAGGACCCTAGGCTTTCATATTTGGGGTGATTTGTCTTGATACCTAAAAGTATGTGGGTAATACGATGCTGCAGGGTGGAAATTTTGAGGTGATTTTTGGAAATGTCACCAAAATCACCACATTTAGGAATGGTTTGTGGCTTGGTACTTTGGAGTAGAAAGACATGCATACTCAATTTGGATTCAGGGGAATGTGTACTTTACGAAAATATATGGTTTTCTGGGGTGAACGTACTTTTTCTACCTTTGTCCCCCCCTCAAAAAATGTAAATGTGTTGATTTTGCAGTATCTGAAATGACAGACCAAATGGGGGTCTTCCTTTTGGGGCCCCTGTATGCCACTTGCTTGGGTACACCTATGCATATCGGGTATCAAACTGTTCAGCGGACCCTAGGCTTTCATATTTGGGGTGATATCTCTTGATACCTAAAAGTATGTGGGTAATACGATGCTGCAGGGTAGAAATTTTGAGGTGATTTTTGGAAATATCGCCAAAATCACCAAATTTAGGAATGGTTTGCGGCTTGATACTTTGGAGTACAAAGACATGCATACCCAATTTAGATTCGTGGGAATGTGTACTTTCCGAAAATATATGGTTTTCTGGGGTGAACTTACTTTTTTCTACTTTTGACCCCCCCCAAAACGATGTAAATGTGTTGATTTTGCTGTACCTGAAATTACAGACCATATGGGGGTCTTCCTTTTGGGGCCCCTGTATGCCACGTGCTTGGGTACACCTATACATATTGGGCATCAAACTGTTCAGAGGACCCTAGGCTTTCATATTTGGGGTGATTTCTCTTGATACCTAAAAGTATGTGGGTAATACGATGCTGCAGGGTAGAAATTTTGAGGTGATTTTTGGAAATGTCACCAAAATCACCAAATTTAGGAATGGTTTGCGGCTTTGTACTTTGGAGTACAAAGACATGCATACCCAATTTAGATTCGTGGGAATGCGTACTTTCCGAAAATATATGGTTTTCTGGGGTGAACTTACTTTTTTATACTTTTGACCCCCCCCAAAACGATGTAAATGTGTTGATTTTGCAGTACCTGAAATGACAGACCATATGGGGGTCTTCCTTTTGGGGCCCCTGTATGCCACATGCTTGGGTACACCTATACATATTGGGCATCAAACTGTTCAGAGGACCCTAGGCTTTCATATTTGGGGTGATTTCTCTTGATACCTAAAAGTATGTGGGTAATACGATGCTGCAGGGTAGAAATTTTGAGGTGATTTTTGGAAATATCACCAAAATCACCAAATTTAGGAATGGTTTGCGGCTTTGTACTTTGGAGTACAAAGACATGCATACCCAATTTAGATTCGTGGGAATGTGTACTTTCCGAAAATATATGGTTTTCTGGGGTGAACTTACTTTTTTCTACTTTTGACCCCCCCCAAAACGATGTAAATGTGTTGATTTTGCAGTACCTGAAATGACAGACCATATGGGGGTCTTCCTTTTGGGGCCCCTGTATGCCACGTGCTTGGGTACACCTATACATATTGGGCATAAAACTGTTCAGAGGACCCTAGGCTTTCATATTTGGGGTGATTTCTCTTGATACCTAAAAGTATGTGGGTAATACGATGCTGCAGGGTAGAAATTTTGAGGTGATTTTTGGAAATGTCACCAAAATCACCAAATTTAGGAATGGTTTGCGGCTTGGTACTTTGGAGTACAAAGACATGCATACCCAATTTAGATTCGTGGGAATGTGTACTTTCCGAAAATATATGGTTTTCTGGGGTGAACTTATTTTTTTTACTTTTACCCCACCCCAAAACGATGCAAATGTGTTGATTTTGCAGTATCTGGAATTACAGAACTGATAGCTGAAATGGGGTGTCTACATTTTAGGGCCCCTATATACCAAGTGCTTGGGTACACCTATACATATTGGGCATCAAACTGTTCAGTGGACCCCAGGCTTTCATATTTGGGGTGTTTTACATTGATACCTAATGATGTGTGGGAGATACGATTCTGTAGATTGGAAGCTTTGAGGTCATTTTTCAAAAAATTCACCAATTTCTATAAAACATTATAACTTTAGGAAACAATTGCAACTTGGTAGTTTGGAGTACAACGATATGTTTACCCATTTTTGATTCACCAGAATCTGTTCTTTCTAATAATGGGTAGTTTTCTAGGGTAAACCTACTGTTAGTGGAATGTTTTTCCTTGAAATCAGAAGTATTCCGTTTGGGGAGCGGTGCTTTGGACATTTGCTAGTGTACTGCTTGTAGATTTTGATCTATACAAGTGAGAAATCTCCATAAAACTATATATATTTGGTATTGCCGCGTTCAGGAGACATAGACCTTTCCAAATCAGCTGTGTTCTCATACATAAAGTAAATAATATTTCTGATATATGTGATTGTTCTTTGTGAAACATGATTTTTTTCATTTTATTGGACACTTAGAAGCCTATATTTTTTTACAGAAGTAGAATTACACCAAAATTCTTGCATATTTTGAGTTCAGGTTGTCCTGAAAAAAACAATATATTGTTTTCCTGGGTAAACTAAAAGACCGCCCCAGGAAGGGCCCTTAAAGTGAAAGAGTGCAAAATATCTAAAAACTGTTTGGCAGTAGATGTTCGCATCTAGTACAAAACGGCTGGCAGGGAAAGGGTTAAGAATGGCTTGGATGATTTTTTGGACAGACATAATATCAAAGGCTATTGTGATACTAAGCTCTATAGTTAGTATGGGTATATAGAATTTAATTAAAAGTAGAGAGGGGTGTATGTATGGATGCTGGGTTTTCATTTGGAGGGGTTGAACTTGATGGACTTTGTCTTTTTTCAATCCAATTTAACTATGTAACTATGTAACTAACTATGTAACTCCGACAACAGCAGTGGCATAACTAGAAGTTGTTGAGCCCCAAAACAAAATGTAATTAAAAAAAAAAAACACGTGGGAAAGACTGTTTTATGTGTTTGCATATTGAAATCCCAAAGGGGTTTCACTGTATGTATATATATATATAATACACAAAAGCCATGAATATCTTGTAAATTATATCCTTATAAACGGTGAGTTCTGATGTCATCAGTTATAAACGGTGAGTAGTGATGTAATTTCTGTCACATGACTCACTGAAACTTGTGTATTATAATAAATAAAGTAACCCCAGTTGTAAAATATGAGGATATTAGAAGTTACCTCGGAGTTCCACGACCTGTATAAAAACACTCTTTTATATGGTCATGAAACTCCTCGGTAACTTATAATATCCTTATATTTTACAATAAAACATTAATATGTGCACTGACTGGAGTATTTCAACAATACCTATAGGGAAATACTGTACCAGCTTTATATTGCTGGTAAGAGAAGGGATGATGATTCTCTGCACAAATCTATGTGAGTTTCATGTCATGTTTTGTATCACTTGGTATCAGTGCTGGAATTTTCTAACTATTCATTAAAAGCGTATTAAGTGAACTAATGGTATAGTCACAGTTCTGTCTGAATAGCTGGGTCATGGAGGTGGAGCTGATCACCTCTGGATATTGATGTTTCCCTTCAAGTGAGGAAATGAGCCGTTTCCTGAATTAGCTGCTCCTTTCAAAGCTTAGCACCAGGGAATCCCATTTGTATAGGTATCTGCACCACTAAGACAGAAAGCAGAGTCTAAAGCAACAGTGTACAGGGCTCTCATTGGTATTCCTCATTGATAGCCTGGTTTCTTTTGCCCAGAGCAACTCTCTAATGATCAGCTGTTGATCTGATATAGCAAACTGTTATAAATATCCTCTCTGAGAAATCTCTTGCCATTGGCAACAAGCCTACCACCATGGTATTCTATCTATCCATTGCCCTTGATTTTGCTTCAGTGACAGGGGAAAAATACTCTGATTCTATGGGGCAAATTTACGAAGTGGCTAACGCTAGCAAAAATTTGCAGCGTGACGTCAATTCATTACTTCGCCTATTTACTAACGGGCACTGGCGTAAATTCCCTAGCGAAGTGGACCTGCTCTAGTGCTACTTACGCCAGATGAAGCTGCCCTATGGCGAAGGGACATAACTATGCTAATTCATTAACTTGCGCATTTTGCTGAACGTTACCTCTTGCGCCAGACTTGCCTTCACCACCTCAGACCAGGCGAAGTGCAATAGAGTAGATAGGGCTTGCTTCAAAAAAAGTTGACATTTTTTTCTAAGTCACAAAAAACACTGGCGTCTTTCACTTTTTTAAGAGTGATAGGCTGAAAAAGATCGTAATGCAAATTAGGCATCGCTAGCGTAATTCCGCTTTTCTTGACAAATTAACGCTAGCGCAACTTCACTACCTTTCGCCTCCCTGAGCGCAACTTCGGATTTTAGTGAATTAGCGTCACACTGGCGAAACTTCGCCTGGCGAAGTGCGGCAAAGCCAGCGCTGGTGCAACTTTGAAGGTAAGTAAATTTGCCCCTAAGTCTTGTGTGTGTGTGTGGGTTTTTTTTGTTTTTTTAGTAAGCCTCTAGTCAGTCAAGATGTTTGCCCTATTAAATACAGTATATTTAAATGGAGGAATAACCTAAAAATGTAATGCTTTAAAAACCTTGAAGGTTGTTGAATGTGTTCTCTGCTTAATGAAACTGCAGAACGTAAAAGTGGAACTGCCACATAATTTTCTGACTTCAAACAAAACACTTATACTTTAAGCTCATGTCAAAAAAAAATCAGTGAATCATTCACTTGGGCTTATTTATAAAGTGTTTTTTTTTTACTCACACATACATGATTAAAGGGCTGTATTTCGGCGGCGGGTGCCCCTATGCCATGCGATCCTAACTATAGCAGGCGCAATCAGTGTCACACTGGGCCGGCAGGACACCGAGATAAAAACACCTTGTGGGCCCCATTGGCCCAGACCCGGTCCTTGCGCAGAAGCCGTAAGCAGCTTCCAACCTCCCTCCAGCGGAAGGAGGGGAGGGTGTTGAGGCTCAGGGAGGAGGGCAGAGGGTGCTTTGCATCTGGGGTGGGGGCCAGGGGGTCCCCAGTCCCATGCTGGGTGCAATAGAGCACTGGGGAGCTGCACGTCCTCAGTGCTCCTCAGAAAGCGGCTGGGCAGCATGCCGACCCTACCAACTTGCTGCCCTAGGCCCGGGCCTCTGTGGCCTCACCACAAATTCGGGCCTGCATGATGTAAAATATCTATATATTTAAGACATTGAGACATTTTGTGTACTCACACACGTTTTGTGCACAAAGTGTCTCAATATCTTAAATATATTGATAATGGGTCGAGTTGAGTTGCCTATATGTATTTTGTGGTTACAGCCTCATTGCTCCCCCGCCTAATGTTTTTTAAAATTAGTTGTGAGCACAACTTTCCCTTGTTTGTTATGATTACATGGAGTCCATGTAATTCATAAGAACTATTTCCCAACCCCTTTATGCTCACAATCTAAAGCTGGCCATAGACGCAAAGATAAAGTCGTATGAATCTTCGTTTTGTGTGATTTTCAGACTGCGTGTAGATCATTGGTCGTTTAGTCGATCAAACAGGTTAGAAGATTTCTGTGGGCTGACGATAATATCTATGCATGTATTGCCTATCTGACGATATCATTGGGTGACTGTCACTACTATTTGTCGGGCATAACTTTGGTATGATTGCTGTCAGTGAAGTAATGGCCAGAACATCATCTGATTTCTTCTTTTTACTACTTTATTTCATCTGGATGGTTAGTAGTAGGTCGGGAGATTACAATGCAATGTCGTTCGTTGGAACATAAGGATATATCTGCACGTCTATGGCCAGCTTTTTGCAACCACTATGGGGCAAATTCACTAACCTGGGGAAAATTGCCAGCGACGGCTTCGCTCACATCGCCACACTTCCCGGGTGAAAATTCGCCAGGACAAGGCAATTCACTAAAAGTTACATCCAGGACGCTGAACAATGGCAAAGTTTCACTAGTGTTAATTCTGCAAGCAAAGCAAAGTTATGCTAGCGTTGGCTAATTTGCATACGGCGAGAAGTTAAAGTTCAATGGACGTACACTGTATATTTTGCAGCAAATACATTACACAAGCCCAGGGAACCTTAATAAAATAAAATAAAGTTGTTATAATGCCCTACACATGTGTCCAGTGTATAGTTTATGTGCCATATCTGTAAGGAAATGTAGGAGGAAAGCCAGGTACCCTAAAAAAAATTACGATCTTTTGCAGCCTATCACCCTGAAAAACTGAAAAGTCGCCAGCGTTTTTTTTTTTTGGACTTTTGAAATTTTTTTTTTGAGGAACTCCTATATACTCTATTGCACTTCACCTGGTCTGAGGTGGCAAAGGCAAGTCTGCGCAAGAAGTTTATTAAAATCCGCATCTTAGTGAATTTTCTTAGTTACGTCCATTCGCCAGAGCGAAAATTCGCCTGGCATTAGAGTGCAAAGTAGCGGTAGAGTCTCCTTCGCTAGCGAATTTACGCCAGCGCCCATTAGTAAATCGGCGAAGTCCAGAAATGATGTCACGCTGAATTTTCGCCAGCGTTAGTCACTTCGCCCTTTATGCCCTTTATGCCTACATCACCTCGTTCCATTGTTATATGTTGTATTCTGGGATGCTTTCCATAGTGGGTGGTGCACACATTCTGTGGAAAGGAGAGAGACTACAAATACCAGAATCTGTCACTTTAAAATAAAATAAGGAGGAAGGAGTTAGATGCATCTGAGCTTAAGGGGTTGGGGAACTGGTTCCTGCAGTACAAACAAACATGGTTCCTTTTAAATCTATAAAAATACAAAAGATGGGTTGTGGGAGTACTCCAAGGCTAAGTAATAAATATATATAATATAATACAATGGAAGTATAGATAACACTGCAGAAGAGAATCCAGTATCTTCTGCATCAGAACATCCATTATTCCTGAAAGATCATCAATCATCCCTGTAAAATCAGCTGCAGACAATTTTGGAGGAATACTTTGGCATTAGTGGTGAAAATGCATACTTGCCCACCTCTCTCCCCATTTGTATCATATCAATGCATGATCTGTTTGCTCTGGGCTACTGTTGTGAAGCTAGGTTTATGGGGCTATTTATTATGTGGCTAAAAAACAGTGGAATAATTCTCAACACATCGGCAGGCATCGCAGTATAAAAAATGGCGTAATTTTTACACGCTTTTTCTTTGAGCAACTTCCTCCGGAAGCACTGTAAAATAACAGCGGCAAATCTGCCATTCACATGGTGTAAAATAAACACACCTTGATAAATTTGCCATTTATTTTACACAATTTTTACAATAAATTTAGTTTTACACGGCATATTAAATAGACTATGCCGTATAGGTTGAGTGAGCTGATTCTTCATTATAGATCTTTGGTTTCTAGTAATATGAACACTGAAATACTTCTCAGACTGTTAGCAACTATGGTGTAAAATGCTACACTTACTAGGAACTATAACATTCATTATATAAAGGGGAGCTTAATCCAGTTTAAATGGGGTTAATCGAGTTAATTGACAATTTTGGCCACTTTATTGACTTTTTTCTTGTAATGATTGGCAGTGCAATAGGGATCCAGCAGTGAGCAGTACAGCTCATGTCTTCCACTTATAAACTTGTAGAATAACTAATTTGTCCAGTATCGCTTACTCTTTCAGACTCATGATGTGAATTGGGTGTGCTTTGACTGCTACAAAAATGGTTTCCTAAAATAATATAAAGTTTAATATGTCTGCTACAGAAGCCTCAAAGCAATAAAAGTGCATTATAAGATGCACATAGAAATTTTTGTTTCAAATTTCCTCAAAATGGAAACAGATCCTGTTTCCATTTTGAGGAAATTTGAAACAAAAATAACTATTTGTTGTCCATCTGCAGATCACAACAAATAGTTATTCTTAAAGACTTCTGTTCTCTTGAGACTCTATAAAGTAAAAGATTCCCCATTATACAATGTTGTATTGTATTTTCAGATGACCTTGCTGCAGTCATTTCTCTTTGTACCTTAAGCCATTGTTTTAGAAACTTTTGAACCAAGTTATTATACTAATTAAGCAATTCTGCTATGGCAGTACTTTTGTGATTAATTGCTCTATTAAGGGATAGGTGTATATGTTAAGAATTCACAACTACTCATAACTCATTAATTAAATGTTTATTTCTCCTTGTTATCCATAAGACAGCCGCTGGGTGTAAATGAATACGGCATGTTGAGATTTTAAACTTGTAAAGGTGTTAGAATTTGTATCCATTTTATTCATGGCATGGATCTGATCTGCAATAGTTTTTCCTTGCCACTTCTCAAAATGAAATAAAATTGAAAATAAAGAATCTTTTGCAACATAGCTTACATTTTTAAAGGTTATCGTGCACCCACCTGGAGGGGTTGCAGGCCATGCCACGCGTCAATATATAAATAAGCAGCTTGAGGACTGTTGGAAGGGTAATGGCAGGATGTTGATGCTTGATTCACACATTACTAATATATAATATATTTATCCTGTGAGTGCCGTAATTCTCTGCATGCTTTATACAATTTTCTTACAAGCACCTGGGTATCAGCAAGGTTAATGGTGTGCACCTCCACATCCAATACAGTATATATATAAAAAAAAAAAATATATATATATATATATATAATTAGTCAGAAAGTACCCGCACTCATACCCCAAGTCCAATGGCGGGTGCTAGGTCAAATTATCATGTATAATATGTAAAGTGGACCAGCACTCCAGTAATTTTCCAAACGATTTTATTGAGTCATCACTCGTGTGTCCAACATTTTGTCCTTCGTTGGAGCCTTTATCAAGGATAAGGTGGAAGTGACAAAATTCTGATATATATACACACAACCCCCTTCAAAAAAGATGCCAAAACGACGTTATAGCTCACATATAGATAGATAGATAGATAGATAGATAGATAGATAGATAGATAGATAGATAGATAGATAGATAGATAGATAGATAGATACACTGTAGATAGAGTCTGTATCGGAAAGAAATCCAAGGACTAGCACTACCATCTGTGTAATTTTATTATTTCACATACATTTTCCTTGAAAAAAGTCCCAAAGAGTACCGAAACGTTGGAACTGCATGAGATGTATGTGAAATAAAACAATTACACAGAAGGTAGTGCTGGTCCTTGGATTTCTTTCCGATACAGACTACTTGAATTGAAATTGACAGTGCACCCGGCCAATAGAGACAACAGAGTGCAGGTATTATATGAGATATATATATATATATTAGTGATGTGTGAATCGGGTTTGGGCTGGCAAAGCATCAACATCCTGCCATTCCACTTCCAGCAGTCCGCAAGCTGCTTATTTATATATTTACACCTGTAATAGATAGATAGATAGATAGATAGATAGATAGATAGATAGATAGATAGATAGATAGATATACACACACACAAGGCACTGTAATGGCTTTGCTCATGGATGCATTGTTGTATGTAAGTATGGATTTTGGTGATTCCCCCCCCAATACAAGTTCATTCCATTGTTGTAATACAAGAGTGCAGGCTTTGGGTAGTTAATGGAAAACACATAAGCTCATTGGCATTAGAGGTCTGGTCCCATACAAATATTTTTAAATGTTCATACAGTCTTCTCCTCCTCTGTTCGACCTTGTCTTGAATAGCAAAATTTCTGTTCTTCACAGTAGCAAGTGGGTTAGCTGGGTAAAGAAGTTGCAGGGTCAAACACAAATGTGGGGTCTTCCATCTATGAAGTTAGACACAGGTATCTGTCTGTAAAGCAATAACAACATATCTACTTTTAAGAATTAAACTATTTAACATTAAAGGAGAACCAATAAATTGCACATTGGCAGTCATCCTGCATATTGTCCTTTTGTCCTCCTATTTGGATTTATACATTGGAGAACCAAACCCGTTATGCTTAAAACCCCTACCCTACATAGTCCCCCCCCCCGCCTAGGTATAAACTCTGGTAATTGCCCCTAATTGCTTAATTACCTCTCTTTGCAGATTCAACGCAGCGGAGCTCATGGCCGGCATCTTCCGGCTCTTTGGTAATTTTTGGGTCTTCTTGCAATCGGTGTTTTGGCAACTTCGCCAATTTCTATGCATGCGCAGTTGGCAAAAACAGGAAGACTGCTCCAACTGCACATGCGCCGTTCTTTTTCCGAAGATTACCGAAGAGCTGAAGATGGTGCCAGTGAGTTCTGTTGCATCAAATCTGCAAAGAGAGATACAGGTAAGTAAGCGATTAGGGGCAATTACCAGTGTTTACACCTAGGCTGGGGGGGAGCAGGGGGGCTATGTAGGGTAGGGGGTAGGGGATTTTAAGCATAACAGGTTTGGTTCTCCTTTAAGTGCATCAATAACATAAGTCAGAAATTTTTTTAATAAGCTTAAGGTTAAGAACTTTGAGAATAGTATATTTACGCTATATTTCAATAATGCAGTTTGATGATGTATTAAATTAGTACCATAGCAGCAGTAAAAGCAAGGTATTCTGTTAAAGAGCTGTAATTTATTTATTTTGAATTTTTTCAGGCAAAGAACCCTAGCTGAAATTACTGAGCTGATCCACACCGCTTTCCTGGTGCACCGTAGCATTGTAAATATTAACGAATTGAAGGCACGTGATGACCCCATCAAGGACATGCAGTATGGGAACAAAATGGCAATTCTTAGTGGGGACTTTCTCTTTGCAAATGTATTCGCAGGATTAGCTGGTTTGCAGAACGCGAAGGTAAATTCTTTAAAAAGCATAAGTATACATTTGTGGAATTGAGTTGTTTTCTGTCCATTATTATATATCAGATTTTTATCATGTAGTGCTGATGACCGACATGAGCCCAAAGACCTCAGAGACTTATTGGAGACGAAAGAGTCAGCTTTGTCCAACCTGTTGGGATCATTTAGGTCAAAAGAAGTTTCCTTGTGAGGCAACTTCAGGCGACTTCGGAAAATGCTGCGCTGCGTGTGCTTAACACAGGCGACTTTTCATTTAGGGGATGGGAAGACACGAGGAGGCAGTTCGGGGAGATTGTCGCCCAGAAGTCGAGGCGATTATTCGCCAGGCGACAAAATCTCCCTGAATCTCCTTGTGTGAACTAACCCTTAGGGCTCATATCAGTCATCAGCACTCCATGATAAAAATCTCAGTCACTCCCACCCATCTCAACCTGTGCCAGCTTGTTCCATAGTTTTAAATACCCACAGGCAACTGCCACCTCTGATGATGTCAATGAAATGAGTTTAATACATTACGTAAAATTTGTGATTTTTTTTGAAGTCCGATTTTATTTGAAAAAAATCACGATTTTTTTTTATTTTTGCATTCGGAGTTTAGTAAATAACTCCCTAAGTGTTTACACAGTAAAATAAAAATATACCTGAAAAAAATATACATATATATCCATATCTAACATGAAAATATCCAGTTTTCAATTAATGTATAATTTCACTGTATTTACTGTTTAACTGTCTCAAAGCTAAGAAGACAATATCTGTCACTATTCCTTTTTTTAAGATCATTGTATCCCAAGGCTGTTACACACCTGCTTCACTTGCCATCACTGGAGTCAATAGGCCAGTAGAGAATACTGAAACCTAATTTCTAGCTTTTAATTGCAGTGACACATTGGTACTAAGCACTGATCCCTTACTGCATTAACAATAGGCTGAGGTAAGGCAATTGCAACCAGCCAGCTAGTAGGGATGTAGCGAACGTCGGAAAAAAAGTTCGCGAACATATTCGCGAACTTGCGCAAAAATGCGAGCGGTTCGCGAACGGTTCGCGAACCCCATAGACTTCAATGGGAAGGCGAACTTTAACATCTAAAAAAGACATTTCTGGCCAGAAAAATGATTTTAAAGTTGTTTAAAGGGTGCAACGACCTGGACAGTGGCATGCCAGAGGGGGATCAAGGGCAAAAATGTATCTGAAAAATCTGCCTGTGTGTGCTTGGAAGAGATAGTGTAGGGGGAGAGCTGTTAGTGATTTCAGGGACAGATGATAGTAAGTTTGCTGGCTAGTAATCTGCTTGATACTGCTCTGTATTGGAACAAAAAAATAAATAAAAGCAGTCCTTACAAGGACTACTGTTATTGCAGCAGTCAGCAGATGAGATCAGAAGCAGGACAGCTGCCCACTGCAGCTACATACAGAGCACTGCAGTAGAAGGTAGATTACTAGCCAGCAAAGCTACCTAAGCTTAAATGTCCCTCAAACCCCTGCAGACTTCTGTCCCTCCAATAACAGAGCAGTATCAAAACGATTACTAGCCAGCAAACTTTCAACTGTCCCTGAAATCACTAACAGGCAGCAGCTCTCTCCCTACACTATCTCTTCAGCACACACAGGCAGAGTGAAAAAACGCTGCAGGGCTTCGGTTTTTATAGGGAAGGGGAGTGGTCCAGGGGAGAGCTTCCTGATTGGCTGCCATGTACCTGCTGGTCTGGGATGAGAGGGCAAAAAAAAGCGCCAACAATGGCGAACCCAAAATGGCGAACGTCGCGCGACGTTCGCGAACTTCCGGCGAGCGCGAACACCCGATGTTCGCGCGAACAGTTCGCGCCATCTCTACCAGCTAGTCCCCATTGTGAAGCAGTTATGTTGAATATACACAGACATACATATTTAATGATTGTTTTGGATAAGTGATATTTTATTATGTTTGCTGTGCAGTTTGTGGAATTTACAGTTCCCCCAGCTCTGAAAAGATCACAATCTAATTTTCTTGTCTAAGGAAGTACGATACAATCCATATTCCCCTTAGTGCCACGTGAATGGCATAAATAAATAGATTTTAATGTAAGCGAATGCTTTGCAGGTTGTTAAAAAGATTGTACTAGTCTGTACTAGGTTTAGCTGTTTATATAGTTGCTGTTATTGCTTGGCATGTCACAGCACAATGTTAATGCAAAACTTAATTTTCTGTTTAGTTAATCCCTGGACACTTTAGTTCAAAGTTGTGTTTTATGGGCTTACATTACTAATAAGCTTGCGCTCACTGCTGCAGTCCTCTTCTCCTCCTTTTTGTAGCGCTCTTGGGACTGGCAATTAGCCGTGGATATCCAGAACCATAATGAAAAGCAAAGCTCTCTTTTAATTGCCACTGGTAAAATTAGCAAAGTCAATTACTTTCCCTGAGGCTTTTTACTGTAGATATTAGAAGGATAAAAAAATCATTGCTTTAGATAGCACTTTTTTAATTAACACAAATAACATGTTCATAATTCTTCTAATTACACTGCTCTCTGTGCACTTCAGTATGTTAAACATTTAGCCCAAATTAAATTTTTTAGTTAATATCCTTTAGAAGTTACAAGACAAATCTTTATAATGGTATCTTCACATTTTCAATAATTTTTCCTAGCATTATGCCATTTTAAATATGTGTAGCCATTATTGGAAATGTAAACATCAGCAGTTGTATTCTGCAGGAAAGCTGTAAACATTTCTGTGGGTTTTGTACAGGTTAGCTCTGATTAACACATTAATGGTCACTTGACCAAAAAATGGGCTGCTTGTCTTTTCAGGACTGTAACACTCCAACAATGTAAGTGGATCCTGATAAAATTGACTAGATTGTGATTGGGTCCTTGGCCACGGGACAGGGACTGATGGGAATGATGTATAATGTCTGTAAAAGTGCTGAAACATATGTAGGTGATAATTACAAGATAACTCTGCACACTAAAATACCCACTTAAGTGACCATATTCACCAGAGACGATAATCAGAAACTCTTGCTATGTTGACCAACGTGCAACATAGTAAGTAACGGTAGGTATATCTGAAGTTATTATTTTTTATATAACACAATCATCTCCCACAGCACAGACATAGTTTACATATACATTTCACTAGAATAAATACCCTACTCATGAGAGCAAGCAGCTGTCGTAACTCACACACACCAAATACTTACACAACTAGAGATAGCATTACATCAGCTTTGGGGAGATTGTGTGTGCCAGGATCTATAGAAGGGCCAAAACTAGAGGAAATCAGACAGAAGAGGTTTGTACAGAGCACCCCCTAGGCACCTACCTAATACACATCATTGAAATTTTCTGTGCAGAAAAGGAGTTTTCAGGGCAGGACTCTACACTATCACTAGTACATGATGCTTTTTAATAATCTGTTGTTGCCCACGAGGAATAAAATACTGTTGGTAAACAACTTTTGCTACTAAATTTTCAGTTACAATAGTGTTTGATAACGATATGTTGTAGAAATGACAGACCCTCCATCAATTCAAAGAAGCAACCAAACATGCATGTACTTTCATATTTATTTGGAGTGCTGCTTATTTGATAAATAATTAGAACTCAGAGTTATTATTACCCTGTGTTTGCATAGCTCTATACAGAGATTATACACCATTCACATTAGTCCCTACCCATGTTGAGTATTCAAACCATCCCTACCCCTAGTAGGAAACCAGACGACCTGGATTAAAACAACGCAAGTGAGGGGAAATCATGTAAGTTCCCTGTATATAGCAGAGATGTTCCAAATCTCAGAGTGGCCAAATTGCTCGAGAAGGGAACTAATGCCTGTGCTCTACTAACAAGTGAGTTTTAAGAGAAAAGATGGTCTAATACTTACTTTGTAAGTAATTTTAAAGAATAGAAAGGGATTCCTGTTTTAGGGATGATTTAAGCATACAAAAATATAGTTAAAGAACTGTAAGCAAAGAATCTCAACTGTTTGTCTGTTATTGTAAATTTAAATTAGTGGTTCACTGTATCTGTGGATCACATTGAGACTCACAATAATTGTATATTTTGAAAAGTCAAGTACTATTTATGGACAGTGGCATCTGCAATTACAAGGACAACTTCTAATTCAGGTAATACTGTGACCAATCTGCCTTGTGGGCTTTAGAACATGATGGCAAACAAATTTCGATATTGTGAATCTAACCACAGTTATGAAACGTTAGGAGGGCTGTCCAGGACTCTTACATGTTTCCACCTTTCCTGCTAATTCTGTGTTATTATAGAACAGACAATACAATGTTACATGTTGCTGTTCCATTATGTACTTTATCAGAATCTCTCATGGATAATAAAGTTAATTATTTCTGCACTTTTACTTAACAGCCTGCAGCTGTTGTAACTGCTCTCTCTTGCTTATGCTTATGGCTGGACTCACTATGCATAGGCTTGGCAGGGCCGGTACCACAGCCTTTCCACTGAATGTGCACCAGGGCTGTAATAAATATCCTGAGAAGGAAAGCTCTCTGCAACCACAAAAACATGCCCGATATTTAATTCTCATTTTTAGGGAGCTAAATTAAAGATAAAACCAATACTTTTCCCTCACACTTGTACATAAATCTTGCTAGCTCTCTCATTAATCCCTAACATGCAAATCAAATGTCTCAAACTCCAGTACAACTGCATAGTATTATTGGAGGAAGCCACTTAACTGCCAGAAAAAATTGATCATTAAATCTGGAATACATTAAAGAGACATCTTGGGAACAGTATCCTTACCAGAAAGAAGTATAAGATTCTTACAAAACATAATGGAAACACAGAGCATAATGGAACACCCCATTGCTTTTGTACTGTAGGACCTTTTATTTATTATTCCTTATAATAACCAGCATTAGACATTTATCAGGAATGAGGTGTTAGGCTGGTGCTGCAGTGCAAGTTGGTGTTTTGTCAATGCCGTCTGTCGGTTTCTAAGTAGCAGTTATATTGATTCAGCTAAACAGAATGTATGGAAAATATAACACCACTTGAAGACACCATCACAGGCAATTTAGTGCTGTCCAACTTCGGCTGAGTTTATCCACAAATCAATTTGTTGTTATTTATTGCAATAAGGAGGCTGATTTAAGTATCTGTCATAGCAAATTTGAGTTTTCTTTTTATAGATTGTTTGCAGGTTACAGAATTGCCTTTGCTGTAGCTTCAGCCCAAATGTCTTTTTAAGAACATTGTGTATTTTATTTGAAGCCTTAGTTTACATATGACTAAAGAACTATTGTTTAAATGAGCCATTAAAGGTAGTAAAGGTTAAATTATGTAGAAGCCACTAAAATTGTTAAAGTTCTGTAATAACTTTAAATTGCCATAAAATAGAAATAATCTCGAATAATCTTTCTACATTTAGTAAGGTTTTCTGTTTCAACTATATCATAGCAAACTCTTAGGGGCAGATTTATCAAAGGTCGAAAAGAAGGTTCAAAGTTAAAAACGTCGAATTTCGAAGTAATTGTTGGGTACTTCGGCCATCAAATAGTCCAACTTCGATTCAAAGTTGAAAAAAACGTTGAAATTCAAAGGTCAATTTTTTTTTGAAGTACTGTCTCTTTAAAACTTTGACCATTTGACACCTAAAAGCTGTCAAAGTGCTGTTTTAGTCTATGGGGGACCTCCTAGAACCTGTATGAAGGCAATTGGGGGAGTTTGGGAGATCGAAGGTTGAAGTTAAAAAAAACTTCGACTCGAAGTAGCACTACTTCGAATCGTACGATTCGAAGAAGGCCCCCTTCAACATCATGGAGATGACATTTTCAGATATATACATGTGTATAATACAACCCTCTAACAACCGTTTTTAGGAAACAAACCTGATTTTTTTATGTGCCTCTTACCAAGGCAAGGAGGGTTACTGCTTGGTTAGTTGAAAGTTGCCTTATTACATAAATACCTGTAAAAGAGAAATTGATCTGGCTCAAAATGACACACAGATAGTTGTTGGAACATCTACACAGTGCTTTACAGAGATTATGCATCACTTACATCAGTCCCTGTCAATATGTATCTTACAGTCTAAACTCCCAATCACATTCACACACAATAAGACCATTTTTTATCAGAAGTCAATTAACCTGCCTGTATGTTTTGGCTTGTGGGAAAAAAACAGACATACCTGGAAGAAAACCCACTCAGACAAAGGGAAACCATACAGACTCCTTGCAGATAGTATCCAAACCAAAATCAAACCGAGGACTGAGCACTGCTACCCTCTGAGCCGCCATTGCTTTGTACCCCAAATCAATTATTTTTTACAACTCAAAAACTGTATGTACTTTTTTTTGTACATATTAAAATAACATTGAGGCTGAGATGGCTCACCATTTCAAGCTGTGTGTGTGTGTATAGTGATGTCAAACCCTATGTTTAAATATACCTTTCCAATGAGGAGTCCAACATAGACTTTGTACCTATTTTGGCTAAAATTTAAATATAGAAAAATCTACACGTGTGTGCAGTTACTCTGCTCACATGATTCACACAGTGCTTACATGACTCACGCAAATGAATGTATTATTAAGAAATAAGGTCATGGTCATGAAACTGTTCTGTTACTATATAATATTCTCATATTTTACAATAGGAGATAAATTATTCACTATATATATATATATATATATCTATATATATATATATATATATATATATATATATATATATATATACCTCCGAATTTTGTTGCTGTAATATCTTGGTGTGCCGTCTCCTTGCATTGCTTATATATATATATATATATATATATATATATATATATATATATATATATATATATATATATATATGTATATGTATGTATATGTATATGTAAACTGTATGTATATGTGTATATATATATATATATATATATATATATGTGTATGTACTGTTGGGTACTCTACTGTCGACACACTGGAGAATCTGTCTAAAATTTGGTTGATTAAGAATTTGTACTAAATAAAAATACAATATGATTGTAAAGTTATATACAGCTTAAGTCACTGGCACTCTATATTCTGTGATAAGTAGCATTTTAAGTATTTTTATGTTAGCAAATGAGAGTATCCTTCTGGTAATTGCTAGTAGAAGGAACAGAGTCTGTCCTATCTCTGGTTTCAGTAGAGGGGAACAGAAGCTGCATATCCTCAGCTAAATGCATTGTTAAAAGTTCATTCTATCACTTTGACATTTAGAGCAGGACTCTGTGTCTTTGTTCCTTCCTCTTCATATTACCAGTACCAGTCTCAGGATTTAGATACCCAAACCAGGATTTTTGCTTTAAGTTCATAAGTGATTGATCTGTATGATGGATATACGTTGTCAGAGTGTTCTTAGGATACTTGTATAAACCGTTATCCAGTCTGATGCATGGCATTTGGTTTCAACTTCGCCACTTGAAGACCAATATCTGATATCCAATCCTGTGTAGGATTTGAGAAAATTATCTTATCTCATACTTTATAGGGGAAACAGAGAAGGAAAGACCCTCATTTTAATTCTGTTCCCCATAACCCAACACATCTGGTAACACTGTAGGTACAGTGTCCTTTTGTTTCAGCTGCTACAGCAATATTTCCAGTGTATCCTGTTACATGTCTTTGGGGCTAGAATAGGATCGCTACACAGCAGATCAACATGATTAAGAAATTTCTAATTTTCTTCTGCGACATCAGCAAACAGAGCAAATTAGTCTGTGGTTTTGTACTGTGCATTACCTTCAGTCTTTGGCTCCTAATAAATTGTAGGGACCACTCAGCAGAGAATGTGTTAATGAAAGTAATCCAAAAACAAATCTAGAAGTGCATAACTGTAACACAATAGGTTTTTAGGAAGTTTTATTATCAAATAGAGGCGGACTGCAGTACTGAAAAGTATTGGGTTATTTAGGGCTACATCCTTCAGCTTGTTGTCTTCAATTACAAGAATGATAAAGACTGAAACAAAACACCTTAATTCAATCAGAACTAGGCACAGTTATAGGAAGCAAAGACTAAGGATCAAATATCCTCAGAAGTGCTCACATAGGAAATTAAACATTTAAGAAAGAAAAACTTTGAAAGCAGCTCAAGGGATAGCCTGGAGCTATACTGGCATATTAAAATTACAGGCAACCACAGATATTTTTAATTGATTTATTTTATGTTTCTCTGTTGTCATGAAAGCAAATTTAAAGAAACATTTATACACAATACATTGTACTGTTATAAGATATTTGTTTGAATCATTTAAAGGGATATAATCAACCAAATGACTAGTTTGTAAGGTTGTAAGTGACCTGGGACAAAAAAACCATATAGTTACTTTCCATTTGCCTTAACAATTGTCTAAAACCTAAAGACAAGCATGAACTAATTTTATGTTTAAAGTAATAACTGACAAATTCATTGTGTCTCATGTTCCAATCATCATAATGTATAGATGAGGTATACTGTAAAAATAAAATAGACAAAGGGATTATTAAACACACTCTGTAGGTTTCCTGTGCCTTCTTCTGTAAACAGCACAGGGATGTCCCCTTTCCAAATATGGGATATGCTGGGTGGGCATTGAAATTTAATAACTTGTAGTACTTACAGAAGCCAGAGGCTCGGCATATATGTGTTAATTTTCTTTCTTGTATTCAGTTACATGATTGATGAATCTACACTAGTGATGGGCTATTGGGAATTTTAATGCTACAGGAGACAGTCTCTATTTACATCAAAATGTGTTGATTTCTTTATGAAACTCTGCTCATTAAGTTGCATTAACAGCGATTGGGAACTGACTGGCGTGTAAGGTTTTTGCCCTTCTTGCATTTGTTTGTATGTGATATCTGCCACTGTTTTTTTCTATATTTTTTCACTGTGTATATGTGCAACATGTCAGTGTTTTGACCTTTTCTGTCATTATGGCCACTGGGAGGTAAACGAAATATTTCGCAGTTTAAGTATTTCCAGATTTTAAGGACTGGCGCACTCTGATAATTTTGTACACTTTTGACACAAGTGAATAAAAGGAGGTTTATCAGAGGCCCAGTCAGATTGATGCACTGAACTCCGAAGCTGTATGACTTTGTTGTATATAGACCTTTAGGGGGGTTCATTATCAAAGTTTGAATTTCAAATTCTTGTGATTTTTTTTACTCTAATAAATTCGAATATACTTGAAATTCGATTGGGAGGTTATTTAAGAAAAAATTTGAACGTCTAAAACTCAAACTAATCGAATTTGATTTGAATTTGACTAAACTCGAATCGATTTTTTTCTCCGAAAAAAACTTGAATGTCAGGAAGGCAATTAACATCTTCAAATGGGTCACTGGACCTCTCCCATTGACTTATACGTGAATTCGGCAGGTTTTAGGTGGTGAATAGTCAAATTCAAATTATTCCCAGGGTAAAGGTTTGATAAATTTCAAATTTCAAATTTGAATCAAGTTTGGATTATTCCCAATTCAAATTTGTGAGTTTTGCCCAAAAAAACGACAGTATTTGAAAAATTTCATTTGAATTTCCTTTTTGACCCTTGATAAATCTGCCCTTTAGTGTGTCAGGAAATAACAAAACACTTTTAGTAGATAAAAAGGTGTATAAGAAAAGGGGTAGTTCTATGAATACAGGATTCTTTTGAACTACTGTAATCCCCAAAACTTTGTTTAAAAATTCAGTTCAAACTACACCTATGTTCAATATGAGCCAGATAAAAATATCCTGTTTAAAAACTGTGTTCTACCTGTTCTTTTTATTTTTATGTAAACAAATCTAGATTTCTTTTATTATAATTATGATCCACTTGTTTAGTGAAACAAACACAACAAACATTTTTTTATCAGTTTGACCATTCAATTATTGGGTCCAGTTGAGCCCAGGGTTAGCATTTGGCTCATACGGTAAACCTGTGCAATCCAATCAGGTGAGCAATTGCTGAAGAGCAGGGACTGCTGTATGATATAGAACCTTCTTGTTTTGGCTTCATACACAGACCAATAAGCTGTCTAGAAACAACCCTCTGCTTCCCTGCAACTGTTAGACCCCACGTTATCTACAGAAAAGCTATTTTATGTATTTTATCCTTATGTTACCTTTCTTTTTCAGCTTCAGACTTTTTCCCCCTAATTCTAGACATTTGTATCTATGTTTTGAACACTAAACAGAAGTAGAGAACCTACTGTAAACTGGATTGCAACCATGTTAAAAAACAAAACAGGAGTAACCAAATAATGTAAGATTAACAGAAATAAAATTATTTAACCTTTCTCTGCCAGCCGATTTGGCTGTACTTTTATTGGCAGACCATTTTTTGAACATTTGGTTCTCTTTCACTTTATGGGCCTTTCCTGGGGGGGATCTTAATTTACCCAGGAAAACAATAAATAGGTTTTTTTGGGACAACCTGAGCTTTCAAAATATGCTAGAACTCTGATGTAAATATACATTTGTAAAAACAATATAGTCTTCTAAGGGCCCCATTTACTAAGGGTCGAAGTGCATTTTCAAATTCAAAAGCTTCGAATTTCAAAGTAATTTTTGGGTACTTTGACCATCGAATAGGCCAAAAATCATTTTGAATTGAAAAAACTTTGACTTCAAAAATCGATGTACTGTCTCTTTAAAAAACTTCGACACTTCGCCACCTAAAACCTGCTGAATTGCTGTTTAGCCTATGGGGGACCTCCTATAACCTTTGGCAAAGATTTGAGTAGTCAAAGTATTTAATTGTAAAATCGTTCGCATCGTTCGATTCAAACGATTTAATCGATCGGCCGTTTTCGATCGAAAAAATACTTTGACTATCGAAGTATCAAATTCAATGGTCGAATTTCAAAATTTTTTAACTTTCGAAATTCGACCCTTAGTAAATGTGCCCCTAAGTGTCTAATAAAATTTAAAAAACATGTTTCACATAATACAATCACATAGATCAGAAACTAATAATTTATTTTATGTAAGAGGACATGATTTGGAAAGTTCTGTCTCCTGAACACGCCAATACCAAATATATTTAGTTTTATGGAGATTTCTCACTCTCAGGGGCATGTTTACTAACATTGGAGATAAATATCTGGAGAGATTTCTGGAGATGTTGCCCATGGCAATCAATCAGCAATTAGATTTAAACAGCCATCTATAACTTAGAAAACAAAAGCAAAGATCTGATTGGTTGCTATGGGCAACATCTCCAGAAATCTCTCCAGATATTTATCTCCAATGTTAGTAAACATCCCTATCAATCTCTAAGCAGTACACTACCAAATTTCCAAAGCACCGCTCCACAAAACAACATACTTCTCATTTCAAGGCCAAACATTCTACTAACAGTAGGTTTACTTTAGAAAACTACCCATTATTAGAAAGAATTTCTGGAGAATCAAAAATGGGTAAATATATCTATGTACTCCAAACTATTAAGTTGCAATTCTTTCCTAAATTTATAATTTTTTATAGAAATTTGTGAATCTTTTGAAAAATGACCCCAAAGCTTCCAATCTACATCATCATATTTCCCACACATCATTAGGTACCAATGTAAAACACCCTAAATATGAATGCCAGTTGTCCACTGAACAATTTGATGTCCAATATGTATTGGACATCAAATAGTAAAAAGACCCCCGAAAACCATATATTTTTGTAAAGTACATATTCTGAGAAATCCAAAATAGGTAATTATGTATTTCTACTCTAAACTATCATATTGCAAAGCTACGCTAAACGTAGCGTTTTTTATTACATTTCTGAAAATTGCCTAAAAATATTGCAATTGGCCACATTTATCTAACCTATTTCTTACACACAATTGGAAAACACACTAAATATTGATGGCATGGGTCTACTGATGCCCAATGTGCATAGATATACCAAAGCAGCTGACGTGTGGACCCCAAATTAAATATTGCATATGAATTTTCTAGGCTGCCTAAATAAAATATGACGAACAACAAGGCAAACATAAAACTGCAATAAAATCACAAAAATCAATAAAATAGCAAAAGAACTGATCCAACAGCGTGGTTAGTGGTCAGACCCAATAGTCACGCTGTGAATTGTACAGTTTTTAGGGGAAAAACAAGAGGTGAAATGATAAAATGTAATCTAAAAAAAGTAAGAAAAAAATGTAAAAGTCTGTGTTTGTGTATGCATGTGTGTATACTTCTAAAATGTATGTGAAAGTGTGTATAGGAGTTTGTGAGTGTGTTTTTATATATATATATATATATATATATATATATATATATATATATATATATATATATATATATATCTGAAGACAGGCGAGCACACACAGGTCTTAGCAGGAAAACAAATGGTGTTTATTGAACAAAAAAACTAACGTTTCGGCTAGCACTCTAGCCTTTCTCAAAGTACAAATGGAATGAAAAAACCAACCTTTTAAACCCCCAGTGGCGGGAAAAGAAAGAAAGTGACGTCATAGTGACAAGAATGTTGGTTGTAAGTAAACAATATACAACAAAGGAACGTGAAAATAAAACCATCAAAAAGCTGTGAGAATACATATATATATAAAGGAATCAATGGTTACAAAATGAGAACACATTTAAGTCTAAATTAGAAAAAATCAATAAAGCGCTACTGCTAAGTCAAATAGAAATTTTAAGTGCTGGGTATTAGACAATGTCGGCATTTAATATGCAAAGGAAATGCAGCATAAATAAGCTGATCGTAGAGATAAGTGACCCTTGACAATGTTAGTAAATGTAACAATACATAAATCATCGCTTGGAGAGAAGAAACAAAGTGTCATGGAAGTCCGTTAACCCATTAGCCGCCAGGCTAGACATTGAAGGAGAAAGTGTCGATGCGAGAAAGGTGTACTGACAGTTGCACAAAGTCTAAATATGCCCATCAGGTGGTACGGCAGCCTAGGTGCTGGAAAGCGGTATACGTTGACACTGGTTGTGAGGTCCATCATCTAAGAGACATGCGATCGGTAGCGCGATGTGCCCAGGAGTCAGCAGCAGTGTGAGGCATCAAGGCGGTGAAGAGGATGTTCAAGGCTCACGTTGTTATGAGTCGGGGAAACAGCGAACGAGCTTCTGTCACTCATGAGGGGTGAAATCCACGGAGCTTGTCTTCATAGCAATAGAGCAAGGAATGTGGGCAGGCCATAAGTCTGGTGCGGTTCTAAGTAGCTGAACGCTCTATATGGACGGGAACGTTGAGTGTCGCTAAGGACTAGAGGGATAGCAACGATGGTAGAGGTCAGGGTTCAAAGTTCACTTGCCTCAAACAAGAGAGAGAAGGTGGATCTCAGAAGGAGGAATCGTCACTAGCGATCCGTAAATGCATAATAGAAAAATTTGTAGCAAAATGTCTGTTGCGGTTAATCAGAGAAGTTATTAATGTAGACATTTACTGCAATATATGCTCGTGGTCACTGTGAGGGGAAGCACACATGGGGGAGGGGAACACATAAGGAGGGAAAGGTATGGGCACGTGTCGACAGTGGCAATGGGTGGCGAAGCGATAGTACGCACACCTAAATGTAGGTAAAGCCTGTTACCTTTGAAGACCAACGGCAGTGGTAAGGGGTAACCCTGCGGTAGGCAGCACCTCGTAGTGCAGGCAATGTCTGTTGTATTTAGAGACCTTTAGTGGACTCATGCCGGGTTTATGTACAGAAAGGCATAAGAGACCTGTTGTGTGGAGTCCAGTGTATGGAACATGTGGTGCACTGGGCAAGGGGTCCGGTCGTCCACCTTGAGATAACAGGGGCATAAAGACACGTGACCCTCCCGAATTATGTGCACGACAGGTAAAATATAGACTAGGGTGCACCCATTGGTTACTGGCCGTGAGTAGTATAGAAGGAGGCATGAAAGCCCCGGGCAGTGCCGCATACTTGCCAGAAGCATGAGCGTAGGTAGCTGGGAAGAGGGGGGGGTAACAAACGGGGGAGACAAGTACAGGGTAACGTACAAAGGGGACAAACCGAGGATGGAGGGATACAGAGGGAATCACAGTTAACCGTGTCTGACAGCAATCATAGTGACATTCCGTTGCTTACATAAAACAAAAGCAAAAACAAAAAACTGGATGTCAAAGCATGCGGGGGTCATTGATTAGCCATGAATGAGATCCACCTTCTCTCTCTTGTTTGAGGCAAGTGAACTTTGAACCCTGACCTCTACCATCGTTGCTATCCCTCTAGTCCTTAGCGACACTCAACGTTCCCGTCCATATAGAGCGTTCAGCTACTTAGAACCGCACCAGACTTATGGCCTGCCCACATTCCTTGCTCTATTGCTATGAAGACAAGCTCCGTGGATTTCAACCCTCATGAGTGACAGAAGCTCGTTCGCTGTTTCCCCGACTCATAACAACGTGAGCCTTGAACATCCTCTTCACCGCCTTGATGCCTCACACTGCTGCTGACTCCTGGGCACATCGCGCTACCGATCGCATGTCTCTTAGATGACGGACCTCACAACCAGTGTCAACGTATACCGCTTTCCAGCACCTAGGCTGCCGTACCACCTGATGGGCATATTTAGACTTTGTGCAACTGTCAGTACACCTTTCTCGCATCGACACTTTCTCCTTCAATGTCTAGCCTGGCGGCTAATGGGTTAACGGACTTCCATGACACTTTGTTTCTTCTCTCCAAGCGATGATTTATGTATTGTTACATTTACTAACATTGTCAAGGGTCACTTATCTCTACGATCAGCTTATTTATGCTGCATTTCCTTTGCATATTGAAATGCCGACATTGTCTAATACCCAGCACTTAAAATTTCTATTTGACTTAGCAGTAGCGCTTTATTGATTTTTTCTAATTTAGACTTCAATGTGTTCTCATTTTGTAACCATTGATCCCTTTATATATATATATATATATGTATTCTCACA
This sequence comes from Xenopus petersii, assembly GCA_038501925.1. Lineage (NCBI taxonomy): Eukaryota > Metazoa > Chordata > Amphibia > Anura > Pipidae > Xenopus > Xenopus petersii. The sequence goes on along the minus strand of CM076680.1, from coordinate 90,210,470 downwards.
GCTTTTTGATGGATTTATTTTATTTTCACGTTCCTTTGTTGTATATTGTTTACTTACACCCAACATTCTTGTCACTATGACGTCACTTTCTTTCTTTTCCCGCCACTGTGGGTTTAAAAGGTTGGTTTTTTCATTCCATTTGTACTTTGAGAAAGGCTAGATTGTTCAATAAACAGCATTTTATTTCCTGCTAAGACCTGTGTGTGCTCGCCTGTCTTCAGATATCCACTATTGCTTTGCTGTTAGCACCCAGGCAACAAACACCTTTATACGAGAGCTGTGCTGGCTTTTTCTCCCTTTATATATATATATATATATATATATATATATATATATATATATATATATATATATATATATATATATATATGTATGTACAAAAGTACAAGAAAAAAAGCCTTAAAAGAAAAAGAATAAAGCTAACTAAAATGTGTATTGTGTATTTGTACATGCATGTATGTGTGTGTATGTGTAAATGTGTGTATACGTGTAAAAAAAAAGGCTACTTACCATTTTGAAGTCCAGGAGGGTCCTTGGCAGCCATGGGGGTCCTAAAAGCAGAGTCCACACAGCAGGAAGTCACAGACTGGCTGGAAGAGGCAGAGAGGAGACGCAATATAAGTGCAAACACGACATGTACCCAAAACTGGAAGAGGCAGAGAGGAGACGCAATATAAGTGCAAACACGACATGCACCAGAACCATGTAGTGTTTGCCACCACTAGGAATTAAAGTTTTTTTGCAGTAATTTTGCTGGAGTTTATTCTTCTTCAATTTTGCATCAGACACATGTCTGCATAATTGTAGGCAGGTCCTGCAACGATCACATCGCAGGACCCATGTGGCCCCCCTGCTCGTTGCCTAAGGGGTTGGGAGAGCACCGGAGCCCTCTGCAGAAAGAGCAAGAGATGTGAATGCAGAGAGTAGGTACTACGTTCTTGGCAGTTGGAACTTTTCCCTGCAAGAATGTAGTCCCTACATTCTTGGCAGATAAAGTGTTAAATATTTCAAAAAAATATTATCGGAATGTTTTCTGATAAAAGAGTGAATGCAGAGAGTAGCCCTTTCCAGTCAAGAACGTAGGTACTACGTCCTTGGCAGTTGGAACTTTTCCGTGCAAGAATGTAGTCCCTACATTCTTGGCAGATAAATTGTTAAATATTTAAAAAAAATATTATCGGGAATGTTTTCTGATAAAAGAGCCAAACTACTTAAAATGTATGTTCTCTGTGCGCACACAAATTTTGAGACTACTGTACTCCATAACAAATGAAACAAAAAAGTAAATGATCCAACAGTTACACTGCCAAAATAAACCATTTTTAGATGTGTGCAAAAGAGAGCAAAAGTGTGCAAAATGAAAAAATAAAAATCTTCACTAAAATGTGTATGTAAGTGTGTGCATGTGTGTAAAAAACGGGCACTTACTGGTTTTGTTGCAAGATGGACGCTGTTATAGTGGGGGGGGGTCCTGGAGGTCCTTGATGTAGAGCTTTGCGCAGCAGGAAGTGCGTTGGGTGGCACCAGGGGGAGAAGGAAGCCGGGAAAAAAGCAGCAGATGCGTCAGCAGATGCGTCAACCGCGTCACAGGACCGATGTGACAGCCCCCTAACCTCATTGCCCAGGGGGCTGTCATTCCTCCCAACTCTCTGTGTAGGTGGAAAAAGCTGCTGATGCAGAGAAGAAGGGTTCATCTGCTGAGGAATGTACATAGTACATTCTTGGCAGATTTAGTCCTTGCCTGACTGCACGGGTAAAAGTTTAATGATTTCTTAATGGTGTGGAGTAATAAATACCCACTTCTGGTATTTTTATGTACATTTTGGCTTTGTGAATAGGGATGTAGCGTCGGAAAAAATGTTTGCGAACATATTCGCGAACTTGCCTCAAAAATGCGAACGGTTCGCGAACGTCGCGAACCCCATAGACTTCAATGGGAAGGCGAATTTTAAAAGCTAGAAAAGACATTTCTGGCCAGAGAAATGATTTTAAAGTTGTTTAACGACCTGGACAGTGGCATGCCAGAGGGGGATCAAGGGCAAAAATGTATCTGAAAAATACATTGATGACACAACGCTGCGTTTTGTGCTGTAAAGGGCAGAAATCACACTACGTCACTCAGGTAGTGTTTCTGGAGACGGTATTATTATTGATATTTAGACAGAATGTGAAAAAGCTCACACAGCTAGGTGGCAGTTGTTTGAAGAACACACTGGGCAAACAATGCCTACAAGGTCAACGTATACACTACAGCAGTGGATACGGAATATATTATTGCTGCTTGAAAAACGTCACTCAGGTGGTGTTTCTGGAGACGGTATTATTATTGATATTTAGACAAAATGTGAACAAGCTCACACAGCTAGGTGGCAGTTGTTTGAAAATGAAGAACACACTGGGCAAACAAATTGAAACAATGCCTGCAAGGCCCACGTATACACTACAGCAGTGGATACGGAATATATTATTGCTGCTTGAAAAACGTCACTCAGGTGGTGTTTCTGGAGACAGTATTATTATTGATATTTAGACAGAATGTGAACAAGCTCACACAGCTAGGTGGCAGTTGTTTGAAGAACACACTGGGCAAATAATGCCTGCAAGTGCACTACTATTGGTGCACTACTATGAAGAACAGCAAACAGCACTGGACACGTCAAAGAACAGTAAGATAAGTAAAATAAAAAAATATATATATGTATATTAAAAAAAAAAATTACTCTGGTTGGTGCTGAACTACTAGGAGCAGCACAGTAGCACACCAGTCCCACTCCCCAACACAGCTAGACTAATAGCACTGGGCTCTTATAGTAGCAAAGTAAAAAAAGAAAAAAGAAAATAAAAGCAGTCCTTACAAGGACTATTGGGTTATTACAGCAGTCAGCAGATGAGATCAGAAGAGATCAGTGCCCACAGCAGCTACATACAGAGCACTGCAGTAGAAGGTAGATTACTAGCCAGCAAAGCTACCTAACCTAAAATGTCCCTCAAATCCCTGCAGAGTTCTGTCCCTACAATACAGAGCAGTATCAAGTAGATTACTAGCCAGCAAAGTTACTATCAACTGTCCCTCAAATCACTAACAGCTCTCTCCCTACACTAGCTCTTCCAAGCACACACAGGCAGAATGAAAAAACGCTGCAGGGCTTCAGTTTATATATGGAAGGGGAGTGGTCCAGGGGGTGTGAGGGTGGTCCAGGAGGGAGAGCTTCCTGATTGGCTGCCATGTATCTGCTGGTCTGGGGGAGAAATGGCAAAAAAAAGCGCCAGCTAAGGCGAACCCAAATTGGCGAACGTCGCGCGACGTTCGCGAACATTCGGCGAACGCGAACAGTCGATGTTCGCGCGAACAAGTTCGCAGGCGAACAGTCCGCGACATCCCTATTTGTGAATCGGATGTTACATAGAACAGTGAAGGGTTATAATATATATTATCATTAATGGAGGCCACAGAAGGCAGCAAATGATCTTCAGATGGCTTTCTTCTCCCTGCAGCAAATAATGCCGCTCCTATTCATTCGAAAACAGATGGAGGTGCCTGGAGGAAGTTTGATTACTACATTCAGCATTTATTTACATATTGCCTTGTCTACTCCCACATGAAGAGACAGTAATGGTTTGTCTGTCATCTTTTATTTGCCCACAATAGCTTTTTACACATACATACATGAAACAGTTAACTATGTATAATATGTTGGAGAGAATTAGCATCTATTACTGTTTGCTTGGATTTAGCCACATTTATACTTTTGGTGTGAAATCTTATCAAGGTTATAAAAATGATGACCACCACCAACTTCATTCTCATAGTAACAGAGAATTTCTTATCTATTATTTATTATTTGTGATTATATTAAAGGAGAAATAAAGGTCTTCTAACTTGCCGGTGCCAAAAGTTAAGCAACCCAAGTGATCACACGTACTTACCCTGGGCCGTTGCTCCTATCAGAAGAAAACTGCACTGGCCCAGGATTCTTCCAGCGAGCCAGAAGACAATCGCTCTGTGGTGCTTGATGGAAGAATCCCAGGCCAGTGCAGTTTTCTTCTGATAGGAGCACCGGCCCTAAGTTTCAGGTAAGTACATGCAATCACTTGGGGTTTCCTAAATTTTGGCACACCCAAGTTAAAAGACCTTTCCTTCTCCTTTAAATGCCAGATTGAAGTTAACTTACAGTTTGTGAACTGAACTTTGGAGTGTTTTTTTACTTTTTACTTGCTTACATTACTGTCCTATTTACATGGTGGCTAGGGTAAGTCGTGAGGCCTTATATTTTATTCCTTTTATCATTTATTTTCCCAAACATACTGTACCTGTCATATCTTTGAAATCACAGATCCTACTTTGCAAGTGCATATGCCTATTGTTTGTGCATTCCTCACTTTATATAAGACATTGTCAGGGTAGCAGCGCAAATACAGAGCATACATTTAGAAGCTTCAAAATAATCCATTTACTAAGGATTTCCGGCTTCAGTTTGTTACTGATACAGAGCAGAGCCATTGATTACCTAAGCTATATGAGATGTGGTGGGTTACACGCGTCTTCTTTGGTAAATATCCCAATATATGAAACACTGACATGAAAGTGTTTCATAAATTGAGGGGGTTTGATCTATGATATCTGCCTCTAAATGATGCTATTAGTATGCTATTAGTACAACTGTATATAAAAGAAGCAGTTGCTAAAATGATTTATTGTCTTATTTTAGGTATTGGAGATCATAAGTGGTACCATAGGTGACATGGCAAAAGGAATAGACTATGAAAATTCTGATATGCCAGAGGTAAGTTTGCTTACATTATATCATTGTATAATATATAAATCACTTCATATTAATACTAAAAGCAGCGGTGTAATTGATTTCTGCCATATAAATAAATACGCAGCCAGTTGCCAAAGTTTGCAGTATTGCCTTCTGCAAAGGAAGTTATAAATTAAGCCACCATCAGTTGCTAAATGCTCAAAAAAGTAGCAATGCACCATCAGTTACCAGAGTGCAGTTAAACCAACTGCAAGGCTGAAAGATAGTATCATATACTGTGTCACTTTCCAGAGAGACAAAAGCAGCCACGCTCCATATAAGATGTTAAGAGGACCCTGTCCAAACGAGATTACAATGTAAAAACCAATACAACCAAGAGAAAACACTTATCAAACATATGTTGGAGCACTGTACAATTGAAGGCTGCATACATCAAACATCTAAACTACGTACATATATGTATACATGTTTTGTCATGGGAAACCCATATTTTTTTTACAAAATGCATCAGTTGATAGTGCTCCTCCAAATGAATCCTGCATTGAAATCTGTTTTTCAAAAGAGCAACCAGAATTTGTTATACTGTATTTAATTTTGAAATCTAACATGGGTCTAGACATGTTGTCAGTTTCCCAGGTGCCCCCAGTCATGTGACTTGTGCTCTGATAATACTGCTGCACTGCAAGTTGCAGTGATGTTTCCCACCTCCTATTCTCCTTCCAGCAGTTTTACTATGGGAATGTAATAAGATAGCAGCTCCCTAACACAAGATTACAGCTCCCTGGTAGATATCCAAGTCCGGCTAACCCAAGTCAAGACTCCTCAATAGCACTGAATAGTAAAAATCCATGTGCCACTGCGACTCCTTTAGTTACATTAAGTAGGAGAAATAATAGTCTGTCAGAAAGCAGTTCCACAGTGCAGCACTGGCTCTTTCTGAAAACACATGACCAGGCAAAATCACCTAAGCTGGCTGCCTACACACCAATATTACAACTAAAAAAAAATACACTTGAAAAAGGGTTGTACCTGAAACATGTAGTGTTTTGCACTGCTAATAAAAGAAACACATGCAGTTTGAAAATACTGCTTTGAAGCTGTTTATTCCAACTTTCTTACAGTATCTTTTGGGAGTGTGACACAGGCTCATAGGAATTCCAGGCGATACACTTTTTGAATTTATACGCTGGGACCAGCAATGTGTCTTACTTTAAAAAAAAATACACTTGTTGGGTTAGGAATTACATTTTACATAATAGAGTGAATTATTTGCAGTGTAATTTAGAAATAAAAACTACATAATAATCCCTGTAATCTTCCCAATTTGTTGAAAACTCTGTATGAATAATCACAAATTATATTTCAAAATGAAATATTCCTAATACTGTCTTATCATTATAGAACACTTATGACTAGCTCAACAGTTTTCCACTACTGTACCCTGCTTTTTTGTGTTGTTGTGATATTGCAAAATGTATTTATATGTGTATTTATATTTTTCTAAGCTAACGTTTAATTTCAAATATTAGATCACAGTGTAGTCAACACAAAACAGCCAAAGACAATAAATGAGTTATGCTCAATGTATTCTTTCTTATTTCCACGTTTTGTATGCAGTCTTGTATATATTTGTCACAACAATTTGAAATGAAAGCAAACATATGAAATCTAAATATGTGGTTTATCAAGAGTTTGCAATTTTTATAGATGTAAACAATAATTATGACTTTGTAAAACCTTCACTGATCCTTTCAGATTTTACAATTTGTTTTATTTTCTACATTGGACCAAATTGAAATTGTCTGAATCCTTTCTCCTCACATGGTTGGTAAAGAGTTACTACTAAACAGTGCTGAGCACTAGTGATGAGTGGGTCAGGAAGAACTCAACCCTCACCTGACCTTAATCCACAAAATGTTGCAATGGTAGAACATGCATGCAATCCATACCCGTGTCTTCCTGCTTCTACACAACTTCTACACACGCCTCTGGTGCCAAGACAGGGAATCTTCAGGAGCAGAGTAGGAGTGTATTTCGCCAATCTGACCTGCACCCAACCTGAACCCGCAATGGTTACCTAAAGTTCAACCTAAATGCCCATCCAGTTAGTAAACTCAGTTTCAGGTCAACCCACACATTACTACTGAGAACTATCACCCTACAGAGAAGAAGTAATTTGACTGCTCACAGTAGCTGAACACATTATGCTGAATTGACACAAAAATCAGCTTTGATAAATGTTTTTCAGTTTTCATTGATTGACAGCCAGGAAAGTTTTGACATATGGGGAATATGCTGGGAATTCAATTCAGTATTTAGTAAACTGAATATTTTTGTTTCACTGATACAAGTAAAATAATAAAAGTATTTCCTGGCAACTATTTCAGGAAATACTTTGGTTACTATTTTTGTTCTCCTCTAACCAGAATGGTTCTGATGAGATACTCTACTTATTGGCCAAGCACTGTATCCAGCTACTGTATATCAGTTCATTCTAATGAATTAAATGAATATGTAATCAACTGAAACTGCTTCTGTTAGAACCACTTTGAATGGCATAAATGTTGCAAGTTATACAGAGAAGCTATCTGAGACACTTTTGGAAATGTAGAGATTTCTCTTCCCACCACTTGATAAACTTGAGACACATAATATTGCTTGGGTACCGCATAACAGAAAAATGACGTCATTTACACCAATCTTCATATTGTCTTGTGCCTAATAGAGTATAAAATACAATTACGAGGTCTTATTATGACTGTCTTATAGGAAGTGATGAGATGCTGTAATAAATGTCTGCTGGTACACTCGCTGTTAGTACAATGCATGGGAAGATAAAAATTATTTAAAGGGGAACTATCACGAATATGAAAATTTTATATAAGCTTCCTCATACCGAAGTAAAAAACTTTCTAAATACAATCAATTAAAAATTCTGCACTGTTTCTGAAATAATCAAGTTTACCTTCACTGTTCATCTGTTTCTCTTCATTCTGTTTTCATGTAGCACTTGGGTGTCAGAGAAATGATCCAATATATCTTATGGGGCTCCCTTTCCTAGCAGATGTATTAGAGCTCACTCAAATAACTGATTCCAGTACAAACAAAATCTATAACTGCCTTTTGCACAAATTCTGCACGTAGAGAGACAGGATTTCTGGTTATTTTAATAGAGTGAGCTCTAATACATATTCTAGGCAAAAGGAGCCCCCCAATAAGATACATTAATGGGGCAAATTCACTAAGATGCGAAGTTGCGCCAAGCACTTCGCCACATTTCGCCAGGCGTATTTTCGCCAGCGCTCCGCAAATTCACTAAAATCCGAAGTTGTGCACAGGGGTAGCGTAAGGTTGCGAAGTTGCACTAGCGTTGATTCGCTATATAAAGCAAAGTTACGCTAGCGAAGGCTAATTTGCATACGGTGCAAAATTCAAATTTCAATGGAGGAACACGTATCAGCACTACAAATGCCTAGAAAACCTTCAAATCAGAAAATAAAAATTTTATTTTGCCCTACACATGTGCCCACTGTCTAGGTAAGTCATGAGTCAGGAAATGTAGGGGGGAAGGAGGGGAGCCCCAAAAAATGTTTCAATCTTTTTCAGCCTATCACCCATCATGTAGAAAACACGCCAGCGTTTTTTGGGACTTAGAAAAAAATTTGACTTTTTTGGAAACAATCCCTATCTACTCTATTGCGCTTCGCCAGGTCTGAGGTGGCAAAGGAAGTCTAGCGTAAAAGGTAGTGTTCAGTACACTGCGCAAGTTAGTGAATTTGCGTAGTTACATCGCTAGCGAAAATTCGCCTGGCGTAAGGATGCGAAGTAACACTAGCGAAAATACGCCAGCGTTCGTTAGTGAATTTGCGCAGTAGCGAAAATGCCAAACGCTAGCAAATTAACGCTAGCGTTCGGTGCTTCGGCGTTAGCGAATTTGCACCAATGGATCTGTCAATGAATATCTGGCACCCAACTCATGACGATAGAATGAGGAGAAACAGATGCTGAGAGAGGAATATTGAAGATGAATTTGATTATTTCAGAAACGGTACAGAATATTTAATTGTTTGTATTTAGAAAGTTTCTTACTTCAGTAAGCTGAAGCTAATATTAAATTTTAATTTTCACGATAGTTCCCCTTCAATGCTTGATGGTGAAAAGAATCACTAGGAATTTCATGCAATAAAACTATTATTTGAAATGAATGCACTGAACAAATAGTAGTTACGTTATTTCTTCTCTTTGTATGTATTGTAAAAAGTATTCTTAAGAAACAAGGTAAGAGGGGGACAAGGAAAATGAATGCAAACAAACTTATTACAGGATTATGTTTCTGTATGGATGGGACGGATGCTTTTTTGTTGTTGTCGTCTTCATATTGTTCTTTTATTTTCTTGTATTGGTCTGCAGTTCTGTCATTTGTTATCATAAATTATGTTCTAATTTATTACCATACTTTTAAAATTATCCTTAATGGGATGAAAGCAGTCTGCCTTATATATACCAGAACTGTAAAAAAATGGTCACATGTGGTGGTCACTGTGAAGACAGCAATGTATCGCACAATAGTTAGCTGTTGGTCACTTGAAGATAAAGTGGGTAAATGGTTTTTTTTATTATGCTTTTATACATTATGCTGCATTTTACAGAATTACAGAGTTTAATCACTTCATGATACAAACTCATTTTACTGGGACAGTCACATTACCTTTTATTAGGGCCAGTTTCATCAAGAGCCATTTAGGGCACACAGAGCATTGACTCTGCTGAGAAGCAGATCCTCTCCCTTCCACATCTGTGAATGTGAGACTGGCACATGGGGTGAGGGGAAATAGAGAGAGGGTGGCACATGAGAAGGGCAGTGAGACAAATTGTGCAAAATGGAGACATCCGAGAAAAAGAAAATATTAATAAAATGTAAGCTCAATAGGGCAGAGATCTCCTTACACCTGTGGCATTTGATGATATTTGATGTAACACCCTTTTTTGTGCTAATAGTTTATTGTAAAAATCTATGTTTTTTAAACATTAATAAAAGGTGTAGAGTAAAAACATTTGGGTGGAAAAGGGGATGGGTTGCCTTGGGTGGCAAGTAGTACCAAAAAAACAAGGTATAGTGATACCATGCATAGTTATGTTTGGGTATGCTAATTTCTTTTCTCATGGCTAGATAAGGTAAAATGTTATTTGCAATTTTCAGAAAAACCAAACTGAATTTTTATGTTTAAAGGAGAATTAACCTCTAAAAATGAATAGGGCTAAAAATGCCATGTTTTATATACTGCACTTATTGCACCAGCCTAAAGTTTCAGCTTGTCAATAGCAGCAATGATCCAGGACTTCAAACTTGTCACAGGGGGTCATCATCTTGGAAAGTGCCTGCGACACTAACATGCTCAGTGGGCTCTGAGCAGCTGTTGAGAAGCTAAGCTTAGGATTGTTGCAAAGTATCAAGCAGAACATTAGGTTGGCCTGTAATATAAGCTGATGCTACAGGGCTGATTATTAAATTCTGATGCTAATTGCACTGGTTTCTGTGCTGCCATGTAGTAATTTATTAATTACTAATCAGCCTTATATTGTGACATTTATATTCTATGTGTACTGTATATTGTTAGTGCCTAAGCTCAGTAACTGACAGCACAATGGAGCATGTGCAGTTAATAAGCAGAAAAGAAGATGGAGAGCTACTGGGGCATCTTTGGAGACAAGATCTTTACTGCTAAAGGGCTGTGGTTGCCTGGGGCTGGTACAGAAGTACAAAACATAATGTACAACATTTCTAGCCTGCTTCTTTAGTTTAACTTTCCTTGTCCTTTAATCTGAACTGTTCCCACTTTGTGTCAGTTCCTGTATAATTTCATATACATACTACAGTAGCTTAATTTTCAGTCAAAACACTTTTTCTAAAGGCAATTTTAAAGTTTGTTAGAATTTTATAATGAATTCTGGTTATATTAGCCTGGCTTCCTCACCAATACTTGGGGGTAGGAGCTTCAAACTTGGTAATTCAGATATTTAAATCACATCCTATTCTGTCTGAAATTCCAAAGTTGCCATTGTAGAACTTCCCTTACTTTCCTGAATTAATAGCCTGTTTGTGCCTGGTGTATTTTGATATGATGCATAGTTGCTACAAAAGATAGTTTCTTTTCAAATCAGTCTCATATTTTCTGAACCCTCCTTTGCCCCTGTAACTTTGCACCCTTTGGCACGTGGTCAAGTTAGAAAGATTAGAGTCTGCTAAAGGAATTTGATTTAGTTTCTGGTTCTGATTTCTAGAAAGATGATACTTTGTGAATAAGATGAGCTTAAATTTCATTTCATTTCTTAGGATATCATGTGTAGCATTTTCTGTGCTGTGCTTTGGTACAATATAACGTGTTTAGTGTAGGCTAATAGAAATGTGGTTGTATTTAAATCAAACCATGATAAAAACTTTAATATGTAGATAGAATGTTTGCTTATTTGAGCCTACGTTAGATGCCAGTAATTTAAGACATTGTGGCACAGAGGAAACCATTACTGCCTTACAGTGCTCTGGGGTTTCTGGGTCTGATTTTAAAAGGGCACTATATAAATGGGATTTATATTCATGGTTGCTCATGTTTCTTCTGAGTGCACTGGTTTTTGCCCATTGGCCAAAAAACGTACAAGTTAGTTAATTGGCTTGTGTTGAAATATACCTGTGTGTGTAATCTTACTCTGACCTCTACATTCAAAACTGGAACTACATCTTCTCTCTTAAAGGAACAGTTCAGTTTAAAAATAAAAACTGTGTAAATAGATGGCTGTACAAAATAAAAAATGTTTCTAATACAGTTAGTTAGCAAAAAATGTAATGTATAAAGACTGGAGTGACTGGATGTCTAACATAATAGCCAGAACACTACTTCCAGTCAGTGACTTTAAAGAAGAATTCAACCCCCATAGACCCCCCTCCCTCCCCTCCCCCAGCCTAGCTGCTACCCGGGCAAATGCCCCAAAGTCTTTACTTACCCCTCGGTGCAGATTCTGTCCAGCGAGTTCTCTGCAGCCATCTTCTGGCTCTTTGGTAATCTTCTAAACGATAGCAACATATCAGCAATTTCAATGACTTTCGGCACATGTGCAGTTCTTGCGAGGTGGAAGATTGATTGGGTTAGAGGAGGAGAAGGAATCCTGAGTGATCAAGTGGATGCTGCAACATTACTATTAACCTTTTCACAACTGGAGTGGCAGGTATTAAAAGGTTTCAAAAAGGCTGTTTACTGATTACATTTTTGGCAGGGGGTTTACATGTCCGTTTAAGGATACCAGCCTAGCCAACTATATAACACTAAATGAGGAATAAGACATAAGGTAAATATAATTTCAAATATCTTCTTGTCCTTTTGTTACATAGTTACATAGTTAAATTGGGTTGAAAAAAGACAAAGTCCATCAAGTTCAACCCCTCCAAATGAAAACCAAGCATCCATACACACACCCCTCCCTACTTTTAATTAAATTCTATATAAGCATACCTATACTAACTATAGAGCTTAGTATCACAATAGCCTTTGATATTATGTCTTTCCAAAAAATCATCCAAGCCATTTTTAAAGGCATTAACTGAATCAGCCATCACAACATCACCCGGCAGTGCATTCCACAACCTCAATGTCTTGACTGTGAAGAACCCCCTACGTTGCTTCAAATGAAAGTTCTTTTCTTCTAGTCTAAAGGGGTGGCCTCTGGTATGGTGATCTACTTTATGGGTAAAAAGGTCCCCTGCTATTTGTCTATAATGTCCTCTAATGTACTTGTAAAGTGTAATCATGTCCCCTCGCAAGCGCCTTTTTTCCAGAGAAAACAACCCCAACCTTGACAGTCTACCCTCATAATTTAAGTCCTCCATCCCTCCAACAAATTTAGTTGCACGTCTCTGCACTCTCTCTAGCTCATTTATATCCCTCTTAAGGACTGGAGTCCAAAACTGAACTGCATACTCCAGATGAGGCCTCACCAGGGACCTATATAAGAGGCATAATTATGTTTTCATCCCTTGAGTTAATGCCCTTTTTTATGCAAGACAGAACTTTATTTGCTTTAGTAGCCACAAAATGACACTGCCCAGAATTAGACAACTTGTTATCTACAAAGACCCCTAGATCCTTCTCATTTAAGGAAACTCCCAACACACTTCCATTTAGTGCATAACTTGCATTTATATTATTTTTGCCAAAGTGCATAACCTTGCATTTATCAACATTGAACCTCATTTTCCAGTTTGCTGTCCAGTTTTCCAATTTAGACTAATCACTCATCAGCAAAGTGGCAGCATCCTGCATGGAATCTATAGTTCCGCACAATTTAGTTTCATCTGCAAAAATAGAAACAGTACTTTCAATACCCACCTCCAGGTCATTAATAAACAAGTTGAAAAACAAGGGACCAAGTACAGAGCCCTGTGGTACTCCACTAACAACAATGGTCCAATTAGAAAATGTTCCATTTACCACCACTCTTTGTAGTCTTTTAGCCAGTGCTCTATCCAGGCCAACATTCTATGTTCCAGGCCAACATTCCTTAATTTAACCAGTAACCTTTTGTGTGGCACTGTATCAAATGTTTTAGCAAAGTCTAAATAAATCACATCCACTGCCATCCCAGAATCGAGGTCTCTACTTACCTTATCATAAAAAGAAATTAAGTTAGTCTGGCAAGATCTATTACGCATAAAACCATGCTGGCACAAACTCATAGTATTATGATTTGCTATGAAGTCCTGTATCTTATCCTTTATTAACCATTCAAAATGAGAACGGGATCCTTTTTTGAATAGAGGCACCACATTAGCAATTCGCCAGTCTCTCGGCATTATGCCAGATCTCAATGAATCCTGAAAAATTAACTAAAGAGGTTTGGCAATAACAGAGCTAAGCTCGCTAAGTACCCTGGGATGAATACCATCTGGCCCCGGACCTTTGTTAATCTTAACATGTTCTAGTCTCTTTGAATTTCCTCATGTGTGAACCATGCATCATTAGTTGTATTACTAGAATTGGGACTATTAAAGGAGAAGGAAAGCTACGGAGGGATTGTATTGCCAATAGATTAGCTGCAATAGTGCAAGCTAGAATGCTATATTTATTCTGTAGAATGTTTTACCATACCTGAGTAAAAAGCTCTAGAAACTCTCTGTTTGTTTAGGATAGGAGCTGCATTATTAATGTGGTGTGATATCACTTCCTGCCTGAGTCTCTCCCTGCTCTGGGCTCAGATTACAGTAGAGAAGGGGGGGGGGGAGAAGAGGAGCAAACTGAGCATGCTCTTGCCCAGGGCAATGAGGTTTAAGCTGAAGGCAGGAAGCCCATGTATACACAATAGAAGGAAAGAAATGCAGTGTTTCTTTTGACAGGGGACTCAGAGCAACATTACTTTGGGGATTTACTGGTATATTTAGATGGACCTTTCTGATAAGGCTTACTTAGTTTTAACATTTCCTTCTCCTTTAAGAAGGAAACCTTCACTTACTGGTTCCTCATTTGTGTAGAAAGATGAAAAATATCAGTTCAGAATCTGCGCTTTTATTTTGTTTTCATCAACCAGCTGACCTTTAGCTTGCCTTATAGCTTCTTTGAATGATTCATTGGCCTCCTTGTACCTTATAAATGATTTGGCTGTACCAGCTAACTTGAAAGCCTTAAAAGCACATCTTTTCTTACCCACCTCAACACCAACGCTTCTATTGAACCAAAAAGGTTTTGCTTTGCAACGATGTTCCTTGTGTACAAGTGGAATATACTGACATGTATATTTATTAAGCAGCATTTTAAAGACTTCCCATTTTTGTTCTGTTTAACCCTGTGAAAACCATTTCCCATTTAATATGTTGTAGAGTTTCCCTTATACTGTCAAAGTTTGCACGTCTGAAATTTAGTGTTTTAGTTACTCCCTTATAGAATTGCTTCTGTAACAGAATCTCAAAGGAGACTATGTTATGATCACTATCCCCTAAATGCTCACCCACACAAATGTTAGAGATGAGTTCAGTATTGAGGTCCAAAAGAGTGTTATTCCTAGTAGGTTCTTGAACGAGCTGGAATAAAAAGTTGTCATTCAGCATATTTACAAACCTACTAGCTTTTTCTCTTTTTTTGTCTTAGCAACCCCATTACCCCAGTCAATGTCTGGATAATTGAAGTCACCCATAGCAACAACTTGACCCAGCTGTGAAGCCGCTCATATCTGCAAGAGTAGCTGGGCTTCGTACTCGACACTTATACAAGGTGGTTTATAGCATACACCAATGATAATTCTTTTTGTCCAGAGGGATTCTACACCCTCACCAGTGCCAGCTATGGTTATTTCTTTAGCGCATGGCTTTAATTCAGGCTTTACATACAAACACACTCCTCCACCCTTTTTAATCCCTCTGTCCCTCCTAAAAAGGGTGTAACCATTTAAATTCACAATCCAGTCACATGTTTCATCCCACCAGGTCTCAGTGATACCAATTATATCATAATTTTTAGAGCATGCAATTAATTCTAGGTCACCCATTTTAGCTGACAAACTCTGTGCATTTGCCAGCATACAGCGTAGGTTACTACTTTTACTTTTGAAATTTGCATTACTTAGTGGAGAATTATATGTATTAGTATTATTCTGTTTTCCGTGTAACAGAGGGACCTCCTTAGCTGGTAAACTGTATGCCCCCCTCACTCCTCACCCATGACCCCTTACTAACCCCACTGCCCGTCTACCCTAGCTTCCCCATAATTCTTTATCTCACCCACCCCCCACTTGCCTAGTTTAAACACTCCTCCAACCTCTTAGCCATTCTTTCCCCTAGCACCGTGGACCCCCTTCCATTGAGGTGCAAACTGTCACAACTGTATAGGTTGTACCCCAAGGAAAGATCAGCCCAGTGCTCTAGGAACCCAAACCCTTCCTTCCTACACCAAGACTTGAGCCACGCATTTAGCTCCCTAAACTCCCGCTGTTTTCCTTAACTTGCACGTGGCACAGGCAAAATTTCAACCTAGATCTAGACTAGATCCCTGAAATCACACTTTAAGGTCTTCCATCTACCATCTATTTTGTCATTAGTACCGATATGCACTAAGACAGCTGGGTTATTCCCAGCAACACCCAATAATTTGTCTATTCGATCAACCACATGCCGAACCCTGGCACCAGGTAGACAGCAAACTGTTCGGTTGTAGCGATCCGGACGACAAATTACCCTATCCACTTTCCTAATAATTGAGTCCCCTACAACCACAATCTGCTTAGGCCTGACTCTACTCTCCTCCCCACCACTACTAGAGAAACTGGTCTCCCGGCTGTAAGAGAGATCAGCTCCATCTAGAATTTCCAGTCCACAGTTCATACTCCCATCTTCACACATCATGTGTTTGTAATAAAGGTATTACATCCTCAGCAGGTTCAACCTAATCTTCTTAGCCATATTAGAACTTCAATAAACACGTGCCAACCTCTGCCATTTTGCAAGTTAAATCTTGACCCCTTAAAATGATTTACCCATGTGTACTATAGGGAGGAAGGGGGTGCGTTATAATATCAGGATTTGGAGAATGATGGAGAAGTTCTCTGGGAATGTTCATCATCTCAGGGGCAAGTTAGTATTAAGAAGTTCCTGACATATTTATATGTATGCAGAACAAATTGGTTTAAAAATTCACACCACCTAAAATAGACTTTGAAGTTCCAAATAACAATATTGGGCAGGGAGAGATTTTTCTTACAAACCATGTATATACCGTAAGGTTTCTACAGCTCACTACTGTATGCATAGATATGCAATTTATGTTAGTAGATGGTATCGATATATACCAGGCTTTAAAAATGTACCCAGGTTAATAACGACTTAGTATATGTTTAATACTGCTTATTGATGCTGATAACATATATTTATACAAATTCAAGCATGGTTTACTGTTACACCTTTGTAAAGGTTATGATAAACACTTTGGGGGCTCCTTGTAATGCTATACTGTGGAACAACAGTTCTGGCCATAGCCTCCATAACATCAAGCCACACTCCCTGAATGTAGAGGGTAGAAGGACTTTATGGGAGGTTTTAGCAAAAGATTTGGCTTTGCTGTTGAGCAGTTGTGTGATAGGTAAGTCAAATCACTGCCGCCTTCTTCAAAGCTGGGCTGAAAATAATAGATTTTTTACTCTTAATTTTCTAAGCTAATACAAATGAAAAATAAAATATATAGTGGCCGTTTAAATAAAGCATGTAAATTGGACAAGCATGTTGTTTGGTGTGCCATATTCACTGTGGGGAAATATGTGCATCCACAGTGTCTGCTTCATGTGTAATCAGTAAAAGGTTATTTGATGGCCACATAATGTCTACAGCAGTGGTTGTAATGTTCGTTTTAAATTTGTGTGTACATCTATTTATTTTATATTTTTCAGAACACCTTTACAGATGTTAATGGCATATCTAACTGGATGGAGAATATTTTCCTCTCTCATGGTTCGCTGCTGGCAAAGAGTTGTCAATCTGCAATGCTACTGGCACATCATGATTCAGAGATTCAGTCAAGGGCTTTCCAATATGGAAAACACATGTCTATCAGTTACAAGGTCTGTATTCAGGCTAAAGATTTGCATACTTTGGGCCTCTTATTCTAATCTGTATCTTAACCTGTATGTGCCCATTTATTGTACAGCACTGTGGTGCTTTATAAAAATGTGCTAATTATAGGATAGCATGTGTTAAAATACTTATATAAGAGTACACAAAGTTTAAAGTTGTTTTAATAATATGAATGAATAAATGAGAAATCCACACTTTTTGATTGTTGTAATATTTTGGGAGTGAATATAGAAAAAGGTCAGAATCACACCTGTTGTGAGGGCATGCCCATCTAAATCTAAGTCTAAGTCTTATTCTGTAAATTCACTGGTGGCACAGTTTCCCCAGTAGTGTATTTTAGCCAGCAGTAATACTTGTAAAACCAATGGTTTTGTGGGCCTGGGTCTGTTTCCTCAGTACCACCCATGCTACCTCCCTTTCACTTAAATTGAAAATGGTTTATAGTGTCAGAAGTCATGCTATTCAGCCTGAAGACACTCACTAGTGCATCTTCGGCCTCAAAGGTTTTTCCATTACAAGTCAAAGGATGTCATCAGCACTTTTTCACAGTCTACAATAATCGATTGTAAGCTTTTTTGGGGCAGCGTCTTCATCCTAAGGCTCTGCTGCCCTCAGCCTATGTGTTTCTTGCAGGTTGAGAGACGCAGATCCATTCCCTACCCCAGCCCTAAGAGAAAATGCCCTCTGCACCATAGTTATGGCAGAACTTTCTACCATCCCCCTATAGTATTTATTTGTTCTAGATAGTTTACCTTTATGTCAGTATATCTGTAGAAATGCCTAAACAAATCTAAATTTTCAATCTGTTCAACTGCTGCTGTTTTATTACACAAAACAACAATCTCCCCGACATTTGCTTGATTAAAAAAGTGCCTACAAGTGTATTATATTCTCATAGCATCCCCTATAAAGAGAAATAGAACAGAAATGTTACATATAAAACAGATAGCTCATGTTAATATTAACTTTAATGTTGTGTAGGCAATAGTATTTATGGCAATTTGCAGTTAGGAGGATTTGGCTTGGAGGCTCTGATAAAACATTGATGTCTGACCCTGATTCGGCAAGATGCTGAAATCTCCTGGTGTTCCAGCATACCTAGTATGCCTATAATGGTTGCTCTCTCACAGGAGAAAAGTGCTGTATAAATAATTTCCCTTCCCTTACTTTATTTTTTATTTCTTGGGGTTTAAAATATGTATATTTTATGAAGATCTCATACGTAAAATTTAGATTACTTGTCTTACTTACGTGTCTTAATTAACATAGCACTTAGCAGCAGCATGGGAGTCAGAATGAAATGTGAACAAAAGAGGTTCTGATTAGAAAGATACGCAAGAAAAACCAAAATATAAAACCAAAGCCTCCAAATTAATCTGTTTTTGATTGTAAGGGTTAGCTTGGTGACCTGATAACCACATGCATTAGGTCGCAGGCCAGTAAATCCAATCACCATGCAAACTAAAACATCAAGACCAAAAAAAAGTAAATTTTTAAAGCCTGGTATATGTAAATGAAAAGTTGATAAGAAATGGTCAACTTAAAAGCTAATTTAAAAGTAAGCTTCCCCTTTAAACTCGCGTTGTGTTAGACTGACAAGCTGGGTCGGTAATATGGTGCTGAAGTTCATATGCAACATGCACTGTTTACAGCTTGATCTTGTGGATAAGAGCACAATATACAGAAGAGACCTTCAATAAATACAAAATGAATGTCATTTTTTTTGGCTACAACAGAACATAAAATCTGACATTGTGTGTTATAGGTTTCTGCATTATTTTCTACGGGAAAACATTTTATCTAGCAACACATGATACTAAGGATGGCTGTTGTGGCCAGCAATAATAGAGTTAAAATAAGAGTTCACTTAGTAATATGTATCTATAAATCAGGCAAATTCTTTGCCTCATGGGATCTATTTGACTTGCAGTGATTTTAAGTTAAAGTGAAACTGTTTGTCCCAATTTCTGTTGTTTAAGGTACTGGAACAGAGCAGATTGTCATTTCATAATTTATGAGTGATTATATGTACAGGATGGCTCTAGTGATGTATTCCCTAATGTTTTCAAATTCTGCCCAGGAGCAAATTAAACTCCTCCATGTGTCAGCTATGGGTGTTTGTGTTCTATTGCCAACACAAAATGTGCAACCTAAAGAGACTAAGCAGGTGCTTTGGACCTCATGGAATAACTCAAACACAAAACTCAAATTTATCCCAACAGAATGTGATTGGTATGTGGCCAAGATGCAGACATTGTCTAATGTTAAATCCTTCACTATAATTATGATTTTTGCCATTTTGCTTAATATACACTAGACAATCCAGTTTAAATATAATTGCAAGCATTTTATTAAACAGAAAGCTACATCTCCACTGGGTGGATGCACTGGTTGATGTAAATAATGGGGTTTGAAAGGTTTGTCTAGTTTTAGCCAGAATTACAAACTGATCCAGGGACTTGTTGCAGGTGGGGCTGTCACACAGCTGAATATCTCTAGATTTGTCTAAATCAGTGCCAGCAGTATGATTTGTTGAATGGAATGCACTCATTTTGGCCTAAAATGAAATAAAATTGGAGGATGTTGTCCACGTCCTTGCACAGCCTTTTTTCTGCATGGGAAGTCTTAAAGTGGACCTGTCACCCAGACACAAAAAGTTTTATAATAAAAGTCCTTTTCAAATTAAACATGAAATCTAATTTCTATTTTTTTTAAAGCATTCATATCTGTTGTAAACTCATTTAAAAATCTCAGCTGTCAATCAAATAGTGTCTGCCCCTCCTCTATTCCTTAGGCATAGAGGCGGGGCAGACAATTAATTTCACTTTCCATTCAGCACTTCCTACATGTCACTGCTCTCCCCACATTCCCCTATTCTCTTCACGGTTTAATTGTGTAGCCAGGGCATGGGGATGGACATCAGGTCCCCCATTCTGGTGCACAAACAAGATTCTGAGATGATGCAAGGCTTGCCTTAATAACAGTGTCCACAAAATGCTCCTGCCTGCTTGCTACAATTCTGAATTCCCAGACTGAAGGAAACGATTCAAATAATTTATATAGGGGCAAATTTACTTATGGTCGAATATCGAGGGTTAATTAACCCTCGATATTCGACTGCCGAATGGAAATCCTTCGACTTCGAATATTAAAGTCGAAGGATTTACCGCAAATAGTTAGATCAAACTAAAAATTTTTCTTCGACCAAAAAAAGATAGCAAAGCCTATGGGGACCTTCCCCATAGGCTAACATTGACTTCGGTAGGTTTTAGGTGGCTAACTAGGGGGTCAAAGTTTTTTTTTTAAAGAGACAGTACTTCGACTATCAAATGGTTGAATAGTCGAACGATTTTTCGTTCGAATCGTTCGATTTGAAGTCGAACTCGAAGGTCAAGTAGCCCATTCGATGGTCGAAGTAGCCAAAAAAAAAACATTTGAAATTCACTGGTTTTTTTATTCTATTCCTTCACTCGAACTAAGTAAATGGGCCCCTTAGTGTAATTAAAGTTCATTTTGCTTGACCAATAGGACTAAAATAGGATTTTAAATAATTTTTGGGTCGACTGGTCACCTTTAAAGGGGCAGTTCACTTTTAAAAAAACTTTTAGTATGTTATAGAATGGCCAATTCTTAGCAACTTTTCAGCTGGTCGTAATTTTTTTTTGTACAGTTTTTATTAATTATTTGCCTTTTTCTTCTTCTGACTCTTTCCAGATTTCAAATGGGAGTCACTGACCCCAGCAGCTAAAAGTTGTTTTACTCTGTGAGGCTACAATTGTACTGTTATTGATCATTTTTATTGCTCATCTTTTTATTCAGGCCCTCTCCTATTCATACTCCAGTATCTAATTGACTGGCTGGCTACTTGCAATCATAGCAATCATATAACCACAGAAATTTCAAACTGAAGAGGTGAAGACCAGTTGCAAACTGCCTTAGAATATTACACTTTACATCATACTAAAAGTTAATTTTAAAGTGAACAACTCCTTTAATGTGCATACATTATTTATCAATGGGCGCAGCCAAGTTTGCTCTGATGAGGTTTCCTAATTCAAAACGTCTAATAAAATAGTTACCCCTGTTGATAAGATGTTTCATGAAGAACAGTTGCTTTAAAGGGCAGCTGTTGCCAAAAAATATTATCTCCAACCAAAGGTGCGGGAGAGAGCTCCCGGTGACGAGCGGCCATGTTAGGGCACACGCATGCAGATAACAAGCGAATGCCGCAGATTGCTCATTATGCACATTTTTGTGACATCATAAGCAAGTTATGCGCATGCGCTCTGACTGGCATGGACACTCACTCAGGGAGCTCTAAATATGAGTGTCCTACCGCTGGCAGGGGGCAATTTTTTATTAAAAAAACCTACTGTTACCCCCAACCAGAGTATGGGATACTATTTTTTGACAACAGGTGCCTTTTAAGTTACATAAGCAACTGTTTTAAAAAATGGCTCTTGTAGTAGTGACATTGTTTAACTAGTAACAAAAAGCTATATATATATATATATATATATATATATATATATATATATATATATATATATATATATATATATATATATAGACTATTTGCCTTCAGGGACTTTTCTGTGGCACAGCCATTCATAATGAGATGCAGATCTATGAGAATATCACTACACCTAACTAGTTTTCCATAGTATTCAATGCAAACATCCGCCCCAGAAGATAAAGTAAGCCCCTCCAACATTCATTTAAACCCCATAAAGAGGCACCCCCACAGTTTAATAACTGCTGCTCTAATCTGTAGACCATTCTAATACAAGACTTTTATATATTTATCCTTTAGCTAAGTTCAGACCTGCAGCCATTCATCAATGGGAAATACAGTGATCCATCATTTTGCTTGAATTCTGCTCCAGTGGTTCTTCACCAGGAATTTATTGGAAGAGAAGCCTGGATGGAGCAGATCAAAGAGGTAAACACATTTGATTGTTTCTTTATTATTCATATTGCCATAGTGCAGTTCAGATAGTTAGCAAATTGTTAATTTTTAGGCCTACCCTTTTGAAGAAGGCTCTTAAGGGCTCGACACACTACACTGGCATTAAGTTCTGTGCCTTTTAGACAGAAGGCCATTTATCTTGAGTCTTGTTAGGTTTGCTTAGGTATACTTTCAATTATAAAGCATTGTGGGCTGACACTGCTTTCCACTTGGTGCAGAGTGCAGGAGCCCCCTGGTGGTTCCTACATGAACATTAAAGGAGAACTAAAGTCTTAACTAAAGAAGTAGGCTAGAAATGTTGTACATTATGTTTTGGACTTCTGTTCCAGTCCAAGGCATCCAGAGACATTTTGCTGATTCACTGCACATGCTCTGTGCTGCTGTCAGTTACTAAACTTAGGGACCCACTCACAATATACAGTACACACAGAATATAAACGTCACAGTACAAGGCTGATTACTAATTAATACAGATAATTACGACATGGCAGCTCTGGAAACTGTTCATCTAGCATCATAATTTAATAATCAGCCCTGTAGCATCAGCTTATATGACAGGCCAACCTCATTTTCTGCTTGATAATTTGCGGTGACCCCTAAGCTTAGCTTCTCAACAGCTGGCCAAAGCACACTGAACATGTGAGTGTTGCAGACTCTTTCCAAGATGGTAACCCATTGTGATACGTTTGAAGTCCTGTATCATTGTTGGTACTGAGAAGCTGAAACTTTGGGCTGGTGCAATAAGTTCAGAAAATAAAATATGGCATTTGTATGGCATTTGTAGCCATATTCATTGTTAGGGTTTAGTTCTCCTTTAAGGGGTGCACTTGCATGAAGTGTTATGCAGATGACCCCTATTAACTATTTCCCCCTCATTGTTCTGTGCATGGTTGCATTATTTGTTTTTAGAAAAGACTTTGTTTGTGGTACAGGTATTGGACCTAATATCCGGATTCATTGGGGCCTGGTATAATCGGTCTTTCCGTAATTTGGATCTTCACACCTTAAGTCTACTAGAAAATCATGTAAACATTAAATAAACCCAATAGGCTGGTTTTACTTCCAATAAGGATTAATTATATCTTAGTTGGGATCAAGTACAAGCTACTGTTTTATTATTACAGAGAAGAAGGAAATAATTTTTAAAATTTTAGATTATTTCATTATAATGGAGTCTATGGGAGACGGCCTTTCCGTAATTCGGAACTTTCTGGATAATGGGTTTCTGGATAACGGATCCCATACCTGTACTGACAAAGAAGAAAAGAACATGACGTTTGGCAGAGAAATAATAAGCTTTGAGCAGTCTACTACAAGTTAGAAAATTAAACATACTGTATCCGATTGCAATGGTTCAGATTTTCCCCCAATACATTTGAGCATTTAATGTCATTATATTTAGGTTTGAGGGCAAGGTAATTTTGTTACGAGTTAAATTAGACATGTAAAAGAAAAATCCTACTAGACACAATGATTTCATTTCTGTGTCATTGTTAAAGTAGTTGCCTCTGAAAATCCAAAAAAAAGCCATAGGTTTGCCAGTAGTACTCCTGGGATCTCATTAGCAAATAAACATGAAAAAGCAAAAGTCAGAAGGTTTCTGTTACAAAATGGTCTTCTGATCTCATACAGCATGATGATTTTGGAGGTTTTTTTTGTATGTTTCTCTCCCTCTCTCAAATACATATATAAATCCATTGAGTAAAAAGCCCCGTATTCCATTTATACTTATCATCCTAAATTTTGCACATCTTTACATTGGGGAATGCAGCCTTATCCTAATGTGATTGAGTTTTAGGAACCCCATATATCATAATGTAGGGGACCTTGTAATATATGGGATATGCTAGTGAAAGCAGATGTTGCGACTTTGTATATATTATAAAAGGTTATCATACATGTGCCACATATTATGTGGTTTATTATATTAGTCCATGTAGACTGATGTATACCGTAGAGACTATTCAACCCATACATGATTGTATGGGTTTTAAAATTTCCAGTTCCACATCAATTAAAGCAAGTGGGACATAATCCTAATACTATATCCTAATAATATACTAATATCTAGCCAATGATGGTTAAATGCCCATATGAAGGCCATCAGAACGAGGACCGCATCAATCTGCGACCAATAAGCTGCCAACGTGGTTGCTTATAGACAGTGATTAGATCATAATTGCCACTATGCAAGCCATTAAATCGAGCACTGCATTACTGTGCAGATGCAGTCTTTGCTACAAGGGGAAAATCAAACCTGCTAGACATTAATCGTTCATGCCCATTGGCTGCACCATACACTGCCAATAAACTGCCAGCTCATAGTTACATAATTAGATTGGGTTGAAAAAAGACAAAAGTCCATCAAGTTCAACCCCTCCAAATGAAACCCAGCATTCATACATACACTCACTGACCCCTCCATATATTCACATAAACTATATTTCTTCTAGTCTGAAGGGGTGGCCTCTGGTACGGTGATCCTCTTTATGGGTAAAAAGGTCTCCTGCTATTTGTGTATAATGTCCTCTAATGTACTTGTAAAGTGTAATCATGTCCCCTCGCAAGTTCTGCAATACCCTTTTCCATATTGATTTTAGCTTGTCTGATACTGTAGCTTTTTTGCATGATCTGTTGGCCTCCTTGTACCTGATAAACGTTTCAGCTGTCGCAGCTAACTTAAAAGCCTTAAAAGCATGTCTTTTCATGCCCACCTTAAAGCCAACTCTTCTATTGAACCACAGCGGTTTTGTTTTGCAACAACGTTCTTTGCTTACAATCCGAATATACTGACATTTATATTTATTAAAAACGTCCCATTTTTGTTCCGTGTTTAACCCCGTGAAATGCATTTCCCACTTAATATGTTGCAGAGATGCCCTTATACTGGTTTGCATATTTCAGTGATTCTGTGATTTAGTTGCTCCCTTATAAAGTTGTTTCAGCAACATAATCTAAAAGGAGATCATGTTATGATCACTATTCCTTAAATGCTCATCCACACAAATGTTCGAGATAAATTCTATATTATTAGTTATTACAAGATCCAAAATTAATTCCTAGTTGGTTCTTAAAAGAGCTGGAATAAAAAGTCATTCAGCATATCTACAAACCAACTAGTTGTTTTCTGTCTTGGCAGCCCAATCAATGTCTGGATAATTGAAGTCACCCTTAGTAATAACAACCTAGTTGTGAAGCCGCTTCTATTTGTAAAAGTAGCTGGGCTTTATTCTCGTCACTTACAGTATATGGGGTGGTTTGTAGCATATACCAAGGATCATTTTCTTTGTAACATTTTGCCTTCTACCCATAGGGATTCTACCCCTTTACCAGTGCCAGAAATGGTTATTTCTTTAGTGCATGGCTTTAATTCAGGCTTTACATACAAACACACTCCTCCACCCTTTTTAATCCCTCTGTCACATTGCTTATTGTAGTAGTGGCACTATCCGCAGACAACAGCAGTAGAAGCAGCACCTTTACAATTACCAGAGCATACGTTAATAATACTCTACAAAGGATTGTGTCAGTTCCCATTGCAGATAGCACAAGAATAGTTACCTGGGAGCACTCCAATATTCTCAAACCTCCATGTGCCACACGTGGAAAGTAAATATGGTGCACCATGGAGGGTGATACATAGACTTAAAAGTCGCGTTAGAAATCCATATTTTATTGTTCCATCAATATTCTATTAAAAAGACATCATATACTGTATAAAGGAACCATATCTTAACACGTTTCGTGGCTATCCAGCCACTTTCTCAAAAGCTCCCACTACAGATACAGTTAACAAGGTTGTGATTTTGTGTGTGCAGATGCTTTTCCTTCATACAGCCTTAAGTATAATTAAAAGAAGCTGTTTATTTCAGCGAATTAATGCTGAAATAAACCTGGTAGGTTTTTCTATATTTAAAGGGGTTGTTCACCTTTGAGAACTTTTAGTATGGTGTAGAGAGTGATATTCTGAGACAATTTGCAGTTGGTTTTCTATTTTTTATTATTTAAGGTTTTTGAGTTATTTAGCTTTTTATTCAGCAGCTCTTTGCATTTAAGCAATTTGGTAGCTAGGGTCAAAATTACCCTAGCAACCATGCATTTATGGCAATAAGAGACTGGAATATGAACAGAAGAGGCCTGAATAGGAGTAATAAAAAATTAGCAATAATAATACATTTGTAGCCTTACAGAGCATTTGCTTTTTAGTAGATGTCAGCATTTGCTTTTTAGTAGATGACTAATTCAAAGCTGCAAAGAGTCAGAAGAAAAAGGCAAATAACTATAAATAATGAAAACCAATTGAAAAGTTGCTCAGAATTGGCTATTCTATAACATACCAAAAGAACCATCCCTTTAAGTGATGGGCAGTTAGTGGATGCAAGCAGAGTACAGACTTTGAGCCACAAACAAACAAGAGTGACATTTATTGGGATATTTACTACTGTATGTAGTATAAAAAATAGAGGAACAATTCAGCACAC